>OW240914.1:195767892-195968714 GCA_933207985.1 Pelobates cultripes
CAGATGAACAAACTAACACTGAATATCAGTGTTTGTTCGTTCATTTAGTATATTACAAGGAGGGAGCTAACAGCACGCAGCTCCCTCCTTGTAATATGTAAAGATAGAAGTGGCAGGGAGCAGTGCCCCTCGCCACTTCCTAAGCCCCCCTGTCCTCCCTCACTCTATGGAAGTCAATATGACCCCCATAATAGTATAAGGGAGATTCAGATCTCCCCAATGTTTACTAAACAGTAAGCTGCTCACTGTAAAAAAAACAAAACGAAGAGCCCCCCCCCCTGCGTGGTGGTTGGGGCCCTAAATAAGTTGTGAGGGTGACCTACTGTCATAGGGCCCACTGTCACCCTGGTGGTGAATAGCCTGGGCTGAATTTACTAATACCTGAGTAATCCCTTGATTAAAATGTGGCTGAAGGGAGGATTTAGTAGGTCCCCCCACCCCATTGTGATTATGGCCCCCACCAACTTACAAACGGTTGCAAGGAAGCCGGGTAATGCACAGGCTGTCACTTCAATGAATTGCCTACTAACAAGCTATTGCGTCCTATACTAAATGCTAAACTGTAGTCATCTGTTAATTTAATTTTCACTTTTGGTAGATGTTCTATCTGCAAATTACACAATTTAAGTGGTTAAAATAATCTAAATAAAGCAATAATGCCACCCCCTCACCATAGGTTCAGCACTGTGCAGTGCCGCACATACACAAACACACAACTGATTAATTGTTATACCACCACACACACTCTGACCATTTTAGATACCCACTGCAACAAACTAAACTGCATTATTATGACACACATAACACAATGTTTCTGTATATTATATACACACACACACACATCTGCGCCTTCATTGATATGTACAAGTCAACATCAGACATACACATAAAAACACATCACACTCTGCATTATGTATGATATATAAACATACACATTGTAAATAAATAATTAATATAATTTTTCTTACTTTTTATTTATTTGAAATCCCCACTACATTTCTTGTTTAGGCAATAATTGGGGGGAAATGGTACTTATACTAATAATATTGGGTATATCACTGTTTATCACTGTAATAGCTGAAAACCCCAACTTGTATTTCTGGAACCTGACTTCATTTACAATGTTGTGTCCTTAACATAATTGTATTTGTCTTTTATTGCATTTTCTTCCTCTGTAAACTCACTGTACTTTGTCAAAATTCCCCTTTCATGATCTCTGAATACCTGAATCTTATCCTAGATTTTCTTTATCTATCATGTTCCCCTTCTCTTTTATTTTCTTCGCCTTTTTTAAATAACTTTCTTTTCTTTCCTCTCAGTCTTAATCTTAAATTGAGCTTCTATATATTGTGTGTGTATATATATGACAATAATTAAAAATCTAATATACAGCCTTTATATATATATACTAAAGATATACAAAAATTCTTTCTTATAGGACTCCACTGACAAGCCTAGTATGCTAATTTTCTGTTGTACATGGGGGGTACTGTTTTACTGTTAGGAGAGCACTGTGAACTTTTTTTTTGCATTTTCACACACATTTTTACTGATGATATGGCGTTTTTCCATCCCGAGTATAACAGTAATGCTTTTGAAAGTTTTAAAATAAGGGTCATATATTGTCTGAAAATTTTTACATTGCCATTGAGAGTGTAGTAGCCCAGGAATGAGAATTACCCCCATGATGGCATACCTTTCAAAAGAAGACAACCCAAGGTATTGTAAATGGCGTATGTCCAGTCTTTTTTAGTAGCCACTTAGTCACAAAACTGGGCAAAATTTGCGTTTAATTTAGTTTTTTAGTTTTTTCACACACAAATATGAACGCTAACTTTGGCCAGTATTTGTGACTAAGTGGCTACTAAAAAAGACTGGACATACCCCATATTGAATACCCTGGGTTGCCTACTTTAAAAAAATATGTACATGTGGGGTGTGATTCAGAGATTTATGACAGATAATAGTGTTACAATGTCACTATTGATACATTTTAAATATATATATTTTGAAACAGCAATTTCCTGTTTGTACTTAGCGCTATAACTTGCAAAACAAAGCAAAAAAGCACGTAAACACTGGGTGTTTTTAAACTCAGGACAACATTTTTAATCTATTTAGCAGTTTTTTTCATTGGCTTTCGTAGGTAAGTAAAAGATTTTTAAGCAAAAGTCAAAAAACATGGGTTTTTTTCAATTTTTCACCATATTTTATTATTTTTTTTAAAGTAAATTATATGACATGATATAAATAATGGTATGTAAAGAAAGCCCTTTTTGTCCTGAAAAAAAACAATATATAACTTGAACAGTAAATGAGAGAGAGAGGAAAATTACAGCTAAACACAAACACCACAAAAGTGTTAAAAGAGCCCTGGTTCTTAACGTACAACATTGCAAATACAGGCCCGTCCTGAATGGGGTTAAACCACACTGACTGATGATCACTGGGTCCTAAACATTCCCGTACAGTAATATCTGATACAAATCTCCATTTGTTAACACTAAATCTAGTATGGCCTCTTTACGAGTTGGCTCCTCAATGACTTGTTTTAGAGACAATCCCAGTAGGGAGTTTAGAATATGTGTGCTCCTGGCACAAGCAGTACTGTTTTCCAGTTCACATCAGGAAGATTAAGGTCATTCATTATGATAACTTCCCCCTTCATTGTCATTTTAGCTATTTCCTCAACTAGTAGATTATCTAATTCTTCTATTTGTCCTGGTAGCCTATAAATCACCCCTACACGAGTAACTGTGTGATTACCAAATTATAATGTAACCCAAACGAACTCTATGTTCACCTCACTAACTATTATTAGGCTAGATTTTATGCTATCCTTTACATACAGGGCCACCCCTCCCCCTTTCTTGCGTTCCCTGTCTTTTCTATATAAAGAGTACCCTGGTATTGCTATGTCCCAGTCATTTTTCTCATTATACCATGTCTCAGTAACACCGACTAAATCTACATTATCAGCTGCCATTATTGCCCCAGGTTCATGGATCTTATTCCCTAAACTGCGAGCATTTGTAGACATGACTCTAAGCTTATCATTTTTTAACACACTTGCTACAGGCACCTTCTGTCCTTGTTTTGGGGGGCAATTGGATTGATGTTTTATCACTCTTTTTTCGTCCGCCCCCTCCCCATCTAGTTTAAATACATCCTAGCAAAACCTCTGAACTGCTCACTGAGAACATTTATTCCCTTTTTAGAAAGATGCAAACCATCTTTTTTCTACAGTTTATTTCCATTCCAAACAGAGCTACCATGAGAAATTAAGCCAAACACTTGCTCCCGATACCATTCACTAAGCCACAAGTTAAAGTCCCTAATACGCATCCGCCTGTCGTTCTGAGTGTTATGCACAGGCAGAACTTCAGGGAAAGACAGTGTGGAAGCAACCTGCCGTATATCATTGGTAAAAACACAAAAAACGTCCTTTACCTCTGAAACCTCTTTGCAAGCCAAGTCATTTGTCCCAAGATGGACAAGTACATCCAATTCCCCTTCTTGCTTTGTACGCTTAACAATATTACAAATACGTCTCCGGGAAGACATCTCACAAGACCACTATTGTCCAGCTCCACAACTGTTATGATAGGCTTGGAGACTATGGTGAGGCCTGATAGAAAGAAGTTGTTGTTGGGGGATTCTGTCTCCATAATAACACTAGACTCTGTACCTGAGCTTGTCTCCACAAAACCACTACACTGACATACACACTGACACACAAGTACACATACACTGAGACAAACACAGTCAGATACACACACTGACACAAATACTGCCAAATGCACAAACTGACAAAAACACAGCCAGATACACACGCACACACAGTCAGCTACACACACACACATCCAGATACACAGCCAACAACACACATACTGTCAGATACATACACTGATACAAACACAGCCAGATACACACACTGACAAAAACACAGCCAGATACAGAGTCACAGTCAGATGCACACACACAGCCAGATACACACCCTGACAAAAACACACACAACCAGATACACACACTGACAAAAACACAGCCAGATAAAAACACTGACAGACACACAGCCAGATGCACACACTGACACACACACAGCCAGATGCTCACACTGACTCAGAATCAGGTACACACACACAGCGAGATACACACACTGGCACACACACAGTCAGATACACACTGACACACACATAACCAGATATACACACTGACACACATACTGCCAGATACACACTGACTCAGACCCAGGTACACAACATATAAGTATCAATTTACATAGTTTAGCCACCCTCCTGTCTCCTTACCTTTACAGAAGGGTCCAGTTGGAGCTGATTGGCTAAAGTTGATGGAAGTCTGAGGAATCTGGCTACCTCAGATCCTCTCCTCCTCCTTGGTGTGTGCTTCTTCCTCCTCCTCCATGTGTGCTTCCCCCTCGCCAACGTCACTCTGTTACTTGGGAGCAAGTGATCTGACATCACTTCCTCCCAGCAGACCGGTGGGAGCACTCTTAAATGGCATGGGGCCCCTGATTACTTCACCTGCTGCAGCCCACAGGGAAATTTCTCAGGATCCCGGTGGGCTGTCAGGTGCTGGGTTCAGGGCAGCTGCACGATTTGCCCCATGTTAAAGACAGCTCTGTATGTAATAAAGTAATACTAGCGGCAAGACGAGTACTGGCTGCTGGCTGGCTAAAGCCACACCCCCAGCATTCAGGAAGGTGTCCGCTAAGATCGATGAGGATCACCTCAAGGGCCAGCTGACAGCTACGGTGCAAAACACACTTCTAGGCATGTGCATGGGGAAATTATTCGGCTTGGTTCGGCATTCCGAAATTCGGGACTTTGTCAATTCGACACTTCGGCGTTTCGGGACTTCGGCATTTCGGGACTTCTCTTGCAGCCGCTTGGTAGATAACTCCCTAATTCCCACGGTAAAAATTACTTAGTATTAGAACATTTTGCCCCTACTCGCTATAAAATTACTTAGTATTAGAACATTTTGCCCCTACTCGCTATACCGCGAGTAGGGGCATGTCTATTAAACAGTGAGCAGCCTGTGGCTGCTCACTGTTAAAAAAAAAAAAAGGGACCTATTGCCCCCCCCCCCGGCCCCCACCCCTGAGCGGCAGGTGGGGGCCCTAAAGTAAAAAAAGGGGGAGGACTTATTGTCCTCCCCACCGGCCCCCACCCCTGAGCGGCGGGGGGGGCCCTAAATAAAAATTGGGGGGATCTAATGCCCTTCCCCCATGCCCTCACCCCTGAGCGGTGGGGGGGGACCTAATGTCCTCCCCCCGGCCCCCACCCCTGAGCGGTGGGTGGAGGCCCTAAATACAAATTGGGGGGGGACCTAATGTCTTCCCCCCCTGGCTCCCACCCCTGAGCGGCGGATGAGGGCCCTAAATACAAATTGGGGGGCCTATTGTCCTCCCCCTGGCCCCCACCCTTGAGCTGTGGGTGGGGCCCCAAAACTAGAATAAGGGGGGGACCTAATGTCCTCCCCCCTGGCCCCCACCCTTGAGTGGTGGGTGGGGGCCCTAAACTAGAATAAGGGGGGACCTATTGTCCTCCCCCTGGCCCGCACCACTGAGCGGTGGGTGGGGGCCCTAAATACAAATTGGGGGGGACCTAATGTCCTCCCCCCTGGCCACCACCCCTGAGTGGTGGGTGGGGGCTCTAAACTAGAATAAGGGGGGGGACCTTTTGTCCTCCCCCTGGCCCCACCCCTGAGCAGAGGGTGGGGGCCCTAAATACAAATTGGGGGGGACCTAATGTGGGGGCCCTAAACTAGAATAAGGGGGGACCAATTGTCCTCCCCCTGGCCCCCACCCTTGAGCGGTGGGTGGGGCCCCAAAACTAGAATAAGGGGGGGACCTAATGTCCTCCCCCCTGGCCCCCACCCTTGAGTGGTGGGTTGGGGCCCTAAACTAGAATAAGGGGGGACCTATTGTCCTCCCCCCTAGCCCACACCACTGAGAGGTGGGTGGGGGCCCTAAATACAAATTGGGGGGACCTAATGTCCTCCCCCCTGGCAACCACCCCTGAGTGGTGGGTGGGGGCTCTAAACTAGAATAAGGGGGGGGGACCTTTTGTCCTCCCCCTGACCCCACCCCTGAGCGGAGGGTGGGGGCCCTAAATACAAATTGGGGGGACCTAATGTGGGGGCCCTAAACTAGAATAAGGGGGGGACTTATTGTCCTCCCCTCTGGCCCGCACCCCTGAGCAGTGGGTGGGGACCCTAAACTAGAATAAGGGGGGGGACCTTTTGTCCCCAAACCCCAAGTCACCCCCTCCCCAAAAAAATTAACCCCTACCTACCCCCTTCACCCTAAAAATAATGAGGGGGGACCTTTAACTAAGTACCTGTAAAAATAAAAATAAACTTACCATTTGATGTTTTCTTTCTTCTAAAATCTTATTTTTTCAGCCCCAAAAAAGGCCAAATAAAAATCCATAATTAGGGAGTTATCTTCTTATTCATTCCTGTCATTACAAGACTTACATGTTATATGAATGTGTGTTACTTGATTGTTGTAAGTGTTGCAAATGCTTACAGCTGAATCCTGGCTATGTTTGTATACTTTTTATTTAAAATTGTATACAATGTAACATTCTTCTTCTTTTACTGGGTAAGTATATTAGTACTTAGGCAATACTGTGCTTCGGAACTTCGGCACTTTGACACCTCGGAACTTTGGCAATTTCGGAACTTCGGCACTACTACACTTCGGAAATTCGGTAATTTCGGGACTTCGGCAATTCGGCAATTCAGCTTTTACCCGAAATTCGGCAGAATTTTAATTCGGACCGAAATGAATTGCACATGTCTACACACTTCCCTCATTTTACAAGATCTGGGAACCATGGCAGAAATACAAAGACGGAATATGAGTTGGTCAGGCGAGAATCCCTTGAGATGATATGCTATGGTGGGTCTCCCCCCTCCGTTCCCCTCCTCCGCCACCGTTTACCTCTTACAGACACTCACTGCTGTCTGGAGGGTGCCCATTCAGGGGTGCAGATGCTGGTCATTGGCAAGGGATGATCGGGTTACAGGGGGCCAAGACTACACGCCACACATCCTCAGACCCATAGGATTGCCCTTAGGCTGGGTATACAATAATATGCAACCCTGGGTCAACTATTGCACAGTCTGCAACTCTATACCGTCAAAACTTAACATAAAATAAAAGAAAGAGAAAAAAGAAAAAGAAGTAAAGCAAGGAGAAGGAAACAATACAGAGAATGGAAAAAGAGACCCTTGATATATAGATATAAATTTTTTCTGTTTTTGTTGTTGACTAATAATAGAGTGGGCCACCTAGTTCAGCCTTCCTGCTGGTGATTACAATAAAGAAAGGCGAAAAAAGAAGTAGAAAGGAAAAGGAAGAAAAAGAAAATAGAAATAAAGGAATAAACGGTTTAAACTTCTTTTTATGGTAACTCGTAATACAAATGGCCACCTAATATAGCATTGTTGTTTGTGTTTGTAATAAAAAGGAAAATGGAAGCGTTTTTAAATTCATTAAATTTAAATTATATATGTGTAAACATGCATAAAGCAGAAATAAAAAAATTAATGTAAGTACATATTTAACCCCTTAAGGACACATGACATGTGTGACATGTCCTGATTCCCTTTTATTCCTGAAGTTTGGTCCTTAAGGGGTTAAAAAAAAACCCTCCTTTCTAAAACAAATTTCACAATTCAGCTAAAAAATTACGTCAATGCAGCACCCGTGGGCGGTAAGGACATTTTACCATCAAAAAAGATGGATGATAGGTATTAAAAGGTTAACTACCCCTGCTCTAAACAGAGTCCTAGTTCCCTGAACTAATGATGCACTCGCGCTATGCTTGTTGGGGATGGTAACACGAAATCAGGACTGTCCCACTGATATCAGGACAGTTGGGATGCATAGGTTGATCACTCCTGATCTAGGCACTATTTTGTCATACCATTTCCCTCTAAAATGTATGTACACCAAATAGTGAGTTAGAAAAAACTAAAACCCAAATGGCAAAATCTGGGCCAAAATAGACAAGGTGAAAAAATATTTGATCTTTACACTTTTCTTTTTCAACTCTACTATTTTATCCTATATTTTCTGAAAATGTGGTATCAACAAGATTTCACTGATACATTAACAAACTCCTAAACTATCTCTGTGTCACAGTAAGAGGTGAGTATTAGCCACAACTAGATGTCCTTTAGATTATATTGATAGTTTTTATTTGTTTCTTGGTTTGTTTGTTTTTGCAGAGTTCATTGTTATACTACATTCCACAGTGTTTGTTTTTGCCAGGTTATTCTAAGAAATGTAGTTCTGCAACAGCTGGGGGGTAACACTGGATATTTCTGTTCTGTAAACTAATTTAAAGCGTCTTTTAGGTTTAGTTTTTATAGTGTGTAGCAGAACCAATAGTTATTATAATTGTAGCAAGACGATTATTATTAGTAACAGATCATAAAACAAAATACAACCATAATAATGCATACGTGTTACACACACAGCATGATGATAACTGTATTTTAACCCATAGATTTTAAGTACATACCTGTATTTCTCAGAAACAAGTTTACATTCCAGTTTAAAAGAAGGTAACTATTAACATTATGGATCAATGGGGTCATTTGGTATATGTGTAGCTACACTGCTCAAAAAATAAAGGGAACACTTAAACAACACAATTTAACTCCGAGTCAATCACACTTCTGTGAAATCAAACTGGCCACTTAGGAAGCAACACTGAGTGACAATCAATTTCACATGCTGTTGTGCAAATGGGATAGACAACATGTGGAAATTATAGGCAATTAGCAAGACACCCCCAATAAAGGAGTGTTTCTGCAGGTGGTGACCACAGACCACTTCTCAGTTCCTATGCTTCCTGGCTGATGTTTTGGTCACTTTTGAATGCTGGCGTTGTGCTTTCACTCTAGTGGTAGCATGAGACGGAGTCTACAACCCACACAAGTGGCTCAGGCAGTGCAGCTCATCTAGGATGGCACATCAATGCGAACTGTGGCAAGAAGGTTTGCTGTGTCTGTCAGCATAGTGTCCAGAGCATGAAGGTGCTACCAGGAGACTTGGAGGAGGCCGTAGGAGGGCAACAACCCAGCAGCAGGACCGCTACCTCCGCCTTTGTGCAAGGAGGAACAGGAGGAGCACTGCCAGAGCCCTGCAAAATGACCTCCAGCAGGCCACAAAAGTGCATGTGTCTGCTCAAATGGTCATGAGGGCCCGACGTCCACAGGTGGGGGTTGTGCTTACAGCCCAACACCGTGCAGGACGTTTGGCATTTGCCAGAGAACACCAAGATTGGCAAATTCGCCACTGGCGCTCTGTGCTCTTCACAGATGAAAGCAGGTTAACACTGAGCACATGTGACAGACTTGACAGAGTCTGGAGACGCCGTGGAGAATGTCCTGCTGCCTGCAACATCCTCCAGCATGACCGGTTTGGTAGTGGGTCATTAATGGTGTGGGATGGCATTTCTTTGGGGGGGCCGCACAGCCCTCCATGGGCTTGCCAGAGGTAGCCTGACTGCCATTAGGTACCGAGATGAGATCGTCAGACCCCTCGTGACACCATATGCTGGTTCAGGTGGCCCTGAGTTCCTCCTAATACAAGACAATGCTAGACCTCATGTGGCTGGAGTGTGTCAGCAGTTCCTGCAAGACGAAGGCATTGATGCCATGGACGGGCCCGCCCGTTCCCAGACCTGAATCCAATTGAGCACATCTGGGACATCATGTCTCGCTCCATCCACCAACGCCATGTTGCACCACAGACTGTCCAGGAGTTGGCAGATGCTTTAGTCCAGGTCTGGGAGGAGATCCCTCAGGAGACTATCCGCCACTTCATCAGGAGCATGCACATGCGTTGTAGGGAGATCATACATGCACGTGGAGGCCACACACACTACTGAGCCTCATTTTGACTTGTTTTAAGGACATTACATCAAAGTTGGATTAGCCTGTAGTGTGTTTTTCCACTTTAATTTTGAGTGTGACTCTAAATCCAGACCTCCATGCGTTGAAAAATTTGATTTCCATTTTTTTATTTTTGTGTGATTTTGTTGTCAGCACATTCAACTATGTAAAGAACAAAGTATTTCAGAAAAATATTTAATTCATTCATATCTAGGATGTGTTATTTTTGTGTTCCCTTTATTTTTTTGAGCAGTGTACATCAATACCCAGGAAGAAAATTAAAACTATTGGTTGTTCTGGAGTAATGTATTGAGTGAGAAGAAAAGTACAGTCTCATTAATTTAACTTTGAAGTTTTCTCAGAACAAAATGACACCTTGCATTCTATCAGTCTATGATCTTCCAAGCCAGTCCTCAGCTTATGATCATTGCAGCCCTCTAGGCTTTTGCCTGACATCCAGTCCAAGCCTGATTACACTCCAATGAGAGAGAAATGCATGCAACATTAGTGTGGGAGACAATCTAAGGGTACTCACTGCAAGTGTGGTTTTAGTACCCTTAAGGTGGCATTGTTTGGACTGGCTGCAGATGTGCAGCTTGAAGAAAAAGAAGATTGGGAAAATCTGCATGCAAAGTTTTATTAGG
This sequence comes from Pelobates cultripes, assembly GCA_933207985.1. Classification (NCBI taxonomy): domain Eukaryota; kingdom Metazoa; phylum Chordata; class Amphibia; order Anura; family Pelobatidae; genus Pelobates; species Pelobates cultripes. The sequence continues at coordinate 195,778,473 of OW240914.1, forward strand.
GCACAGTTTGTTTATTTGATAATGCATTAAACGCATTAAAAAGTACTAGCACCGTTTAATACAGAGTTACGTTTTTAAAAACACTATAGTGCTACAAAGTACAAACAGGCTAGTGGCCGTGCTGCACTAATCAAATTCCCTCTATGAGCTGCATTTGATTGAGGACCGAGTGTTCTCACTCAATTCTCACAGGGAAAGCGCCTCTAGTATCTGTCAGTATGTCAGCCACTAGGGGTGTGTTTAACCCTGCAATGAAAACATTGCTGATCCAAAAATATGTTTTATATTGCAGGGTTAAAACTGCTAACTGTGAGTCATTTTATTGCATTTTGACTCTATAAATATGCTTGCACTTTAGACATGTGTCCAGGGCTGGTGCAAGGATTTTTGGCCACACAGGCAAAGGTGCATTTTGCCACCCCCCCTCCCCCCCCCCCAATGCATTTTTATCTGAGTCTCTTAACCCTCCTTTTGAATTTCTTTTGTGTTTTTTATGCTCTCGTTTAAAATTCTAACCCCGTTACTGTATCTTATCCTGCTTTAGTGAATCCTATCCCCCTTTTGTGTGTCTTACACCTGCCTCTTACAACCCCCCTGGTGTCCCTTACTTCCCCCAGCCCCTTTGTGTGTCTCTTACTTTAACTTATCCCCACCCTTACTTCCCCCAGCCCCTTTGTGTGTCTTTTTGTCCTCCCAGCCCCTTTGTGTGTCTCTTACTACCCTCTCCTCTTATTTCCGCCAGCCTCTTTAACTGTCTTTTACTCCCCCCTGCTCCTTTGTGTGTCTTTTAGCCCCTCTGTGTATCTGTTCCCCTAGCCCCATTGTGTATTTCTCTTTCCCCATCCCCAGCCCATCTGTGTATCTCTTTCTCGCATGCCCAGCCCTTGTGTGTGTCTTTTTCTCCCCCATACTCTTTTGTGTGTCTCTTCCCCAGCCTCTTTTCTGTCTCTTTCTAACCTTCACTAGCTCTCCCCTCAATTTCTCTGTATATCTCTTTGTCACCTATATGCATCTCTTTCCCCCCTCCAGCCCCACCGTGTCTCATTTTTTCCTTCCCCTTTGTGTGTCTATTTTACTCCTTCCCCTCCGTGTCTCTTTGTCTCCATTGCCCTAGTTTGTGCCCCCTCCCCCTGTTGTCTCTCCCCTTCTTTACCCGTGTCTGCTAACCTCCTTCCATGTAGCATGGCCGAGCAGACCACAGTAGAGGATCTTTTCTATCCTGTACCCGGTCTGACAGGAAGCTGTTAGTTTCTCTCAGTGAGCACTTCCTGTCAGACTGGATAGAAGATACAGAAGATCCTGTACCGTGGTCCAGACAGCCATGATACATGGAGTAGCTAGAATTGTGCTGTGCGCTCTCCTGCTGCCGATCACCTGGATATATATGTGTGTGTGTGTCAGGGTGTGCATCTGTGTGTGTGTCATGGTGTGTGTGTCAGTGTGCATCTATGTGTGTGTTTGTCAGGGTGTGCATATGTGTGTGTGTGTGTGTGTGTGTCAGGTTGTGCATCTGTGTGTGTGTGTGCCAGGTTGTGCATCTGTGTATGTGTGTCAGGGTGTGCATTTGTCTGCGTGTGTATATAGGTCAGTTTGGCAGTATACCGTCCTGAAAATGGGTTACTACTACCTAGGTTGCCCCTTCCAGTTGTGATCAGCTCCAGAGTGATTATAGCTTCTCGCACAGGTTACCTAGTCGAGACTTGATGAAGGGTAAAGAAGACTGGTTTTATTATGGCCAAATGGCCAACTTTTATACACAGCAAGGGTACAATCAACCATGCCCAGAAAACTCCCACAACGTACCCATGAATCTCTTGTGTCAACATGACACATATAAAAACATATAGGAACCCCACATGCCATACATCCCTAGAAATGTCTTCCTAGAGCACCCATTGTGTCCGAAAAGCACTGCATCTCTTTATGCAAAGAGTAGGTGAGGCAGGAACCTCAACCAATCCCTGCAAGCGGGAGCAAAGGTTTGAAGCATCTGCTTCAGCGTGCCATTGAACCGCTCACAGAGACCGTTAGTCTGAGGGTGGTACGGGGAACTGTTGATGGGCTTTATCCCGCATAGCTTGCAAAGTTGGAGAGTGACTTTGTACCCTGTAAACTGGGTACCATGGTCCGAGACTAACGCCCGGGGAAACCCCACTCTAGAGAAGACTCGTACCAGAGCATCCATGAACGTTTTAGCTTGAATATTCGTCAACGCCACCGCCTCTGGATGTCGGGGAGCGTAATCCACAATTTTGAGGATGTACTTTTTACCAGAGGGACTAGGCTTAGCTAGGGGTCCTACAATGGTCTGTGCCATGGTGTATAAGTGTCTGTCTGTGTCATGGTGTGTGTGTGTGTGTCTGTCTGTGTCATGGTGTGTGTGTGTGTGTGTCTGTCTGTGTCATGTACTGTGTGTCTCTGTGTGTCTGTGTCATGATCTGTCTGTGTCATGGTGTGTGTCTGTCTGTGTCATGGTCTGTCTGTGTCTGTCAAGGTGTGTGTGTGTCTGTCATGGTGTGTGTGTGTGTCTGTCTGTGTCATGTAATGTCTGTCTGTGTCATGGAGTGTGTGTGTCTGTGTCATGGTCTGTCTGTGTCATGGTCTGTCTGTGTCATGGTCTGTCTGTGTCTGTCAAGGTGTGTGTGTGTCTGTCATGGTATGTGTGTGTGTGTGTGTGTCTGTCATGGTATATGTGTGTGTGTCATGATGTGTTTCTGTCATGGTATATGTGTGTGTTATGGTGTGTGTGTGTGTGTGTGTGTGTTTGTCATGGTATATGTGTGTCTGTGTCTGTCATGGTGTATGTTTGTGTGTCTGGGTGTGTTTTTAAAATTGTGTTTTTACTCACCTTTTTTTTCCCACGCCGTGCTGGTTTCCTCTCGACTGGCCATGCCTCTATGGCTAAGATCATCAAGCTTGATTATCTCAGCCAATCTAATGCTTTGCCATATTATTGGCTGCAAAACGTTACACCAATCAGCATCTCCACATAGAGATGCATTGAATCAATGTATCTCTCTGGGGAACGTTCATCCCTGAATGTAGGTGCTGCACACTGTGCAGCACTGACTCAGGGAGAACCTCTAGTGACTGTCTGAGTGTCTGCCGCTAGAGGTGTCACTAGGAAGCAATGTAAACACTGTCTTTTCTCTGAAACATTGCCTGCAGGGACAAGCTATAGACACCAGAACAACTACATTAAGCCGTGTGTGTGCCTACTAGTGAGGGAGTGAGCTTGCATGTGTGTGTGTGTGCCTGCTAATGAGTGAGCTTGTGTTTTTATGTCAATGAGCTTATGTATATCAGTGGGATTGTTTGTCTATGAGGCTGTGTCTCAATGAGCTTGTGTGTGTCAGGGAGATTGTCTGTGTCTGCATATGAGTATGCTTACTGTATAATTAAACATTTTACTCTGAAAGGACCAATATTTTATATTAGAAAAAGCAATATATATATATATATATATATATATATATATATATATATTACTCAATCATCTGGGGTGGCAAGACATAGTCTTACATATTACATGTGATTGTACATGGCGCAATGGCTTATGGCACTGGCATAGATTTTTTTTCCAGGGCTGCTTTGGATCCCCAGTCCAGCCCTGCAAATGTACATCAGCATGTAAAAGTGATCATTAGATTCAAGTACACCCCTGCAATCAAACGTAAACATTACATATAAACACACCCCTGTATTAAAGGACCATTCTAGGCACCCAGACCACTTCAGCTTAATGAAGTGGTCTGGGTGCCAGGTCCAGCTAGGGTTAACCCTTTTTTTTATAAACATAGCAGTTTCAGAGAAACTGCTATGTTTATAATAGGGTTAATCCAGCCTCCAAATCCTCTAGTGGCTGTCTCATTGACAGCCGCTAGAGGCGCTTGCATGATTCTCACTGTGAAAATCACAGTGAGAACACGCAAGCGTCCATAGGAAAGCATTGTAAATGCTTTCCCATGAGACCGGCTGAATGCGCGCGCAGCTCTTGCCGCGCGTGCGCATTCATCCGAAAGGGAGGAGAGGAGGAGGATCGGAGGCGGAGAGCTCCCCACCCGGCGCTGGAAAAAAAGGTACGTTTTAACAATTTCCTCTCCCCCCAAGCAGGGCGGGAGGGGGACCCTGAGGGTGGGGGCACCCTCAGGGCACTATAGTGCCAGGAAAACGAGTATGTTTTCCTGGCACTATAGTGGTCCTTTAAAACACTAAAACTAAATGCAAGCACCCCTTCAAACACCCACACTGTACATTACACTATAACTCCAGTAAATGCCACATCGCTGTACAGATATGCAACCTAGAAATTTTGACTTGGGGTGGCTTGGAAAAATATTGAAATGTTAAGTGCCCTTGAACCTAAAAGGTTTGCTATATAACAAAAGGAAAAAAAATCAAAACGAGTGTTTGCTCATTCATACAGGCCTGAGCTTCTTTACCAACTCACCATATCCACACCAAGAGGAGAGAGTAGCCCTCACACAGACATAATTGTTGGCTGGTATTGAGAGGAGCTGATAGAAGTTACTGAATCTCAAATCCAAAAACAGTCATACATACAAACAAAGGAGAAATAGGGCTATCGTGTAAACTTAAACCATCAAACACGTAAAAAATAACAAACTTAATAAATCCATTACATGTCCCATATAGGATGCTTCAAATTCCAAAATGCTGTTTCTCACTGCCATCACTAGCAAATGTTGAAAATTACAAAAGCTCTTTCTTTTGTCAACCTTGGCATTGCCATATGACGAAGTAGTAGTGTTATGATATCTTTGAATGTGTTGGAATTTCAAAATTTTTACTGGGACAGGAGCACAAAGCAGGGGACTGTCCAGGAAAAATTGGGACGGTCTCAAAAATGAGTTAAAGCATGTAGAGCAGATCTTTTACATCTTTTTCACCCATTGTACTGTGATACTCCATGCTGCTATGCAGTCATTCTACAGATTTCACAGAGTGACCATAGATGATTTCCTCTCTCAAGCTCCCTCTTTTACAATTATGTGTTTTACCGGTTCAGATTTGCAGAATATGTTGGCGCTGTGTAAATGCCAATAATAATGTGGGAAACATATATTATGTACATTAAGTAATACACATATCTCGGAACTTTATACCCACATTGCACACTAACTTTACTGATGTGGAGCTCTGTGATACACTGCGAGTTCTATTGCTGTGGAGCTTAGGGATTACACTTCGACATTGTACATTACAGTGTGTTTTATAACTCTATAGTTGTGTATTACACTCATATTACACTACAAAGCTTTATTGTTGCTGAGTTCGGTAAGGCTCTCATACAGAGCAAACATGACTGCTGACTAACCCCACAAACCCCACCTGTTGCCCCAATAAGACACGTGAGACCTTCGTATGTTGGGTAAGGGCAACGGCCACAGCTTTATTTATTACATTTACAAATGCCAGCAAAATCTTAACCCTGTCGGCTGTTGGGATGCTTCACCGACAAACAGATCTATCTCATTAAACCATGAGTCCGGAGAAGCCCACCTCCACCATCAGCTCTCAGCAGGCTGCGACTCCCCAAGCTGCCTCAGCACCTTCTTCCGCTTCTGACTGCGCTGGCCGCATGCTTAACAAAACAAGAAGAGAAACAAACCAAAGCACACGCAACCAATGACCAACATATTCAACTGTCTAACTAGGGAGGGAGCGAGGGAAAGTCATGACCGGTGTATAATCGCCATATGGGCAGTCAGACTCCAGGACAACCCTCCCACATACCTAACCCAATAACGCACTGACACTCGGGTATATGACAAAATGTGTCCACAGCTTTATTAAGCAATCTTAAATAATAACAATATATTCATTATAACATAATCATAATAATAATAACTTAAAGGACCACTCTAGGCACCCAGACCACTTCAGCTTAATGAAGTGGTCTGGATGCCAGGTCCAGCTAGGCTTAACCCATTCTTTTATAAACATATCAGTTTTAGAGAAACTGCTATGTTTATGAATGTGTTAAGCCTTCCCCTATGTCCTCTAGTGGCTGTCTCATTGACAGCCACTAGAGGCGCTTGCGTGCTTCTCACTGTGATTTTCACAGTGAGAGCACGCAAGCGTCCATAGGAAAGCATTATGAATGCTTTCCTATGTGACCGGCTGAATGCGCGCGCAGCTCTTGCCGCGCGTGCGCATTCAGCCGACGGGGAGGAAAGGAGGAGGAGGATCGGAGGAGGAGAGCTCCCCGCCCAGCGCTGGAAAAAGGTAAGTTTTAACCCCTTTCCCCCTTCCAGAGCCGGGCGGGAGGGGGACCCTGAGTGTGGGGGCACCCTCAGGGCACTATAGTGCCAGGAAAACGAGTATGTTTTCCTGGCACTATAGTGGTCCTTTAACAAATAAACATGGGTCATTGCCCCCAATACTCCGCCCTCACATCCGAATCCTTCTGTTAATATAAAAGGCAATGACCCCCATATAAATAACACATATATATATAACATATACCAACATTATTCCAACATACCAACTTAAAGTGCCAAACATAAATTAACCAAACAAGAAGAGAAACAAACCAAAGCACTACCCCACCAGGTTCTGAGCCACCGACAGGACTCGAAACCTACCAACCACCAATGACCACAGTTTTCCTTTTCTGTCACGTTCATCCTAGGGAGCCTATTCCTTCTCCTTCAGCTCCCTATCCCGCCACAAGCTCAGACCTTGACCCCTTAAGCTGTCTGAGCTCCGCCACCCCGAAGAAATAGTGCTTTGAGTAGTCCGCCTTGCCAACCCAGGTTCAGCAGGTCCCATCCTACTGCCGAAAGATGAACGCCATCCGAGCGGTAGTACCCCTGCAACCCGCCCTCCAACTTGCTGTGCCGCACTACCACCCCCTCCCCAATTTCCTCACGAAGCTTGCCATCAAGCTATTCACATTCCTCCTGCACTTGTCAATGGCCACTGGGTCCCTTGCATGCCGCCACCGCCTCTTCGGGATAATCTCTGACCATACTAACATCACCCCCGGAAGCAGGTCCCTCAATTTGTTGAGGTACTGCTTCATCCACTTCACCAGCCGCCGCTGCGGCATTAGGCCTAAGTCATTGCCTCCCGCATGGAGCACCAGCAGGTCCGGCCTCCGCCCGCCTGCCACCATCCGGAACAATTCCCGGCAAACCTCCCCCCAACAAAACCCCCTCTACCCAAACCATTACACTGCCAACTGGTCCCTTGGAAAGCCCAGCTGCTGGCCCTGAGCTCGAGCTGCAGCCCTCCTTTCGGCCCAGAAAACAAAGTAATTGCCCACGATCCATGCGACATAGCCTGGGGAAGAAAGAAAGCACATATTGTAACAATACCCCCAATTGCCCCTCGGGATCCCCCGAAAAAGGCCGCCTTATCACTCCAATAATCCCAGCCGCACGTAGGACCGGAACTGTACCGACTCCCATCTCCCAATCCGTTTAACTATGTCGTCCCCCAGACCCAACCGTGCGGCTTCTGTGGCCGCCCCAATGCGAAAAGAATGTGTGCCAAAGCTATCCGCCCGTAACCCCATTTTTCCCAGGCCCAACCGAAAAACCTTAGTGAATTGGAATCGAGAAAGGGAAGACCCGTCCGCGTGCACCAATAGGGATCCCCCAATCATCGATCTCCGGGCCAAATACTCCCCCACCGAGGCCACCGGGCACAGGGCAGAGTGTCACATCACGACCCACCCCCTTTATATCCGTCTTGGATTTGGCCAGATGAACCACTAATTTCCCCCCCACAGCCGAACTCCCGAGACCTGTAGGCCCCCAGCCACCACCCGATTGGCACTCACCAACTCGCCAATCTGGAAAGCCCAGAAGAAAGCCAGCAGAAACGCCGCCCGGAACAGGGACACCTCAAACCCGTTGAAGCAAATTTCGGGCAGCCCACTAACCAGGTCCCCCAACACCCGTACCGACACCGGGTGCCTAGTGTCTGGAAGCCTGCGCCCCCTCCCTCCCTTAAGCGCCTGCCTAATGACGAAGGTCTTAGTAACGTCTTCCTTCCCATAGAGCTTAAACCAGAAAGCCATCGCCGCCATGGACCTGTCAACCACCGCCGGGGAGGCCCCCTTTGCCAGCAATTGACAGGTGTACCACAGAAACGCGTCCAAGAGGGATTTGCCCTCCGGCACGCAGTCCGGCCCAGCCCATGATCGCTCCCATGAACCCCAGACCTTACTGTAAGCGGCCCATGTGGCCGGTGCCAGGGAAGCCTTCACAAGTCCCCCAAGCAGGACGCTTCCAGCCGCCATATCTCGTTCGGGCATGCCTGGCCTGCTTCCTGTGCCTCCGGTGCCACCGTCCGGAATCGGGACCACTGAAAACGAGATAGAGCGTCAGCCACTTCTTTCAGTTACCCAGGCACATGGCGCACGCAAAAGACTACATTTAAAGACATGCACATTAGGACAAAGCACCGCAGCAACCTGACCACCGGTTTTGACGCCGCCGACCGATTATTCACCGTGTGCACCACAGCCATGTTGTCTGAGAAAAAGACCACTTTCCTGTTCCGCAGCCCTCCCCCCCACAGAGTCATCGCGACCACCAGCGGGAACAGTTCCAGGAAAGCCAGGTTCCGCATGAGGGCACTTGGCCCCCACGCCTCCGGCCACCTCTCCGCACACCATTTCCCACCGAAGTAGGCCCCGAAGCCCACACTACCCGACGCGTCGGTGAACAGCTACAGCTCCGTTGTCGACACTCCCTCCTGCCGAAAACACGGTCCCATTGAAATCCTGCAGGAAGGTGTCCCACACGGCCAGGTCGGCCCTCATGGGGGACGATACCCGGATGAAATGGCGTGGGGTTTGCACCCCCGCCGTAGCTGCCGACAAACTGTGGCTAAAGTCCCTACCCATCGGGATCACCCAGCATGCAAAATTTAGCATCCCGATCAATGACTGCAGCTGCCGCAGGGTGACTTTGCGCACCTGCGCTACAGCTGCCACCGCCCCTTTCAGCCCCTGCAGTTTTGCCAGCGGCAGCCGACATTCGCCCCGTACCGAGTCTATCTCCAGCCCTAGGAAACTAAGGCACACTGCCAGGCTTTCCATTTTATCTTCTGCCAGCGGGACCCCGAAGTGGCCCGCGACCCACTCGATGGTTCTAAGCAAGTGCAGGCAAGCAGGGGAGCCCGCCAGCCCCAAGCAGAAGAAATCGTCCAGATAATGCACCACCGATCCACTCCCTGCCTCAGCCCGTACCACCCATTCGAGAAAAGTACTGAACACGAGATGGAACAGCCCATGGGGAGGCACAAGTCCACGAAGTATGCCCCTTCAAAGAAACACAGGTGATGACATGCCGGGTGGACTGGAAGCAGCCGAAATGCCACCTCAATATCCACCTTTGCCATCAGCACCCTGCGCCCGGCCCTTTTTACCAGCTCGACCGCCCAGTCGAATGATGCATATGAGACCGAGCACAATTCCTTGTCAATGTCATCATTCACCGACGCTCCCTTGGGGTAGGAGAGGTGGTGAATGAGCCTGAACTTCCCCGGGTCCTTTTTGGGGACCACCCCGAGAGGGGAAATCCTGAGGCCTTCCAACGGCGGTGCCGGGAACGGGCCCGCCATCCTTCCCAACAAGACTTCCTTTCCTAACTTCTCCCGCACTACCCCTGGGAACTCCGCCACCGACTTGAGGTTCCGTAGCACCCCCGACCCACCCCGTCCCGGAATGGGATAAAGAACCCTTGCCCAAAGCCCGCCCGGAGCACCGTAGCGTCCGCCCTGTTACCGTAGCGGTTTAGCCATGGCTCCATCGCGTCTAGCCTCACCGGGGTTAAGCCCCGGGGCAGGGAAGACCCCTCCTCCTCCCCCCCACCGTGGCAGCGACTCTGGCATTCCCCGACTTCCCTTTCTTGAAACATCGGTTAAGCCCGTGGGCGCCCCCGCAGCCTGAGCACTCGTGCCTAAAACGACAGGTATTCCCCCATTTGCACTGGCCTTCGTTGAAGAGCCAGCATAAGCCCTTTTGCAAGGCGGCCGACGAGGCGGAATGCCCCTTTGCGCCGGCCGTGTGTTGAAAGAGCTGCGCCTTCTGCGCCATCATCAATTTCATCCAGAGAGGTAGGTCCATTTGGTCCCACCTCATACCCGGATTGGCCACCAAACGCTGCCGGAACTGCTCATCATACCGCCACCATGCCAGCCCGCCATAGGTGCGGAACGACTCCCAAATTCCGTCCAAATAGCAGAACAGGGAGGAGCACAAGCTCGGCGATTTCTCACCTAGGACGCTGGCCAGCACGCAGAATGCCCTCAGCCAGTTGCCAAAAGACTTTGGTATCTTACGATACCGCTTCTTTTTCTCCTCCTCCTCCTTTTTCTCATCTTTCCTATCCTCCTCCTTGAGGTCGATAAACTCCTCAGAGGGGAGAAGGGAAAAGAGTTCACAGAGTTCGCCCTTCCAGATCTTGTCTTTCACCTCCTGTTTTTTTTTCCAATTTGACAATTTTTATTTTGTCATATTTCAAAAAGCAGTATATGGGGGGTACAGAAAAAAAAGGGGAGATAGGGAAGAACACAGGCAATGTTGTTTACATTTACAACTCTCTACCTTGTATAGTTACATTTTACATTCCACAATTCCCATTTTGCATTCCACAGTTTACAATGTTAACGTTTACAATTTTAACGTTGTATTTTCCCATTCTGTATTTGCTATCTTTCTTGGGATTGCATGTGTAGTATGAAGTGCTGGTCGTTATGTCGCTACTTGCGTGTGCTGCTAGTCTAGCGCCTAGCGGGTAGGGTAGCTTTGCGGTGTGTGTGTCGTGTTGCTCGTCCTCACCGTGTGAGTTTTGTTCAGACCCTATGGCACTGCATGCTGGTCATTTACAGGGGAATGGTTCTTTCTCCCTTTGGGAGCTCTGTGTAATGTGGTTGCTTGGTTTCTGCGTCTGGGCTTAGCATACGTGTGCTACGAGCGGGGTATATGCCAGAGCAACCGTCTAGATGCGTATTGAGTTGAAGCTAGATTAAAGTTCAGGGGGGGTAGGGATAGGGTGTGGAGAGAAGGGAAGGGAAAAGAATGAAGGAAAGAAACTCGTTCTGTAGAAAGTGTGAAAGGATGCTCCTCTTTGCCCTCCCTCCAGGACCATGTTTCCTAGATGTTAGTTCTGTCTGACTTCCTCCTATGTTCCATCAGTACTATGTATTGTTCCATCCTCCCAGGTCCAGCCCCAGACTCTCCCTGTCACTCTGGCCTTGGTTCGCTCCTCAGTTTCCCTTGTCTTAGTGTACTTCTGCGTCCTGGGTTCTAAAGTGTTGTGCGCTCCTCTTAATGTATTCTGTCCATTTGTTTTTTGCGTCTATGATCGTGTGGTTGTTTGTAATGTATTTGTTTGCCATAGCCTCATATTCCCAGTTTGTGGTTGTTTGCGTTAGGAGATCGTGTTTGCTGGGTGCTTGTGGTTGCTTCCAGTGTCTGGCAATTAGGGTCACTGCCGCAATGAGCACTTGGAATATCAGTTGTCTTCCCTGCTTGTGCCATTGGGCAAGATGCATTAACAGTATGCCCTGTTCGGGCCTCAAGTGGTATGGGTGGCCTATCATGTTCGTGATTACCCCTTCCACCATCTCCCAGTATGGAGTTATTACCGGGCACGTCCACCAAATGTGGTACATTGTCCCCCTGTCTCCGCAATTCCTCCAGCACTCCCCTGAGCTTCCTGGGTATATTTTCGCTAGTTTGTCTGGGACCATATACCATCTGTACATAATTTTTCTCATTATTTCTAGGTGTGTAGCGCATGATGTGTGCCCTTTGTGTGTTTGGAATGCCTGTTTCCAGTCTAGGTCTGCGATTGGGCGTCCTATGTCTTTCTGCCAGGCTTCTCTAAAGTCCCCGTGTTCGTTTGTATTCGCTGTATTCAGTAGCACATATAGTTTTGACAGGATTTTTTGGGGTATGCTGCCCTGTAGGCATAGCTGTTCTAAGGCGCCAATGTTTGGTGGCTAGGTGTATGGCCCATTACAGTGTGAGGTCACAAAAGATTTCAATTGGAGGTACGGGAATATGTGTCTGGTGAGCAATGAGAACTTGGTTTGCAGCGCTGGGAATGGCAGTATCTCGTTGCCCTCGCATACCTGTCTAAGGTGTGTGCATCCCCCCCTCACCCAGGGGGTGTGATCAAATGTTGGGATGCCCACTGAGATGCTCGTGAATGGGATGTTCCCTATAGTTGGTCCGACCATGCCCAGTGATGCCCTCACCGAGTCCCATGTTTTGATCATTGCTGCTGTGGTTGGCAACATGTCTGCATACGTCGGTCGCAGTTTGCTCGGCAACTGGTGTAGGTGTCGCAGCCCCTGTTTGCATGCCCAGTGTGTTTCTATGTGGACCCACTGGGGGGGGTCTTCCACTGCGTTTGTTGCTGCTATGGCTGCCAGCAGTGTGGCTCTATGATAAGATCGGATGTTGGGCATTCCCAGTCCCCCTTCTTTGATTGGTTTTTGTAGGAGCTTGCTGGCCACCCGCACCTTGCCGTTGGCCCACACAAACCGTATAATCATCTTTTGGATCGTGGTCATGTATTGGCCCGGTAGACTAATAGGGACTGTGCGCAACAGGTATTGGAGTTTGGGAAGTATTGACATCTTAATCGCCGCCAGTCTGCCCAGCCACGAGATATATTTGCCCTCCCATGTGTGTAGTGTGTCAGTAAATGATCTGATCAGTTTAGTGAAATTTTACTTGAATAAATGGGGTAGGTGGGGGGGTATGTGGACGCCCAAAAAGGTAATATAGTCCCTCCTCCAGTCGAATGAGAAAAGCTCACTCAAGTGTTTCAGTCGGTTAGGTTGCACTCCCACGCCCATAGCCTGGGATTTAGTGACATTCAATTTGTAGTAGGAGTTAAGGCCGTACTCTTTGATGTCTTCCATGAGATTTGGTAGTGAAATTTGGGGTTGTGTCAATGTCAACATGACATCGTCTGCAAATAAATTGATTTTATATTCCCTATCTCCCACTGTTACTCCGTGTATGGAGCTGTTGGCCCTTATTGTCTCCGCTAGCGGCTCTAAAGCTAGTACGTATAACAAGGGGGAGAGTGGGCATCCCTGCCTCGTTCCGTTAGTGATGCTAAACGGTTCTGATGTGAAGCCTGCCGTGACTACCTGTGCCGATGGCTCGCTGTATAAGGCCTCCACCGCCGACCAGAAGGCCCCTGGCATCCCGAATTTATCCAGGACCGCTTTCAGGAATCTCCAGCTCAGGCGGTCAAAGGCCTTCTCCTCGTCCAGTGAGAGCGTCACACATTCTGTATGTTGCCTGTGGACGCTATGGATAATGTTGATGACCTTTCTCGTGTTGTCCCCCCCTTGTCTCCCTTTAACGAATCCGACCTGATCATTCCTGATTAGGTGCGGGAGGATATTGCCCAGCCTGGTGGCATATATTTTCGCGAAGAGTTTTGTGTCTGTGTTTAGTAATGAGATCGGGCGGAAATTTTGTGGGTGGGTTGGTGGCTTGCCCGGTTTAGGCAACGTAATGATATGGGCTTTGAGGGCTTCAGGCGGGAGTGCGTGCTTCGTGGCTGCTTCGTTAAAAGCGTTTGTGAGGTGTGGGGCTAGGGTTCGTTGGAAATGCTTATAGTAGCAGTTGGCGAACCCATCCGGACCTGGGGCTTTATCAGAAGGTAGAGAGTCGATCGCTCTCATCACCTCCGCTTCTGTTATCAAAGCGGACAAGCTGTCTTGTTGAGTGGGGGTAAGTTTGGGCAGGGCAATCTTGTCTAAGTAGGAGGCTATTTTGGCCCCCTGTGGTTGGGGTGTATTTGGGTCGTCCTTGAGATTGTATAATGATTCATAGTATTTGGAGAATACGTTGCTAATGTCTTTGGGTGCCACTATTTTCTGTCCGCTTGGAGACATCAAGTACGCTATTTTTTGGGCTGCTTGCTGTGTCCTTAGTCTTTGTGCTAACAGTTTACCTGCCTTATTTCCCTGTGTGTAGTTTTGTGCCTTGAGCCTTTTCAGGTGATATCCCACCTGTTCTAGGGACATCTGGTGTATTAGTCTTGTAAGTTTCGTGATTTGTTCCCGCAGTTCGTGTGAGGGAGTGATTTGGTTTTGCGTCGTAGCGCGCTGGAGATCTGTTTGGTATGAGTGAAGCTGAAGGTGGGATTTCCTTTTTAGGTATGATGCCCCTCTTATCAGTTGTCCCCGTATCACTGATTTGTGGGCCTGCCACAGGGTACCGCGGCTTGTCTCTGTTCTATTATTGTCTTGGAAATAATGAACTAATTTTTGGTTCAGCTCCGTAGTGAAAGTGCTATCTTGCGTTTATTCACCATGGGCTTCTATGGGTCGGGTCATATAGGTTTTTCAGCGTCAGCTCTACCGGGGCATGGTCGGACCACGTAATCTGTCCTATCTCGCACTGGACCGTCTGGTCTATCCCTGTCCCTGAGATAAGGAAGCCATCAATTCGGGAGTAGGTGTTGTGTACTGTCGAGAAGAATGTATACCCTCTTTCCCCTACATGAGTGGCTCTCCATAACAGGTGGCTGTTATGGATGAGCTTGCATAATGCCCTACTTTGTTTGCGAAGGGGTGTGGTGCGCTTTCTGGCTTGGGCTAGCGTCGTATCAAGTGAGGGGTCGGATACGTGATTGAAGTCACCACATACGATTGTCGTCCCTTGTTGTACTGACTGTAATTTCAGTATGAGTTTGTGTAAAAAGTTGCGTTGGTTCGTGTTGGGGGCGTATATGTTCGCTATGGTGTAGGGCATGTCATTAAGTGTGCCTACTATAATGACGTATCTGCCATCCGGATCAATGTGTTGAGAGTGCGGAGCATAGGCCACATTTTTGCTAATTAGTATGGAGGTGCCTTTAGATTTGCTGGCCGATGTGGCGTGGATTTGTATTGGGTTGTCCTTCGGTAGGATGTTGGGGTGTGCGTTTGTCATGAAGTGTGTCTCTTGGAGGCATAATACATCTACTGCTTTGTGTCTGATCTCTCGGTATAGGAGGTGTCTCTTAACCGGGATATTAAGTCCCCTAACGTTGTGTGAATAGATTTTCAGTGTGGTAGGTGGTCATGAGATTGTTTTTGTGTTTGACATCTATATGTCGGGGGGCCCTTTTGTCCCAGTTCCTCCGAACTCAAGGGCTGTCCCCGTGTAGCCTGACGGCTACTTTGTATGTCTTTTGGCCCAAAGGCAGATAACGGCGGAGTCCCCACTCTATCTGTTTTTGGTCGGTATCTTGCGGAGCGCATACTAGTTGAGAGGGGTGTACGAGGTGCAAGTATGAATACAAATATAAAAGCACAAAAGGTAACAGAAATTGATAAACTATAATAAACAAACTTTTTTGCCGAACTGTCGGCTATGCACCAGGTGACGGTGCGATGGGGGTAGGAACTGATGGTTCCTGTCTTAGCTGCGGTTCTTCGGCCGCGGCCTTTGTGTGCATGTATTTTGTTGCGGTGACCCTATTGTTAGAAAAGTTTGCGTGGAAGGGCCGTCTCTGCCTGCCTGCCTGCCTGCCTGCGTGTTTCCTGAGAATGTGTTTTTTTTTTTTTTGCCTTGGCGGAGCGTTCTGGGGCCGGGGGGTGGGGGGGTGGGTGTGGGCTCCCCTGCATAGGCCTTTCCCGGTGCATGCCTCTATGTCACCATGTCGATGACCCAGTCTCCTATCTAGCCTTGTTCCCCATGTTTAGCGTGTATTTGCGTAGTGAACTGTACTATAACTCCTATTGTATATTAACATTAATTAGAGAGAATTTAGCATTGCAATTGTTATACAAGCCTGGATTCAAATGGCTGGACTGACAGTTCTCAGGTTCGGCTTCACGGCACCTTCACAGTGAGGCGGGTTAGCGTTTAGGTTTCCTCCATGATGGAGGGAGTCTTTGAGTCTCTTTCGTTGCGGGCGGAATTTCTATGCCCCAGCTTCTGAGGATTTTCATTCCTTCGTCTGGGCTCTGTATTGTGGTTGGTCGTCCGTTTCTCTGTATGATCAGCTTCACCGGGTATCCCCATCTGTATGGTATTTGTTGTTGGCGGAGTTGCGTTGTAATTCCTGCGAAATCTTTCCTGCGTTTAAGCGTGTATGCTGAGATGTCGGCATAGATTGCTATGGCCTGGTAGGCCGCCGGCAGATCTGTTTTGTTTCTGGTTCTGTTCGCTCTCATTACCTCTTCTTTTATGTGAAAGTAGTGCATTCTCAGCAGCACATCTCTAGGGGTTTCAGGAGGTAAGAAGGTGGGTCTCGGCACTCTGTGAGCCCGGTCCATCAGGAACATGTCAGGGGGCACATCAGGGGCGAGCGCTTTGAATAATCCCACGAGGTAGGCCGTGAGTTCTGCCGGGCCTATGTTTTCCGCTATACCTCTAATGCGGAGGTTGTTCCGCCGACCTCTGTCTTCCAGGTCTGCTGTTTTCCCCTCCTGTGTTTCTATTCTCTCTGTAAGGCTGTCTAGTTTTGCTGCCATAGAGTTTTGGGCCTCCTCATACGCCACCATTTTGTCTTCAAGCCCGGCTGTTCTATCTCCCAGCTCTTTAATGTCTGAGTTAATGTTATGTATTGCGTTCTGTAGCGTGAGCTGAAGCTTGCCTGCCATAGTGTCCAGCATTGCCTGCAGGATCCCCTGTGTGACCGGTAAATCGGCAGCCGCCTGTTCTGGAGAGGGGATATGATCTTCCTCGCCGCCATCTTGGTTTTCGCCATGCGGGCCGAGCCCTCGAGTCTGGCTCGCTTTGATGCCAAAAAAATTAGATTTCTCGCCTCTCTCGGTCTGTCGGCGGTGTTTGGGCTGTGACATTGTTTTGCCGCGGGCTTTGTGGTGTCGGGTCACCTGTGTTATGTCTCGTGTAGGCCTGTGCAGCACGGAGCTCCGGCTACATGCGACCGCTCGATCCGGAGTCTAGGACACGCCCCTTTCACCTACTGTTTTAGGTGCACCCCCAGCGGACCCGCAAACGACACGTATGCGCGTTGCCTGGCCGCATCGGGGACCCCCCCCCCGGCAAACTCCGCCCGCTCACTCATGGCGTCCACCATGCTGCCAGCCGCTCCAGATTCCCCGCTCGAGCCCTGTTCCGTGGAGATAACACCCGTGAACCCTGTCCCCTGTGCCCATACCTGACCTACGCTGCCCCCCGTGTCACCCCCCGCTCCCAGTGAGTGGAGAAGTGCTTGTAGTGTGTGAACCAGGATTGCAATGATGCACAGGACTCACCGGCCAAGCCCCCCGTCCTCCAAGCGCTTGGGGCTGCATCGTCAACTGTTATCCGTCCGGGAGGAGCGACATCCGTTAATGTCCCGCCGACCGGGGAGCCTACCCAGTGCCCAGCTAGTACAGAGGAAGACCGGCTCCGAGACCTGCAATGAGGAGAAGATGTCCTGGGTAGGGTGTACCGATCCTCTGTCACCCTCCCTTCCCGGCCCAGGGAGCGCCTGCTCGTCTCCAAAGCCTCCCGCCGTGTGGCCCCCGCACTCCGTGCTCCAAAGGGCTGGACGGCCCCACCCCGAGGACTACGACTCCTCCCCCCCAGTGTTCGGTCCGCCCCCGCCGACCATGCCTGGGGGCCATGACCATGCCCCTTTCTGACCCCCCCTTCCCTCCCTCAGCCCCCTGAGCCCTGACTGGGGATGAGCTGATGCTGCTGGACCCCGAGCTAGACGGGCCCCCCGGCTCCCAAAACCCTCCTTTACCCGCCCAGCCACTGCCTGATGAACTTCCCCCCTTCCCCCCAGGGGCCCTGACTGCCCCATAGGCCCTAGTCCCAGAGAGGGACCACCCATCCATTACCGCCGTACTGAGGCGCCCCAAAATCCACTCCCCCTCCCCCCTGTAACCCTAGAGTGGCCGGCCAGTTCCCCCCTGCCCCCCTTTTCCACTACCCCCAGGCAACTCCCTCCTCTCCCCCAGCACGCCAAGAGGGCTGCTACCGGGCCTGCTGCGGCCTCCTCCCGCCGCCATGCGCCCTCTGGCTCCAGCTTCACCGGGCGCAGCGCCCGGGCTCAGCCTCCGCGGTGGCCTCCTGGCCCGCACCAGACGGTCCCGTTCGCCCTCCTGGGCCGCCATCCCCGCCAGGGCCGGTCCGAGTTGGGCCCGCAACCAATCCGCTCCATGACCTCACGCCGCCGACCGGATCCCTTCCAGCAGCCTCTCCACCTCGTCCATGGCCCTGCAGAAACGAAAAAGAAGAAAAAAAGCCCTACCAAACCCAATCTGCGCACACAGAAGTGCCCACAAACTCGGTCAGGTAGGAAATTAGAAGTGAGCTCACTTAAAATGGCTGCCTGTTTAAATATCCCAGCCTACTTACCCATAACTCCATACTTCCTTCCCTCCTCCTATGCCCGCCTCCTAACTCCTGTCAAGGCCCTTTTTCGCTTAGCTTTGCTTTGGCTACATGGGGCTACAGGATTCCTGCAATTAGTGTAGCTGACTGGAAAGTCCCCACCCAGTTATCCCCTTTATATCTAGTCCCCATATAGTCACATATGTATCCATTTTGTCCCATCCCCTTATCTCTGGCAGCTGTCATGTCCCACTTCCTTGTCAGTCCAGGGCGGTTCTTTCTGTTCAGCTAGAAAAGAGAATGGATAGTTTTGGATTACAAACAGTGGCCATTTGCTACATAAGAAGCATATTTAGGCAGTATAGATTAAATATATCTTTGCAAGTTATTGTTTTTGACGCAATAATGTTATTAAAGGACCACTAGAGTCACCCAGATCACATCAGCTCAATGGACTGGTCTGGGTGCAGTCATTTTAATCCTGCAATGTAACATGGTATTGTAGAGACAACAATATTTACATTCAAGCGTTAAATACACCTCTAGTGGCTTCTTCCTGACAGCCACTAGAGGTGCTTTCTCCTCCTGAGTCAAACTCGGTCCTGCAATAAGATACTACTCTTAGCAGCATTTGTTTGTCGCAGCACAGTGTTTGGCCAAACATGCGTATCTCATCCAATAGGACAAGATCTTGGAAGATGTCAACAGGCATTCTGTGGCTTAAGAGTCTATGTACTGCAATAAGGTGAGTAAATATTACTTAATTTGTATGTGCAATAGGTTAATAGTATGCATTTTTATGCAAATTACGTTTATATGTTGAATTTCAAAAATGTAAAAGTGTCAAGGTGAGGAGCATAAAAAATACTTTCTGGGGTGTTTTCTAGTAAAAATAAAGGGAACAGAGGCCTTAGGAAATTAAACATAGTTGTTTCACCTGATAATCAAGGTTCCAGAGCTGTACAGCTGTTCCACCACCCCACTGATATATTTATTTTTTTATCAAATAAAATCATTCCATCCTTGTCCAAGACAGACGAGACATGATATTTTACAAAAGCATGAGGGATATATTTTGAAAGGTGTTTGGTATAAAAAATAACAGCATGGATATTTTTTTCAGATCGCAACTTCATGCATAAATATTGATATTTAAATGTTCCCTGTATTTAATATGACCATGACTATTAATGAAAATTCCTGTATTATTTTCATAATGATGAGCGGTAAAAGCATGGTTAATATAGGCAGTCAGGCAGCATATCACATCAATTGGCGGTTTGTGATGCCTGATATTGGCCTATGAGACTTTGGAATCAAATGTCATTTTAAAACATGCTCTGTCTAAAAGTGTGATTCATCTACTATATATATTGTATCTTCTACTTTTGTTTTCAAGTCATCAAAATGGTGCATTGAGTTTTCTGTTTGCCAAGTTGTGATTTGATTTAGGGATGCCTATAAAAATTCATGCCTTAGGGCTATATTTATTTGAAATGTATTTTATCTCTTAAATACTCTTGCTCATTTATGCCAACTTTATATGCCAACGTTTTGTGCTCTGTGCTCTATTTCTGCATGTGTCTATTGCCTTAATAAAAAGTAATATTCAAAAAAATAATTTTATAACATGATAGGAGGCTTCCTATTTTGCATTAACTCTCTTTACTAAACTCCACAGCAGTAAAGAAAAACGTAAAGAGTAACAAATAAATCACTGAGCAGCATAGTATATAAGGGTCATGCTGCCTGTACACTCCCTCTTTCTTTACTGCTCCATCGCAGACAGGTCAGAATATTTGCTCCCCTGGAGATTTATACATTTATTGTCATTACTTGTTTGTTCCTTTCTATTTCCATATCTTTTTTATCATTGTTTTAGCATTTATTTCTATTTACTTGTTCTGTATTAGGGCTGTGGGACTAGGGGCTCTCTGTGGGTTTTTTCTGCCCCCTATCTGCCCCTCTATTCCTCCTGGGACCCTCCCTTGGCCTTCCCTTGGTCTCCCCAGGTTCCCCCACTGCCCCCCTACCTTGGAATGCCCTCCTGGGCTCCCTCCTTGCGGCCGGTTTCGTTCGCGGCCGTTTTTGCGCCGGCCCGCCTCAAAATTTAGTCCCCGGCTTGCGGCCTACCTCGCGGCCGCCATTTTGGATCGCGGACATCGAGAGATTCTCGCGGCTATCTTAGTTTTGCCTCGTGCATCTCATTAGGGACTCAGTGTGGCTGTGCTAGCTTGCTGTTACCTCTAAAGCACTGCTGTTTTTCACACCTTTTGTGTCTGACACCCCTGTGACTGAAGGATTACCTGCTCAAGCACTCCATCTGCTGCTATCAATCTGCTACTCAGTCTCTGTGCCTCATCTGCTTCTATCAAGCTATCCTGTGGCTGGGTCAGTCAGGTCAGTGCTGCTGCCTGTTTATTATTATTGTGACCTGCACTTAAGGGTCCCAACCCTGTGCAACCGGGGTGAGCCCCCACTATAAATACGCTGCTTACTGGGAGACTAGCTGTTGCAGTTCTCTCTAACTGGGTGAGCCCCAGTTTATAAGGTCACTACTATACCCTGCTGGGGTTATTCTGGGCTTGTTCCCACCATACTTCCAAATCTGACCCTACGCCTACTATCAAGACCTGGGTGCCCGTTTATTGCTGTGCCTTTCAGTGACCTATAAGCCTACCCTAACATGGAAGATTCCCAGAACGTCCCTGTGGACTTCCAGGCCATGATTAACGCAGCTGTCGCTGCCTCTGTGGAAAAGTCACTCTCCAAGGCCCGAGCTTCGGCTCCTGACGTACCAAAACGCAGACGTCCACGCCACGAGTCGGATTCTGAATTGTCCGACCACCAGGCAAGGGAGGATTCCCGCACTAAAAAACACCATGACAAAGGCGAAGACTACACACCCAAACCACCTAAGGGTAAGGCACCTGCCAAGCGCAAGTCTGCCAAATTACACACCCCGGCCCCGCGTCAGGAGTACTCTTCAGACGAAGAGCAGGACGCCCAGTCCATGTCAGTGTTGGATGAGTGGCAAGCTGACGCCTCTGACTCGGACTACGACACATGGGGCTCGGACGAGAAATCTGTCTCCGCTTTCATGCGAGAGACCCTCCTGGGTGCGGCCCAGACAGGAGGTGTCGAGGACACTGCGGACGCAGAACCTCCTCTTGATTCAGACTCCATCTTGGACCCCTCAGGCCAGGTGATGTTCGACCCCCGCAACATACGGCACCCCAGATCGGGCGACTGGTCGCCTCCAGAACACCTTTCCAGGTTTATGCACCTGTGGCTCTGCAAACCTCTGGAGAAAGAGGTCCGCAGCCGACTCAGGTCTGAATGCCCACGCCCTTCCCTGCCGGATAAGGTCGCTCACACCCCGGAATTCGACAAGGTTATGTCAACCTTCATGATGCGCAGTGGTAGAGACCCTCGCCGAGGGGTAGAGAAAGGCCTATGGGGTGCCCAAGATAACCTGCTGGATTCTGTAGGCCCCCTGGCTCGCATTATGTATCTGGCGGATGATGCCTACACCAAAGCCGACTCCTTCTCCGCCGAGGACATCAGGGAATGGGCACATGATGTTCGTGAGTGGGCACAACAGTGTTTTTGTTTCATCGGAAACACTAATGTTACGCTCTCTTCGGAGAGAAGAAAAGCAGCGTTGTACCGTATTAACGGCAAATTGGCAGACCTTGGCACAAAGGAAATTGGGCCCCAGGCACAAGGGAAACTATTTGGCGAACCGTTCCTCAAGGAACTCAATAAACACGTGAACGTGTTCACCTCCCTTAATAAGGCGCAGTCCTCAATGCACAGAGTTTTCAGAAGCAACCCGTTTTTGGAAGGGCTGGCCGGCAACGGGGCCGTGCCGCCAGCTGATTTTGGCCTTTAGGCCCCCGCACCCAACCAACACCATTTTACCCGACAAGAGACTATCGGCAGCAACCCTTTTCCAGAGGCTCGGATAGCGGTCGTGGACCCCGCGGACGCGGACGTTCCCACTTTGCTGCAGGTAAGGACCAATATTCCTCCACTCTTACCATGTACCCGCACTGCGGGCCGTATTTCCCTTTCTTTCCAGAATTGGGCCGCCCTATGCTCAGACACATAGATCCTACAAACTGTACAGGGATATATCATAGACCTAGTGGGGACCCCCTTTTAGGTTCAGCCCCCTCGCCCCATCCACATGTCATCCTCCGACCACAACCTCGTCAACGCGGAGCTACGCGAGCTCCGAGACAAAGGGGCTATCCAGCCGGTCCGCGACGGGGGTGGTTACTTCAGCAACATCTTCCTGGTTCGGAAAAAGTCGGGAGAATACCGCCCTGTCATCAATCTACGTGCCCTCAACGCATATGTGGTCTATCGCCACTTCAAGATGGAAGGCATCCACCTCCTGCGAGACCTTCTTCGAAGCAACGACTGGTTCACCAGGCTCGATCTAAAAGACGCATATCTGTCAGTCCTGGTGCACCCAGACTGTCGAGCACTCCTACGTTTCCTCTGGCACGGACGCCCTTAGCAATTCACTTGCCTCCCTTTCGGGCTCAGCTCAGCCCCATGGTGCTTCACCAAACTCCTAAAACCAGTGGTGGCCCACCTAAGATCCAGGGGCATTCGATGCATTATCTACTTAGACGATCTTCTCCTCTTCTGCTCCGACGAACACAGACTACGCCAACACACTCACCTGGCGGTGTCCCTACTGGAATCTTTGGGTTTCGTGGTAAACCAACCGAAATCGGAGCTGACCCCTACCCAGACGATACAATTCCTCGGCTTCGAGATCGACTCGACGACATGCACTCTGAGGCTACCAGCCTCAAAGATCACAGCCATTCGCAAGGAGATTCGCAGGGTTCTCCGTCTCGATTCCATTCCACTACGCAACCTGGCCAGGATTGTAGGACTCCTCTCTGCTTCCATTCAGGCCATATTTCCGGGTCCCCTCCACTACAGGGCCATGCAACGTCTCAAGGCGAAATACCTACGCCGCAGGCCTACTTACGACCAACCCGTCCCGGTGACGACGGAGGTTCGCGAGGAACTATCATGGTGGCTGGACAGCATGCAAGCCTGGAACAGCAAGGCCATATTCGGAGACACTCCAGACTTCGTATTGGAATCAGACGCCAGCCTGTGGGGATGGGGTGCCACCAACGGAACCATCTCCACGGGGGGAACATGGACGGCGCAGGAGCTCTCCATGCACATCAATTGCCTCGAACTCCTGGCAGGATCCTTCACGATCCTCAGCTTGGCCCGGGAAAGATCCAACTGCTGCATCCTCCTGCGCATGGACAATGTATCCGCAGTCCAGTACATCAACCGTCTGGGAGGTGCTCGCTCACGCCTACTGTCGGATATCATGAGAGACATCTTCGACTATTGCCTCCCTCGCAACATCACGCTACAGGCGGAATACTTACCGGGAGAAATCAATCTCACAGCCGACTAGTTCTCTCGCCACTGGAGAGACGTCAGCGACTGGAAGCTAAACACGAGAATCTTCAGGGCCCTGACTGCCCGGAGGGGTCCCTTTCACCTGGATCTGTTTGCCTCTCGCAACAATCACCAGACCCCGGAGTTCTTCAGCTGGCTCCCGGACCCGGAGAGCAAGGCGACAGACGCATTTCTCCAACTATGGCCGACGACAGGAGCCTACGCCTTTCCCCCATTCTCCATTATTGCAAGAACACTACACCAGATGCGGACGCAACAGATCAAACTGGTTGTCATAACGCCCTTGTGGCAGAGCCAACCATGGTTCCCGGACCTCCTGGCCTCCTCCTACAGGGACCTCCTACCATCCTTCCCGGACCTGCTCATGGATCCCAAAGGGTATCTCCACCCACTACTCCTGGAAGACCGGCTACCCCTGGTGGCTTGGTCTCTTTCCGGGGTTCCTGGCGAGTCAGCGGACTATCGCAGGCTGCTAGGAACCTCCTATGGGACTCATGGGCCCCGGGAACTAGACGCTGTTACCTTTCAGCTTGGGCCTCCTGGTCTACTTGGTGCATGGAACTGGACTCCGATTCCTTTACAGCACCTATTCCCATGATTCTTAATTTTCTTTCCTCCCTGTTTTCATCTGGCCGCTCTTACCGTTCAGTCAACGTCGTTCTCTCGGCGATTTCGGCGGCTCACACCCCCGTCGGGGATCTCCCTGTCGGCAAAGACCCTCTGGTCTGCCGTCTACTCCGCGGTATGCGGCTCCGCCGCCCCCGGCCCCCAGATACCCTCACCTATGGGATGTGGGACTGGTTCTACGCTTCTTCAGGGATTGGCTTCCGAATGACCGCCTCTCCCTACGCCAACTATCCGCTAAGTGCGCTTTCCTCCTCTGTCTTGTATCTTTCCGACGGGTTTTGGACGTTCGGGCCTTCGACGTGGACGCTTTCGAGGTGGCCCCTGAAGGGGTCACGTTCCACATTTCCCGTCGCACTAAGTCGGGTTCGACCTCGGTCTTTTACCCCTTTTTTCCCGACGACCCGCAGCTTTGTGTCGTGTCCACCCTCCGCAGGTATGTTTCGGTTACCTCCTCGCTCCGGTCCTCTACGTCGGGTCAACTCCTAGTCTCCTACGTACGCCCTCACGCCCCAGTCTCGGTCACCACATTGGCCCGATGGATCCGCTGGATCCTTTCCCTCGCAGGTATAGACCCCGCATTCGGTGCCCACTCTGTTCGCTGAGCGGCGGCGTCATCAGCCTTCCTGGCAGGGGCGTCCCTTTCGGATATTCTCCGAACGGCGGACTGGTCTAGGGAATCCACTTTCCGTACATTTTACTTTCGCACTCCCCCTTCTGCTGGGATGTCTCTTCTTCAGCGTTAAAATTGCAAAATAGGAAGCCTCCTGTCATGTTATAAAATTGAAGATTATGCTAGCTTTAGTGTACTAATAATCTTAATTTTAATAAGGACAGGAGGCGAGTATTTTCCCTCCCTTTTATTCTCTACCCTGACTCCTCGGGGGAGTGGATCTTAAGGTGATGGATTTTGGGATTCATGTTAGTAGTTACTCTATCTTCTGGACATATTCGGTATCCCTTCCATCTCTATCCCCAGTGTTTCCACCTAGACGGACAGTTTAGTTGTACAACATGCTTACACCTAACACATATTTAGCCTATGGCCAGCTTACAATCTGTCTGTACTGTTTAATTTACACCATTCTGTTAAAGCCCACAGGCGTGAACAGTTACGGTTCAGTACCTAACCGATTTTATACTCTCCTTTCAGTGTAACCCTCTTCAGGACCTCCACTGGTCGCTGGTTCGTTAACCTCACGACTCCGTAAGATGGGATGACGGCTTCGTTTGGTCTTTCCTCCTATCTCGTTACCAGGAGTCTCCTCAAGTTCCGCTTGCCAGAGACCGCAGTTACTGTTTCGTTGAGTTTCTGGATGTTCGAACTCTATCTGGACTTGAATGTCGCTTTAAGAAAGAGGAAGTGTACAGGCAGCATGACCCTTATATACTATGCTGCTCAGTGATTTATTTGTTACTCTTTACGTTTTTCTTTACTGCTGTGGAGTTTAGTAAAGAGAGTTAATGCAAAATACTCGCCTCCTGTCCTTATTAAAATTAAGATTATTAGTACACTAAAGCTAGCATAATCTTCAATTTTATAGGTTCATTTGTGTCTCTTATTGACCTTGCAATAAGCTGGTGAAATCAACCAGCTACCAGCTCCAATTTAAAGGGACAGACTAAGCATCAATATCTCTTCATCTTAATGAAGTGATTTTAGAGCATACATTCTGCCTGCAATCCTGCTCTGCTGTTCTAAGAAATGGCACTGTTTGCATTATGCAATGTCTATGCCAACTAGAAGCTTTGAGCAGAAATGGAATATTGTATCTATTTGGAGTCTGGCATCAGCAAGCAAAATTTGCTGATATGTGTCCACTCTATTTGAAGCATTATATTCAATGCATTGTATTGGCAGATTGCAATGATAGCAATACTTGCTATTGTACCCTCAAAGTTTTTCATCAGGGTTGATGATTGTAGCGGATGGCACCAGGCGACCCTACAAAAATACTGTATAAAGCTGCATCCGTGTATCTGCTGTATTTTCTGTGTATTAAAAAGAATTGTATTCCCTTGATTGTTCGGTAGTTTCATTCCCTTAGTTTATTCGAATGAAACTACCGAACAACCAGACCTCCCCTGTGTGAAGTGTGTCTTCAATTACCCGTTGCAACATTGTTGCGAACGGGTAATTGAACAGTAAGTAGCCGTCCTTTGTTCTCGGGGGTGGCCGCCATTCGACAAACGAACACGTGGCGGCGGCCATTTTAAAACTCCCGAACAGCGGTGTTTTGCCGTCGAGTGTCTGGAACTAAAATCGGACACTCGAGTAGGCGAACACCGCTGAGACCTCCACAGCCCTGGTCCGTTCGGTTCCAAACTACCGAACGGCCCCTCGTTCGGTAGATAGAGAATACCGAACGAGGGGATTCAGGCGAACCCTCCCTAGCCTCTATAGGCTTTCGTGTATTTTATTCCCTTATGCCAGGACCGACCGCAAGGCCCATTCACATGGAACCGAATTCGGCTATCTCAGTTCGTGCGGTCGGTCATTTTATTCCCTCCATACTTTTCCCGAACCCCTGGTCTGATCTGGGTGATTTTTGGATATGTTGTTCACCCAGATCAGGGCTATCAGGGGATGTATGATTTAAAGAGGTACCCCTACGTTTAGGGGTACATCCAGAAATGGGGGGAATTGGTGTGCTGGATAAGGGGATTATGATGCTGGCTGAGGGGAGGAGATGTGTGGGAGGTTACCAGGACAGGATTGGCTACTGTAATAATTACTGTAAGTTCCTCCCTTGCATGGGAGCATGCTTTATAAGGAGACTGTGATTAAAGGCTTGTCAGTTATGCTCCTGAAACTGTGTGTCGTCCAGTTATTGGGATTGCTGTTGGGATATTGCTGTATTTTACCTGCTGGAAACCCTGCCTTTGGATTTACTATTTACTTGTTCCTGAGTCTCACTTGGATTATAAGCGGAGATAACCTGGGTAATATTGCATCTCCGCTACATTGGTTGGCAGCGCTGGGATCCAGACTCACAGAGGAACAAGCCTAAATGGAGTACGGATGGAGATTGATTTTGCCACACTAAAACGCTCCACGCTAAAAGACCTTCTGGAGGCAAAGGGTATACAAGCCAGCAATAAGACAAAAGCGGTACTTATCACTGAACTGATGGCGGAGTACCGAATGGAAGGCGATTCGGTTCCCGAACAGGGGAATTCGGGAGAAACACCGGAACAAAGGGAGTTCCAGAGGCAGGTACAATTTCGGCTGTCTTTCTATGGGGAACACCCTCCAACAGAGATTGTTTCCAAAACGATAACGGAGGTCCAGGAATTTATACTGAGGAGTCAAACAGCGGCCCCAGAACGCAGCTCTGCAGTAAATATGCCACATGAAGGTAAGCCGAAAATACCGTACCAGGCTTTTAAAACATATGTGGAGGCGGAGGAAGATATAGACGCTTTCCTGCAAGATTTCGAGAGACTGTGTGCACTGCATAGAATCAGCGCAGAGGACTGGGTACCTATTCTGGCTGGGAGGTTAACTGGGAGGGCAGCTGAGGCATACCGGACTGTACCGAATGACGAAATACGGAATTACCACAAAGTGAAAGAAATTATATTGGCCAGGTATGCTATAACACCAGAAGCATACCGGCGGAGGTTCAGGGATCTAAAGAAGGTGGAGAAAGACTCACATGCTGAGTGGGCATGCAGACTACAACGAGCAGTCTTGGGGTGGGTGCAAGCGAGCAAGGCACGGTCTATGGAGGATGTATTGCAAATGGTACTGCTGGAGCAATTTTATGAGGGAGTAACCAGCGAGGTACAGGAGTGGGTAAGAGACAGAAACCCTACCTCCCTTACCGAAGCAGCCAGGAAGGCAGACGAGTACCTGGATGCACGCAGGCAGCAAAAACCTGCAGCTCCAAAAGTACATTTTAAAACCTTTGGGGGAAATAACTACACGCCAGCTCTACCAAGGTCACTGCCACCACCACCACCACCCGCTGCACAGCCACGTTTCCGCCAGCCCACGTCGGGCCCTTGCCACCACTGCCAGAAGTGGGGACATTATAAAAGGGAATGCCCCCAGCTGCGGGACCGTTCCACCTGGATCCGACCCGGTCCACCACCACCACCGAGAGCCGCCGCAGCCCATCACTACCAGGACATCGTGGCCACACCGTATGGTTCAGCAGTTCCCATCACAACCGTAGAGCAGTGGGAGGTACTGCACGAGGCAGATCCCGTCCAGGCTAACGCAGACAACCGCCAGCACCACAGGCAGACCGTGTATCTGGAGGGTAAAGCGGTTCAGGGGCTACGTGACTCAGGAGCCACCATCACCCTGGTAAAAAGTCACCTGGTCTCAGACCAAGCTAAACTTAGTAAGACTGTGGCCGTCAGGGTAGCCGGGGGAGCAGTATACCGGCTACCCACAGCAAGGGTACATTTGCATTGGGGAGCGGGGGCAGGGCATGTGGAGGTGGGGTTGATGCCGCAGTTACCGGCGGAGGTTTTATTGGGGAACGATCTGGGGAGGCTCACATCTGCTTTTGAGCCCCAGACACCCACCACAGGAGAAGCTCACCCTGTGGTCACTCGACAACAGGCCCGCACCCAGGACTACAACACACTCCCGGAGGTTCAGGTAAGAGATCCTTCCCCTTCCCTTGACTGTGTCCCCTGGGCCCCTCCTAACGAATTTGCAGCTGAGGTAGTGACTGACCCCACCTTGCAGGTGTATAGGGACAAGGTGACAGCAGACACGCCTGGGGGGGAGGGCGAAAGGTTTATTTGGGACAACCAGCTGTTATATCGGGAGACGGATAAGCAGGTATCCGGGTCAGACCCGATTGCGATGAGGCAGTTAGTGGTACCTCAGCGGTACCGGGCGGGGAAGGGCCCTTATAAGGTGGTGGAACAACGGTGTGACACCACTTATATAATCGGCTCGTGCGTTGGTACTGGGGGGCGACGCATGCTCCATGTGAACATGATGAAGCCCTACCAGGAGTGCTCGGAGGAAGTGACCGCTATATGTGCGCCTAACTCCGAGGAGTTTGACAGTTTACCTCTCCCGGATCTGCTGGGAGAGGGTCAGTTATCCGGGGACTTAGGGGAGGTCACCCTGGGGGATCGGTTGAGCCCACAGGAGCGGAGCGAGGTACAACAGCTGTTAAGGGAGAAGCAGGATATCTTCTCTAATGTACCTGGTTACACTCCTCTGGCCACTCACGGAGTAGACACCCCAGGGCAACTTCCCATGCGTCAGACCCCGTACCGCATCCCAGAAGCGGTACGGGCGAACATGCGCAAGGAGATAGATGAGATGCTCCAGCTGGGGGTGATTGAGCCCTCTGACAGCCCCTGGGCATCTCCGGTAGTACTAGTACCAAAGCGGGACGGCACGACCCGGTTTTGTGTAGACTACCGGAGATTAAATGAGAAGACGGTATCGGACGCCTATCCTATGCCCAGGATAGACGAACTCCTGGATCGGATGGCGAGGGGGCACTATCTCACCACCATTGACTTGTGTAAAGGGTATTGGCAAATACCCTTGGCACAAGACGCCATCCCTAAGTCGGCCTTTGTCACCCCATTCGGCTTGTACCAATTTAAGGTCATGCCGTTTGGGATGAAAAACGCCCCGGCTACTTTTCAGCGGATGGTGGACCGCCTCCTAGATGGGTTCCAGGATTATACCTGCGCATACCTCGACGATATTGCCATTTTCAGCAATACCTGGCAGGAACACCTGACCCATATAGGAGCGGTCCTAGATAGGATTAGGGCCGCTGGTTTAACGCTGAAACCAGCCAAATGCAGCATAGGAATGGCTGAAGTACAGTACCTAGGTCATCGGGTAGGATGCGGCAAGCAAAAGCCGGAACCAGCCAAAGTAGAGGCTGTAGCTCAATGGCCCACCCCTAGGACTAAGACCCAGGTGTTAGCGTTCTTAGGAACGGCCGGATACTACCGGAAATTTGTCCAGAATTACAGTGCCCTGGCCAAACCTCTCACCGACTTGACCCGTAAAAACCTACCCCGCCAAGTAACCTGGACCCCGGAGTGTGAACAGGCATTTCAGTTGTTAAAAGATGCATTGACAAATGCCCCTGTCTTGGCAGCTCCCAATCCAACTAAACGTTTTCTTGTCCACACAGACGCTTCTATGTTTGGATTGGGAGCAGTATTAAGCCAAGTCGGGGCCGATGGCGGAGAACATCCCGTGGCTTACATCAGCCGGAAACTGTTACCTCGAGAAGTAAGCTACGCCGCCATCGAGAAAGAATGCCTGGCTGTGGTGTGGGCCCTGAAGAAATTACAGCCATATTTGTACGGCCAAGCTTTTTCCCTGCTCACGGATCACAACCCGTTAGTATGGCTAAACCGGGTGGCTGGGGACAATGCCCGGCTACTGCGCTGGAGTCTGGCGCTGCAGCCCTTTGACTTTAATATCCAGTACCGCCCGGGTAAACAGAATGGAAATGCTGATGGGTTGTCTCGACAAACTGACCTAGAGAAATGATCCGTGAGCCTCCCCGGACATCCCTCAAGCCGATCCGTGTTGGATCAGACTGTGTATGCCGGCTTGTGGGCAAGGGGGAGCAGTGTAGCGGATGGCACCAGGCGACCCTACAAAAATACTGTATAAAGCTGCATCTGTGTATCTGCTGTATTTTCTGTGTATTAAAAAGAATTGTATTCCCTTGATTGTTCGGTAGTTTCATTCCCTTAGTTTATTCGAATGAAACTACCGAACAACCAGACCTCCCCTGTGTGAAGTGTGTCCTCAATTACCCGTTGCAACATTGTTGCGAACGGGTAATTGAACAGTAAGTAGCCGTCCTTTGTTCTCGGGGGTGGACGCCATTCGACAAACGAACACGTGGCGGCGGCCATTTTAAAACTCCCGAACAGCGGTGTTTTGCCGTCGAGTGTCTGGAACTAAAATCGGACACTCGAGTAGGCGAACACCGCTGAGACCTCCACAGCCCTGGTCCGTTCGGTTCCAAATTACTGAACGGCCCCTCGTTCGGTAGATAGAGAATACCGAACGAGGGGATTCAGGCGAACCCTCCCTAGCCTCTATAGCTATAGAAGCGGTACGGGCGAACATGCGCAAGGAGATAGATGAGATGCTCCAGCTGGGGGTGATTGAGCCCTCTGACAGCCCCTGGGCATCTCCGGTAGTACTAGTACCAAAGCGGGACGGCACGACCCGGTTTTGTGTAGACTACCGGAAATTAAATGAGAAGACGGTCTCGGACGCCTATCCTATGCCCAGGATAGACGAACTCCTGGATCGGATGGCGAGGGGGCACTATCTCACCACCATTGACTTGTGTAAAGGGTATTGGCAAATACCCTTGGCACAAGACGCCATCCCTAAGTCGGCCTTTGTCACCCCCTTTGGCTTGTACCAATTTAAGGTCATGCCGTTTGGGATGAAAAACGCCCCGGCTACTTTTCAGCGGATGGTGGACCGCCTCCTAGATGGGTTCCAGGGTTCAGGCAAGCAAAAGCCGGAACCAGCCAAAGTAGAGGCTGTAGCTCAATGGCCCACCCCTAGGACTAAGACCCTGGTGTTAGCGTTCTTAGGAACGGCCGGATACTACCGGAAATTTGTCCCGAATTACAGTGCCCTGGCCAAACCTCTCACCGACTTGACCCGTAAAAACCTACTCCGCCAAGTAACCTGGACCCCGGAGTGTGAACAGGCATTTCAGTTGTTAAAAGATGCATTGACAAATGCCCCTGTCTTGGCAGCTCCCAATCCAACTAAACGTTTTCTTGTCCACACAGACGCTTCTATGTTTGGATTGGGAGCAGTATTAAGCCAAGTCGGGGCCGATGGCGGAGAACATCCCGTGGCTTACATCAGCCGGAAACTGTTACCTCGAGAAGTAAGCTACGCCGCCATCGAGAAAGAATGCCTGGCTGTGGTGTGGGCCCTGAAGAAATTACAGCCATATTTGTACGGACAAGCTTTTTCCCTGCTCACGGATCACAACCCGTTAGTATGGCTAAACCGGGTGGCTGGGGACAATGCCCGGCTGCTGCGCTGGAGTCTGGCGCTGCAGCCCTTTGACTTTAATATCCAGTACCGCCCGGGTAAACAGAATGGAAATGCTGATGGGTTGTCTCGACAAACTGACCTAGAGAAATGATCCGTGAGCCTCCCCGGACATCCCCAAGCCGATCCGTGTTGGATCAGACTGTGTATGCCGGCTTGTGGGCAAGGGGGAGCAGTGTAGCGGATGGCACCAGGCGACCCTACAAAAATACTGTATAAAGCTGCATCTGTGTATCTGCTGTATTTTCTGTGTATTAAAAAGAATTGTATTCCCTTGATTGTTCGGTAGTTTCATTCCCTTAGTTTATTCGAATGAAACTACCGAACAACCAGACCTCCCCTGTGTGAAGTGTGTCTTCAATTACCCGTTGCAACATTGTTGCGAACGGGTAATTGAACAGTAAGTAGCCGTCCTTTGTTCTCGGGGGTGGCCGCCATTCGACAAACGAACACGTGGCGGCCATTTTAAAACTCCCGAACAGCGGTGTTTTGCCGTCGAGTGTCTGGAACTAAAATCGGACACTCGAGTAGGCGAACACCGCTGAGACCTCCACAGCCCTGGTCCGTTCGGTTCCAAACTACCGAACGGCCCCTCGTTCGGTAGATAGAGAATACCGAACGAGGGGATTCAGGCGAACCCTCCCTAGCCTCTATAGCTAGAGGCTTTCGTGTATTTTATTCCCTTATGCCAGGACCGACCGCAAGGCCCATTCACATGGAACCGAATTCGGCTATCTCAGTTCGTGCGGTCGGTCATTTTATTCCCTCCATACTTTTCCCGAACCCCTGGTTTGATCTGGGTGATTTTTGGATATGTTGTTCACCCAGATCAGGGCTATCAGGGGATGTATGATTTAAAGAGGTACCCCTACGTTTAGGGGTACATCCAGAAATGGGGGGAATGGGTGTGCTGGATAAGGGGATTATGATGCTGGCTGAGGGGAGGAGATGTGTGGGAGGTTACCAGGACAGGATTGGCTACTGTAATAATTACTGTAAGTTCCTCCCTTGCATGGGAGCATGCTTTATAAGGAGACTGTGATTAAAGGCTTGTCAGTTATGCTCCTGAAACTGTGTCGTCCAGTTATTGGGATTGCTGTTGGGATATTGCTGTATTTTACCTGCTGGAAACCCTGCCTTTGGATTTACTATTTACTTGTTCCTGAGTCTCACTTGGATTATAAGCGGAGATAACCTGGGTAATATTGCATCTCCGCTACAATGATATCGTGGTAGCATAATAGCACAAATTCATTCAGCTGTGCCCAAAAGGAAGAACTCCAGATGCTGTAGAACTACAACTCCCATGATGCTTTGCATCCCTTTAAAATGACACGGCATCATGGAAGTTGTAGTTTTAAAACATCTGGGGATCTACCTTTCGGGCACCCCGATTTAGATGTTAGGTCATACGAAAAATGTATTTATGATTTTAGAATAGTGATATGATTTGTCCATATAATGTTTATTAGACTACACACCTTGTTGCCATTAACTTGTGTTTTTCTCAGTTTTATTTTGCTTTGTTTGCACTATATTTCACTATATTTAGTAGTGTTGTCTGGCAACACTTAGTAACTGAGTATCATATGAACAACTGTTTGAAAACTCAAAATATCTTACTACAGAGGGAAAAGAAATTAAATTTATACTTTCAGTGCAAATAAACACTTAAGTAGTAAAACTATTTTAAAGTGTCCTCCTTGTTTTTTCAGTAGTTCTGTATAGCTGAATCCATCTTCAGGTAATAAAGCATACTATGGTAGTCTATGTGATGCTTCCAATGTGAATAGTGCTAGAGCTGCACAAACAGGTAACTGGAGTTAAAATTAGCTTTTTTGTTTTTGTTGTGGTTTTGTTTCCCTCAAATTGAACTCAGGATAATGATGAATTCTTGTATTGCCCTCTGCTGGTCCTAGTAAGAGACTGAAATTTATTTTCAGTATTTTAATTTTGAAGCTTGGTTCCATACTAAAATCAAATATAGAAACTCGAAATAGCAGAAAATTATTCATAACACACACACAGCAATGCAGATAAATTGCACTGGAGGTTTAGCAGATCCTCAGGAGCTTGCCAAACTACCTCCATATTGACTAAGGTGAATTGCCTAGATGTGCCTCAAAAAGATCAGGATTGATCAGGACAGAACGGTTGCATGAACTGAATGCTCCGAGCATCACACGGAGGAAACACAATTGCTATACCCCCTCACCCCTTCACAAACGACCGAAGTATACCCCAACACCACATGGGGCGAAAGGGGAAAAAAACTATACCAAACAAGCCTACCTCGGGGCTCACGACCGGGGAGATGTAGAGTCAAGCACGAAGCGCCAGCAGAACCAGCATGGCGGCACAGCATGGCGGCTGCTCAGATTTCTCCAAAGAATTGTCCGAAGACATAGATGAGGAGGACCAACCGTCTCCCACCCCAACACGGAAGGCGAAACAAAAAGGCACAGGTGCGGACTCAGAGCCAGTAACCATGGCGGTACTAAAGGCACTGCTGGCAGACCTACAGCAACACATCCACAAAGATGTCACAGCGCTACGCGCAGACTTGAGAGGCCTGACAGGCCGCATTACTAAACTAGAGGGATCCACACAGTCCCACGCACAGAACATAGCCACGCTACAACAGTGCAGAACTTACAAATGCAAAACCTGCAATATGAACGTCGCCTTGTGACCCAAAAGGACTCCAAGCGACGGCATAACATAAAGATTAGAGGAGTCCCTGAGGAAGTATCAGAAACCGAGTTGCCGAAAGTCACGGAACGCATCTTCTCTGCAATAATGCCGCACAGACAAGGTAAACTTACCCCAGAGGAGGTCTTCAGGGACCCCAAGCCAATGAGGGCCCCCACCACTGCCACGAGAGACGTAATAGCCACCTTCTGAACCGACAGGGACAAGGAGGCGGTCCTCTCTGCCCTATGGGGTAAAACCCCTTTCCGCTATGAGACCATGGAACTGGCCTTCTTTGCAGACCTGTCCAGCGGCACTCTAGCCTGGCGGAGAACACTACGCCCTCTCACCTCTATACTCCAACAACACAAGATTGAATACCGATGGCGGTCCTCTCAAACCCTGATAGTACAGCAGGGGGCGAACACGCACATGGTACAAGACATTTAGGATGCTCCAGCTCTACTGCGGGCTCTTGGCCTACTGCATGACCCCCTCTCCCAGGAGGGGCCACCCAACAATGCCTCATCAACCCACACATGGAATCCAGCTAGGGTGACCCCAGTATTAGTATCACATACGCTCTAGTTAATAGTTGTCACTAGCGTTTTATATATATATATTTTTTTTTTTGTTTTGTTTAAAGTGGAAGAAAAAAGAAAACAAAAGGGGGAAAACAAACTGCATTACTTGTATTATTCTTTAGTTATTAACTTACCTCATGCAGGAACTAGTCCTGTTTGTATGCTAAAACATACAGTACTGGAGCGCTTAAGATTGAGAACTCTATAGGGGCAAAGATAGAGTTATTTTAAATTATAGAAATATTGATTATTAATTCAATACCAGCTACCACACTTCAAAGTGATCCCTTCACCACATATAAATTCAAGAAAAAATGATATTGTGAAGTGGAGCGATCTTAAACTGCAATACACCCCTATCCCGCATGCAGCAAAATTATCAAGTTAAAAATATACTTATACTTCTTGCTGAATGGTATCGCAATTGATGTTCAGCGTATAAAAGAGAAACAAAAGTGATCATAGAACAGATCTGTTACATTAACTTGCATTTCTGTAAATAGTGCTAAAAGTCACATATACTCTGTTGAATCAGCTGAATATTAATAAATGTATTACAAGTATAAAACAGATACCAAAAATAAAAAGCAAGCTATAATAGCAGTTAAAACACAAATACAGAACAAATCCCTGTTTAGTTAATATGTCAAGAACAGCTCATTGCTTAATATGTATGCCATAAAACAAATGTGAAACAAAAGTAGAGCACATCACTAGAAATGGCTATAGAGCAGGTGGCTGCTTACTAGATCTGATGGTGAGTACAACGGTATATGTGCCCGTTACTCACAGCCAAGCTTTCCCACACTGGGAGATGTCACCTGTATTAAGAAGTTGAGGGAGATCGAATGGAGTTCCTTTTTATTGTGGTCCGGGTGCCATCCAGTTCCGCATATAGCTCAGCTTTTGCACTTTCAGAATGCCCGGCTTCAGAACGCCCGGCTCCGCCCCCTTATCAACGTGCTTCCATGTTGTCTACGCTTTTCTCCGTTCACAGACTGCTTCGTCAGGACGTCAAAGTGCTCAGTCACTCCCCACTCTCGGAGAGTTTTTATACACATTCTACTACTTATCTTTATTGCATTTAGGTGCACCTCATTTGCATATGCATGAAGTCCGGATCGGCAGACCTTTTCTTTACACAGTTAATGCCTGCTTCATCCCTACATGGACATCATTCACGTGCAGCAGAAGTGCATCCATTCATCAATAAATTTATACAAAATGTAGATGCAGTGATATTTACAATGCTAGATACAATAATTTAATCATAAAATTTCATTTCAATCTAAATTACAGCTGAATCATCATATACAGTATATGGAGGAGACGAAAAAAGAGAGAACATGTGTTAGTATTAATTCAACACCATAAATATTATTTGGTTTTAGTGACATTTACAGTGGCACAGCAATAGTAGCCTTTAAAGTGACACAGTGACAATGTCATAAGGTGAAGCAAAGTATCATAATAAAAAGATACACGCTGATTTTTGAGTGGATATCTGAAGCTTTTTTTAAAGAGGTATACCTCCCAAAATCTATTTCTTTAAATTGCACAAAATAAAGTAAATTAAATAAATTATAAAGATTATATAAAATTATAAAAAATGACAGATCTCAAAGTCATTATTCATTCCATTAGGAATGAGAGTATTCAGTTCAAATATCCATCTCATTTCTATACGGCCTAAGTTCTGAATCAAATTTCCTCTCCAGTCATTTTTAACCTGTTGAATCCCTATAAAGTTTAGAAGGGAGGGGACAGAATTATGAAATTCCTCAAAGTGTAGGAAAACTTGGTGTAGTTGATACTTTTTCTTAAAGGACCACTCTAGGCACCCAGACCACTTCAGCTTAATGAAGTGGTCTGGGTGCCAGGTCCAGCTAGGGTTAACCCATTTTTTCATAAACATAGCAGTTTCAGAGAAACTGCTATGTTTATGAATGGGTTAAGCCTTCCCCCTAATCCTCTAGTAGCTGTCTCATTGACAGCCACTAGAGGCGCTTGCGTGCTTCTCACTGTGATTTTCACAGTGAGAGCACGTAAGCGTCCATAGGAAAGCATTGTAAATGCTTTCCTATGCGACGGGCTGAATGCGCGCGCAGCTCTTGCCGCGCATGCGCATTCAGTCCAGGAGGAGGAGGAGAAGAGGAGGAGAGGAAGCAGAGAGCTCCCCGCCCAGCGCTGGAAAAAGGTAAGTTTTTAACCCTTTCCCCTTTCCAGAGCCGGGCGGGAGGGGGACCCTGAGGGTGGGGGCACCCTCAGGGCACTATAGTGCCAGGAAAACGAATATGTTTTCCTGGCACTATAGTGGTCCTTTAATGTTGTATGTATGCTCGCATATTCTTGTTCGTAATTGTCTGGTCGTACGGCCTATATATCTCAAGCCACATGGGCAAAATAACATAAAGATTAGAAAAAAAGAGAGAGAGAAGGAAGATCCTCTCGTATCAAGATTTATTTATTTATTTATTTATAAAATATTTTACCAGGAAAGATACATTGAGATTTCTCTCGTTTTCAAGTATGTCCTGGGTCCACAAATCATTGCATTGTTACATTAGGTACAACAAAATACAAAAACAATATTAATACACAATATATACAAAAATTTAACATAGAACAGGCAGGAAATATATAATCAACCATGACACGTGCATTCTGTTTTGAGGTATGTAGAGAGGGATCTCTTAAAAGACTTTAGGCTTAGGGAAGATTTTAAATTGTGCGGGAGGTCGTTCCACAATTGCGGTGCTCTGTAGGAGAAGGAGGATCGGGCCGCTTTCTTTTTGTATTGAGGTAGACTAAGTAAAGTGCTTGTACTGGATCGGAGGTTATAGAAAGTGGGAACAGCTGGGGAAAGCATTTTGTTCAGGTAGGGTGTGAGTTTACCAGAAAAGCTCTTAAAAACAAGGCTGGAAAGATGAAGGGTGCGTCTGGATTCCAGCGACAGCCAGTTTAGTTCCTTTAGCATGTCACAATGATGGGTCCTGTAATTACATTGTAGCACAAATCTGCAGAACGAGTTATACAATGTGTTGAGTTTATTAATGTGGGATTGCGATGCAGACGCATATACTACATCCCCATAATCAATGATTGGCATCAGCATTTGCTGTACAATCTTTTCCTTTACTGTAGGGCTTAGGCAGGCTTTGTTTTGTACAGGGCACCTAATTTTGGATAAAGTTTAGATGCAAGCTTTTCTATGTGCAGGCTAAAAGATAGATTGGGGTCTAATATCATACCCAAGTATTTGAAAGAGTGGACCGCGGTCAGTGTGCCATTTGAATTTGTTTTGATGGATAGGTGGGGATTGTGTAATTTGTGTAATTTAGCTACCGTTCCAAAGATCATTGTGACAGTTTTGTCAGTGTTCAGGAAGAGTTTGTTTTTTGCGATCCACTTTTCTACCTCTGTAAACTGGTCTTGGAGCAAAACCTCAAGTTGAGGTAGATTGGATTTGCTCGCATAGATTACCGTGTCATCTGCGTACATGTGTACATTTGAGGATTGGCAGACATTAGGCAGATCATTTATAAATAATGTAAATAGTAGGGGGCCGAGAATGGAACCCTGGGGAACACCACACGTGACCGGGAGAGGGAGGGAGTCACTGTCAGAAATGGACACATATTGCGAGCGATCCGATACATACGATCAAAACCAGTTTAAAGAATGATCACCAATACCTGAGTTTTTGAGTTTGTGCAGTAGAATGTCGTGGTCTACTGTGTCAAAGGCCTTAGCAAAATCAAGGAAAATAGCTCCAGTTAGGGCTCCTTGTTCCATGCCAGTTTGGATGTCATTGCAAACTTTTAGGAGGGCAGTTGTAGTGGAGTGATTCTGGCGAAAGCCCGATTGATCAGGGGTCAGATAGTTTAATTGTTGGTAGTACTCACAAAGTTGCGTATGGACACATTTTTCTAAGATTTTTGACAATACAGGGAGCAATGATATTGGGCGATAGTTAGAAACCAAAGTAGTGTCACCACTTTTATGGATAGGCACTACTCTCGCAGTCTTCCAAAGTTTGGGTATGTATCCAGACACCAATGATTCGTTAATTAGAGTTGAGATGGGTTTAGCAATTGCCGGCGCACTGAGCTTCAACAGCATTGCTGGGATTTGATCAGGTCCGGACTGGTTTTTCATTTTTAGATTATTAAGATGTTTTTTAATGACACTAACAGGTACAGGTCTAAAATTAAACTTATCTATATTGGGCCTTTGCAAATTTAGTGGGGCCTGATCCACATTTGTAGTTTCAGGATGCGTGTCATTTATCAGCTTGGCAATCAGGGCAGTAGAGCATCCGACAAAATAATTGTTAAAGGCATTTGCTACATATAAGGGAAGTTGCAGGGTTTGGTTACCCACTTTGACAGTGGAGGGTTGGGAGTGGATTGGGGGAGTTTGTAGTTTATTTATGACTTTCCAAAAGTTTCTAGGGTTTGAGATGTTACTGTTCAGATTTTCATAGAAATATTGGGCCTTGGCCAGTTTTGTCTGTTTTGTGCATATATTTCGCCATTGTCTATATGCACCGTGATCATTCATAGAGCCAGTACGCTTAAATTTTGACCACAAAGAATCCCGAAACTGGTACATTTGGATGAGGTCAGCTGTGATCCAGTTCATATGTGCTCCTTTTACCCTCACCTTACGCAGCGGGGCATGCAAATTCCAAATTTGTAGGAGTTCAGACTGAAAGTATTCAACAGCACAGTCTAGATCTGGGATAATGTTTAATCTGTGCCATGGGAGATTCTTGATGTCATTTAAAAAGGATTCAAGATTAAATCTTTTGAAGGACCTAGTTATTTTAACCTTGGGAGAGGATTTAATAGCCTTTATTTTGCGCACGCAGTACACTAAACAGTGATCACTGAACGTGTTTGGGAGAACACCAGCCTCCTGGATTCTATCAGGAGAAGTGGAGAGAATCCAATCTAGCAGGGTATGGTTATGGCTTTTTATGTTTATGCGAGTTGGGGAGGAGATTAATTGCGTTAGCTGCAAAGTCTTAAACAGTGTGCAAGAACTATTATTTTTAGGGTTCAGCCAATCAATATTAAAATCTCCAAAGACCAACAGTTCACTTTTTGGGTTTTGAGCTATGGTTTCACTAAGGAGATGGGCTATGTCAGATAGGGAATGCACAGGGGAGCTAGGTGGGCGGTAGATTCCTGCAACAATGATTGATTTACTGCACGGGATCTCAATTTTGACAGAAAGGAAATCAAAGATGGCAGGAGGACTAAGGTTTTGTAAAGGGGTAAACTTTATGGAATTGTCAACATAAATAACAATGCCTCCTCCTCTCTTTGCTCTGTCATTTCTAAAACATGAATAACCCTGTATTGCAATGGCGGTGTCTGGTATTTAAGCCGTTAACCATGATTCTGAGAGCACAATGACTTTTGGTTTGTAATGGGAACACCAGGCTTGCAGTGCATCCAGTTTAGGGAGTAAACTACGGATGTTGCAGTGCACAAAAGAGAGGCCTTTTTTAGTGGGGAGATTAGGACTAGAATTAGCTGGGGGACCAGGGTTAGACTCCACATCATTTGCAAGGGCAAGTAACATAAGGAGTAGGAATTTGGACATCATCTTTGTTTGGCCATATAGTGAATGGGATAATTTATAATTTTGTGAGTTGGGGGTAGGAGGGCTATTTTTTATAACTCTCCACCAGCACTCAGCAGATAAGTTAAAGGAACAGAGCAGGCCATGGTGTATTATAATTTGTGTTCCAGTTTGAGGTGCGTGCTTATGCTGGTAGTGGTGTGAACAAAATTGGATTGAGAAAAGGGTTATTAAGAATAACAGTATATTAGGATTCATGTTAGTGGTATGAGGTGTGTAGTTGAAAATGAAACAAATAAATAAATTTCTCACAATTTCTAACTATTTTTTTTTTTAAATAGAAGTATATGGTTTTAGTGTGTGATATATCTATTTGTAGTGAGAGAGAGTATGTGTTCTATAGGGTTAAGAGATTGAAAGGGTGTGCTGATCAGTGGTTGCACCTGTCATTTCAGTAGATTGAAAGTTGTGTGGGAGACTATCTATAAAGGAGAAAATGACCATGGGGTGGGAGGGAAAAGTCAGTCTTCCAGAAGGCTACCTGTTTCAAATGGCCATGGAACAGCTGATGGAGCTCTGAGTTCTATGCTGGACTGGGTATGTTTAAAAATCAGACTGTGGGAGAGAGATGTATATTAGGGTCAGATGGGCTAAGAGATGGGGGGGTGCATAGATGGACATTTGATTTAAGGTCATTTAAGGAAAAACAAAAGCAAAGATTGAGAATTACAGAGATAAGACAGAGGTATTTAAGTAGGGAAATAAAACCATTAAACAAGGAACAGGAAAGATATATGGGCCTGAGCTGGTTAAACTAACTTTTAACATGATGGACAAAGACAAAGGTGATAAAATACTTTGCATGATTAGCACAGGCTATAGTTACAAAGACATGAAAATGTATACATTTAAAAGAATAAAACTAAATAATATATACTAAATATAAAAACATACACATACAACAAAAATTAACAGGGTACGTAGACATATAATGAAAAGTCAGTCTTCCAGAAGGCTACCTGTTTCAAATGGCCATGGAACAGCTGATGGAGCTCTGAGTTCTATGCTGGACTGGGTATGTTTAAAAATCAGACTGTTTCAAATGGCCATGGAACAGCTGATGGAGCTCTGAGTTCTATGCTGGACTGGGTATGTTTAAAAATCAGACTGTTTCAAATGGCCATGGAACAGCTGATGGAGCTCTGAGTTCTATGCTGGACTGGGTATGTTTAAAAATCAGACTGTTTCAAATGGCCATGGAACAGCTGATGGAGCTCTGAGTTCTATGCTGGACTGGGTATGTTTAAAAATCAGACTGTTTCAAATGGCCATGGAACAGCTGATGGAGCTCTGAGTTCTATGCTGGACTGGGTATGTTTAAAAATCAGACTGTTTCAAATGGCCATGGAACAGCTGATGGAGCTCTGAGTTCTATGCTGGACTGGGTATGTTTAAAAATCAGACTGTTTCAAATGGCCATGGAACAGCTGATGGAGCTCTGAGTTCTATGCTGGACTGGGTATGTTTAAAAAGATGAGAGGGATCCTCCCACTACAGCTACCCCTAGATGGTATGTTTAAAAATCAGACTGTTTCAAATGGCCATGGAACAGCTGATGGAGCTCTGAGTTCTATGCTGGACTGGGTATGTTTAAAAATCAGACTGTTTCAAATGGCCATGGAACAGCTGATGGAGCTCTGAGTTCTATGCTGGACTGGGTATGTTTAAAAAGATGAGAGGGATCCTCCCACTACAGCTACCCCTAGATGAATAGATGAAATTACAGGCTGATGTAACCAAAGACGATTTAAATAGAGTATAGTGCATATAAGCATAATGTCCCAAGGAGAAAAACAACGATACTATTGTACATTGAATAATACCCACAATCATTTACTGTTGAAACACTCAATGTGAGCTTTGAGACAAAGTTACCACACTTGTAACAATTGTAATGGTAATTGGTGGAAACAATGTGTCATAGTATCCTCACAATATAAATAGTACTGTGAATGATTGAAAAAGGCTGTCTCCTAATGCAGATAGCAATAGAAGATGGCATTTAAATTCTCCTCTCTATATAATCAACAATTCAAAAATAAAGAAAATGCCCTAAGGTCCTGTCATACAGAAAGGAAATCAAAGGACAGAAAGGAGAATGTATACTGAAAAATAAAGGGGGAGAAAGAAAGAGTACACAGTGGAGTCCTCCACAAAAAGAGGAAACACCTCCACTATAATTATCCCCACTCTATGTAAAGTGCCACAACTATTGATAAAGACCGGCCGATCAATAAGATATCTGGGTACAGCACTAAAAATAAAGCAAACCAAAGTACTAGTAAATAATAAATATAGTCATATCACAAATAGCCCAACGCGCGTTTCGGTGGACAAACCGCCTTTCTCAAGGGCATAAAGTATAACAGAAAACCCCCGCTCACATTCACCTGTTATAAAGGAGATCACTCCTCCTTCTCTTGAGTCCTAAGACGTGATTATAAGCAGTCCACCAATAGGAAATCTCTATCAATCTCCCATTCAAATTGGGAGTGCTACGGTGGCCGCGAACGTCCAAAATATAAAGTCTGTGCATGCGCGAGGACTTAGAACCAGTATGCATGCCGATAATACAGGATGGAAAGAGTATTGCGCTGATCTGAGGCTGCGTAAAGCTGCATCCTCAGAATATAAGCGCAAGAACCATCCTGTACTAAAAGTACAGTTAAGGTATATGTGTCACCTGTATACAGGCTCTCTTCAATTGCCCATTTAAAGGACTATAAATTAAATAGAGGTATATGCTTAAAACCCCAATAGTCCAACTCTATAAAATGAGCATAATATAGAAGAGACCTGAACCACTTCAACACAACAAAATAGCATACTACATACTAGCCACAAGTGGATAATAATCTACTCAAATTTTAGTAGAGGATGGAAAACAGGAAGGGGACAAGATTAAAAAAACTCCAAAAACAAAAAATCTTTAATTCGAATATAAATACAATAAGCCAAAAAAATATATATACAAGCGGTACAGAAATTATTATATAATAATTAAATGGCAGGAAAGAAAAATAAAAATAAAACCAAAAAAGTAGATAAATATTATGTATGATCAGAGGGAGCAGGAATCCAGTACCCCCTGTTGTCTATACTTAAATGAACAATGCAAATGAAAAGCCTTCGTTCAAACCTAGAGGTTGAAGTGTCTTCAATTCGTATATCCATCTAGACTCCCTCTGTCTCAAAATCTTATCAAAGTCTCCACGTCTAGGATTTCTCTTGACCAATTCAAGTCCACAGAAACGAAGATTATTGGAGTCACCATGATGGTATTCTTTCAAATGTCTAGAGACAGGTGTCTCGAGGCGATTCCGGGGAGACCTTACATGCTCCCTAATTCTCTCCTTAAAAGCTCTAAAAGTTTTGCCCACATATTTTTGTCCACGTGAGCATGTCAACAAATAGACAAGGCCTTTTGTATTACAGTTAAAAAAAAACTCTTAATCTTAAAGGTACCTTGTCCTGTGGAATCACTCACTATCTTAGAGCCCTTC
The DNA here is from genome assembly GCA_933207985.1 of Pelobates cultripes. Classification (NCBI taxonomy): domain Eukaryota; kingdom Metazoa; phylum Chordata; class Amphibia; order Anura; family Pelobatidae; genus Pelobates; species Pelobates cultripes. The sequence goes on from OW240914.1 coordinate 195,823,335, forward strand.
GAAATGTACTTCCACGCTACACACCTACCACACCCGTACGTGCCACAAGGAGGAGTACCCAACGAAGAGGGACGTACCTGTGGTTTCATAGTAACATGGCTTGGTACCAACATATCCCGAATATTACATCCACGTCTAGCTGTGATGTTAACTCGTGGAACTAAGGCACCCTTAAGGTGTACATCATTTAGGAGAATAGGACAAAATCTATCAAGAGACTTCCGTACTTCTGCCCAACCTGTGTCAAATGTCGCAATCATACGGATAATTCCTGTCTCCCCACTCTCTTTCTTTGCTGGATGCTCACATAATAATTCCTGCCTTTGAGTTTGAAGTGCTCTTTTGTACGCTTTGAGACAACGGTAAGTATAGACAACAGGGGGTACTGGATTCCTGCTCCCTCTGATCATACATAATATTTATCTACTTTTTTGGTTTTATTTTTATTTTTCTTTCCTGCCATTTAATTATTATATAATAATTTCTGTACCGCTTGTATATATATTTTTTTGGCTTATTGTATTTATATTCGAATTAAAGATTTTTTGTTTTTGGAGTTTTTTTAATCTTGTCCCCTTCCTGTTTTCCATCCTCTACTAAAATTTGAGTAGATTATTATCCACTTGTGGCTAGTATGTAGTATGCTATTTTGTTGTGTTGAAGTGGTTCAGGTCTCTTCTATATTTTGCTCATTTTGTAGAGTTGGACTATTGGGGTTTTAAGCATATACCTCTATTTAATTTATAGTCCTTTAAATGGGAAATTGAAGAGAGCCTGTATACAGGTGACACATATACCTTAACTGTACTTTTACAGTTGCGCTTATATTCTGAGGATGCAGCTTTACGCTGCCTCAGATCAGCGCAATACTCTTTCCATCCTGTATTATCAGCATGCATACTGGTTCTAAGTCCTCGCGCATGCACAGACTTTATATTTTGGACGTTCGCGGCCACCGTAGCACTCCCAATTTGAATGGGAGATTGATAGAGATTTCCTATTGGTGGACTGCTTATAATCACGTCTTAGGACTCAAGAGAAGGAGGAGTGATCTCCTTTATAACAGGTGAATGTGAGCGGGGGTTTTCTGTTATACTTTATGCCCTTGAGAAAGGCGGTTTGTCCGCCGAAACGCGCGTTGGGCTATTTGTGATATGACTATATTTATTATTTACTAGTACTTTGGTTTGCTTTATTTTTATTGCTGTACCCAGATATCGTATTGATCGGCCGGTCTTTATCAATAGTTGTGGCACTTTACATAGAGTGGGGATAATTATAGTGGAGGTGTTTCCTCTTTTTGTGGAGGACTCCACTGTGTACTCTTTCTTTCTCCCCCTTTATTTTTCAGTATACATTCTCCTTTCTGTCCTTTCGATTTCCTTTCTGTATGACAGGACCTTAGGGCATTTTCTTTATTTTTGAATTGTTGATTATATAGAGAGGAGAATTTAAATGCCATCTTCTATTGCTATCTGCATTAGGACACAGCATTTTTCAATCATTCACAGTACTATTTATATTGTGAGGATACTATGACACATTGTTTCCACCAATTACCATTACAATTGTTACAAGTGTGGTAACTTTGTCTCAAAGCTCACATTGAGTGTTTCAACAGTGAATGATTGTGGGTATTATTCAATGTACAGTAGTATCGTTGTTTTTCTCCTTGGGACATTATACTTATATGCACTATACTCTATTTAAATCGTTTTTGGTTACATCAGCCTGTAATTTCATCTATTCATCTAGGGGTAGCTGTAGTGGGAGGATCCCTCTCGTCTTGATACGAGAGGATCTCCCTTCTCTCTCTCTCTTTTTTTCTAATCTATATGTTATTTTGCCCATGTGGCTTGAGATATATAGGTCGTACGACCAGACAATTACGAACAAGAATATGCGAGCATACATACAACATTAAGAAAAGGTATCAACTACACCAAGTTTCCCTACACTTTGAGGAATTTCATAAATTTACTTTATTTTGTGCAATTTAAAGAAATAGATTTTGGGAGGTATACCTCTTTATAAAAAGGTTCAGATATCCACTCAAAAATCAGAGTGTATCTTTTTATTATGATACTTTGCTTCACCTTATGACATTGTCACTGTGTCACTTTAAAGGCTACTATTACTGTGCCACTGTAAATGTCACTAAAACCAAATAATATTTATGGTGTTGAATTAATACTAACACATGTTCTCTCTTTTTTCTTCTCCTCCATATACTGTATATGATGATTCAGCTGTAATTTAGATTTAAATTAAATTTTATGATTAAATTATTGTATCTAGCATTGTAAATATCACTGCATCTACATTTTGTATAAATTTATTGATGAATGGATGCACTTCTGCTGCAAGTGAATGATGTCCATGTAGGGATGAAGCAGACATTAAATGTGTAAAGAACAGGTCTGCTGATCCAGACATCATGCATATGCAAATGAGGTGCACCTAAATGCAATAAAGATAAGTAGTAGAATGTGTATAAAAACTCTCCGAGTGGGGAGTGACTGAGTACTTTGACGTCCTGACGAAGCCGTCTGTGAACGGAGAAACACGTAGACAACACGGAAGCACGTTGATAAGGGGGTGGAGCCTATTTAGAAGCCGGGCGTTCTGAAAGCGCAAAAGCTGAGCTATATGCTTAACTGGATGGCACCCGGACGGCAATAAAAAGGAACTCCATTCGATCTCCCTCAACTTCTTAATACAGGAGACATCTCCCAGTGTGGGAAAGCTTGGCTGTGAGTAACGGGCACATATACCGTTGTACTCACCATCAGATCTAGTAAGCAGCCACCTGCTCTATAGCCATTTCTAGTGATGTGCTCTACTTTTGTTTCACATTTGTTTTATGGCATACATATTAAGCAATGAGCTGTTCTTGACATATTAACTAAACAGGGATTTGTTCTGTATTTGTGTTTTAACTGCTCTTATAGCTTGCTTTTTATTTTTGATATCTGTTTTATACTTGTAATACATTTATTAATATTCAGCTGATTCAACAGAGTATATGTGACTTTTAGCACTATTTACAGAAGTGCAAGTTAATGTAACAGATCTGTACTATGATCACTTTTGTTTCTCTTTTATACGCTGAACATCAATTGCGATACCATTCAGCAAGAAGTATAAGTATATTTTTAACTTGATAATTTTGCTGCATGCGGGATAGGGTTGTATTACAGTTTAAGATCGCTCCTCTTCACAATATCATTTAATCCTGTTTGTATGTTAAATTTACATCTAAATTCGAAGCTCCAACGTTGCACTACTTAAGCCTGATAAAATAATAAAAAATTGTGCCAGTTAATCTTATGCCCCGCATGTTACGCGTGGGAAAGCCAGAGGATTGCTTTCGGGGCACCTCAGGCCTGCCTGTATCTTTTACGTGCACTGCAAAAATAAAGAATTAAAAAAACAAAAAAGAATTGCTCAGGACATATGTATTTGTGCTTGAATAATGCAAGCAACATTCTGTTAAACAATTTCTAATTCAGCTAATATGAGGAAAGATTAAATATTACATCACCAGCAGCTAAATAAATAACATTACTCACTGTTCAAGACATTCAGTTTTGTCGGTTATAGTTATAACCAGTAGAACTAAACACAAAATAATGTTCCAATCCACACTCCAAAATAATGTTCCAAACCACACTGTATCTAATATGATCATGACTGTTAATGAAAAGTCCTGTATTATTTTCATAATGATGTCGGAAAAAGCATGGTTAATACAGGCATGACCTCGCATTAATTGGCAGTTTGTGATGCGTGATAAGGCCTATAGGATCCAAATAAAGTTGCAGGAACCATTCATATATGGAAAATGTATTATGGTGAAAAAATTTTACACGGTGATATCCTGGACACATTAGTTATCAAACGTCTTGTAAAAGAAACATCTACACGGGGCGGCGTTTGCTACCTGACCTGTTTGGACGCCATTTCTATCAGCTCCCAAAACTTGCGGACTAAATCAACTAAATATCGGATTTTCCCACATCCATCCAGCCTTGCCACATACCCAATCGGCATCAGTGTAACATACCACATTGTCCAATGCCTTTCTTTCAGCCAAAAAGGCTGCAGAAACGGAGAAGCAAGGCCGGGGCCTACCACACCCCATCGATCCTAGTCCTCAATTAAATCCTGCGCGGACACCCGGCAGAGAACATCGACGCCACTCACTCACCGGAACTACCCTACATCCTTTCTCATATGCGTTTAATATATTGACCCGTTCATATGCCTGGTCATTATGTAAATACTATTTGTGAGCACATTACTTTTGGAAGTCCATGTAAAAGCACTCTTGTGATATGGGTGAGGGTTTTGTGGCAAACTTGATCTTACATCTTACATCAACATCAACAGTTAACCAATACGTCACTAATATTTTTCAAATTGAAGAATGGCTAATACCTTGTACACAGCTGGGTTCTTCACAAAATCCATTATGCATCAGCACTAAGTATTTGCCATATGTCTTCCTTTTTTTATAAAAATAATTTTAAAAAGCAGAAGGAGGTCCTTGTGTAGCTGAATGATGTGGCTGGTGAAAAGAAATTGACGTTTTCTAACTATATTCACAGAATGAGTCAGACTTATTCATGCTCTTTTTCATTTATTGCACCAACACATAATATACACCATTTTAAAGGACAAAAATGCATTTAATGTAATGTGTCATATACATTTAGAAATTCTCATTGTGCATAGAAATTTTCATTTAGAGAGATATATTCATATATACCAAACCGGTAGCATGGAGAGGCTGGAGTGAGCAGCTACATTCTCACTCCCATCAGTCTAGGCCAGGACCCAAAAAGGTAAGAAAACAGGTGGCTGCAATGTGTGTCAGATTGTGTGTGTATGTGTCAGTGTGTATCTGCGTGTCAGTGTGTATCAGTGTGTATGTACCAGTGTAGGTATCTGTGTATCAGTGTGTATCTGTGTGTATGTGCCAGTGTGGGCATCTGTGTGTCAGTGTGTATCTGTGTGTATGTGCCAGTGTGAGCATCTGTGTGTATGTTTCAGTGTGTATCTGTGTGTCAGTGTGTATCTCTGTGTATGTGCAAGTTTGTGTATATGCCAGTATGTGTTTGTGTGTATGTGCCAGTGTGGGCAAATGTGCATGTGTCAGTGTGTATCTGTGCCAGTGTGTATCTGCCAGTTTGTGTATTTGTGTGTCAGAGTGTATCTCTGTGTATGTGCCAATGTGGGTTTCTGTGTGTCAGTGTGTATCTGTGTGTATGTGCCAGTGTGAGCATCTGTGTGTCAGTGTGTATCTGTGTGTATGTGACAGTGTGTATCTGTGTGTATATGCCAGTGTGTGTATATGCCAGTGTGTGTATGTGTCAGTGTGAGCATTTGTGTGTATGTGTCAGTGTGTATTTGTGTGTATGTGCCTGTGTGTGTATGTGTCAGTGTGTATCTGTGTGTCAATATGTATCTGTGTGTATGTGCTAGTGTGCATATTTGTGTGTGTTTGCCAGTGTGGGTATCTGAGTATGTGCCAGTGTGTATCTGTATGCCTGTGCCATTGTGCATATTTGTGTGTATGTGCCAGTGTGAGAAACGTTTTTTTGGGGGGACAGCCAAGGTACACAGAGAAAGAGGGATAACCCCTAGTAGAAATGGATACAAAACAAAAGAAATGTGTACCTTCGAAGAGGACTAGTCGAGGCCTGAAACTACTACACTAAATGTGTGGAATACAGGCACATCTAAAAAGGACCACAGGGTCCAGAAAATAAAAAACAAGTTTATTGAAAATAATTGAAAACTAATAATACTAAAACTAAAATCTAGAAATGACACAGAGATCTTAATATATATATAAGTTAGACTCTGATTGTAATAGGAGTGAAACACAGAAATATAGTAATGTATATAGGATAAACTCTGATTGGGTGATTATACATAAACCTATTCCTGGCACACGTCTGCACAAAAGGAATAAAAGGAAGAGAAGTGGAGGGGGGGGGGGAAGAGGGGGGTGGAGAGGAAGGTACAAATGCCAATTGCAAAAAGTGGAGAAAATAAATAAATAAGGTAGCGTGTTAGAATGCTCCTGCATACAGAATCCTAGTAAGTGTAGCTAGATACACATGATCGAACCTCTGTGAGGCTGTGAACACACAGGCTGCTGCATGCAAAATGTATCACAGTATATCGGCAGATAAGAGTTCACCACGGTGTCAGCCGATATGGTAGAGGTATATATATTAAAGTAATGGAAATGCCAGCCTAAAACTGTCAGTGAGTGTAGCTGGATATACGTAAATTGCGCATCTATGAGGTTGTAACACACAGAATGTATCTATATCTGGCGGCAAGTATGGTTACTCAAAAATGCCACCCAATGCTAGAAGAAATTCGCCTATAGATGCTAAGGATGCAGCCCTAGATTAAGAGCAAAAGGGTTGCCAGATAGCACAACACTGTATGATACAAAATTAGCAAATAGTGTCTAACACTAACTAGAAATGATAACGCTGCGGCTGACACTCCACCCCCGTGCCTTCGAGGGCACCTAACGCTAACCCCCCTAATATCAAACTATACCCAAATCAGAGGACACACAAAATGAAAAGTAAACTATGATAAGAGAAAAGTGGCAAAAAAGCCATGTAGCCCCTGACGCGCGCGTTTCGCCCGCCAAGCTCGTCAGAGGGGAACCGGTCGGGAGAAAAAGCCGGGTTTAAATAAGAAGGAAAGGTAACTGATTGGTTGAAAACAAAGTATTCAGATTGGATAGCCAAATATGACGTCAAGAAAAAGGGGGAGGGAGTATGTTAGTTCAGCATAGCAAGGAAATTAACCCTTAGAGAAGTGATAGATTGATCACTTAATATACGAGAGAACCTGATAGAGAAAGATATATATATATATATATAGTGGATAGAGCAAAAGTGATGTGTAAATACCTATCAATTATGGTATGTAATTTTAGAAGGAACGCATAACGTTAACAAGGGATGATCAAGAAAGAAGAAAAAAGCCGTACATGATATAGTCCAAAAATTTTAACGGAAGGGTAAAGATAAGAGAGTAGCAAAAAAAGGCATTATAATAATTAGAAGATAGGAAAATAGTAGTAATAACTAGTAGATATAAGCGTAAAAATAAGATAATAGTAGAAAACTGCAAAAGTTAACCAGAGTAAAGAAAGTTCCCAAAGAGAAGATACTGAAATAATCAGAAGCGCTGATATAGTTCAGAGACGGCAAATTATACCCTAACAGACCAGTCTCCAATTTGGGAAGCCATAGGAACGTTGCATGATGAATGTGAATATATATCTATATTATAATATATATTATAAAAAACAGCCACAACGAAATTAGGGACTATACATGTAATATAAACGTTCATATCAAGGAGAACTATAGTCATGTTATTAGCTTGTATGAAAACTGTAATCTTACAGCACTAGAACATCATGATCTGAACAAAAAGATAATTATTCATAAAATAAAAAATGAAAAATGAAAATAGAGTTACTTATGAATAAATGGGGTGAAATTGAACTCCTCATTAAGCCCATGAGGGGTCAGGGTTTGGAAATGATAAATCCATCTGGATTCTTTCATTAGCAGTATTTTGTTGAAATTGCCCTTCCGAGAGTTTAAAATTATTCTTTCTATAGCCTGAAATGTCAAGTGGCAAGGATTGCCCCCATGATGGAGTCTCACGTGGTTGGATAGTGGAGTAGAGAGATTCAGGTTAGAAATTGAGCATATATGTTGAAGGATCCTTCTTCTAAATTGTTGGTAAGTTTTACCGATATACTGAATATTGCAGCTGCAAGTTATGAGATAAATTACCTTTGTAGAATTACAATTGATAAACTGTTTAATATTATATTCTTTTTTTGTACGGGTACTCAAGATGGTTTTGGAAGGCTTGATATGTTTACAGGCCTTACAGTGGCCACATTGATATACACCAGCAACAGGGGTTAGCCAAGTAGGATTACGGCTAGGTTCTAAATGACTGTGGACAAGGTGGTCACGGAGGTTCTTAGCCCTACGTGCAGTGATGTTGGGGAACCTGGTGATGTTGTCCTTAAGGTCTTTGTCATAATTGAGAATTGGCCAATTATGAGACATAATATGTAGAATTGGTTCCCAGTATTGATCAAAAGTCCCAATGCATCGAATAATCTTGGAATCCGAGACTTGTCTATTGGCATGTAGACTCTCGCTCCTATTTTTAGCCGAGGCTTGTTGATAAGCTCTTTTCAGTATTTTATTCGGATAACCTTTTTGTTTAAACATAATTCGCAACTTTTGAGCTTCAAGCTGGAATGTTGCATCATTGGAGCAGTTGCGCCTTGCCCGCAAATATTGTCCGTATGGGATGCCCGATTTAAGTTTGATAGGATGATGGCTATCCCAATTTAACAGGCTGTTCGTTGCTGTCGGTTTCCGATAGAGCTCGGTTTCGATAGTTCCATCAGGTAATATCTTGATATTGAGATCTAAAAAAACTAGATGTTCCGAATCAATTACATGGGTTAGTTGGAGGCCAATAGAGTTCTTATTGAGAAGTGCAACCAATTCTTCAAATTGCTTAACAGAGCCTAGCCAGAATACCAGGACGTCATCGATGTATCTATGCCAACTGTAGATACACGTTTGTTCACCTGATCTGAACCCCATTGAGAACCTGTGGTCCATCATCAAATGTGAGATTTACAAGGAGGGAAAACAGTACACCTCTCTGAACAGTGTCTGGGAGGCTGTGGTTGCTGCTGCACGCAATGTTGATGGTGAACAGATCAAAACACTGACAGAATCCATGGATGGCAGGCTTTTGAGTGTCCTTGCAAAGAAAGGTGGCTATATTGGTCACTGATTTGTTTTTGTTTTGTTTTTGAATGTCAGAAATGTATATTTGTGAATGTTGAGATGTTATATTGGTTTCACTGGTAATAATAAATAATTGAAATGGGTATATATTTGTTTTTTGTTAAGTTGCCTAATAATTATGCACAGTAATAGTCACCTGCACACACAGATATCCCCCTAACATAGCTATAACTAAAAACAAACTAAAAACTACTTCCAAAAATATTCAGCTTTGATATTAATGTGTTTTTTGGGTTCATTGAGAACATGGTTGTTGTTCAATAATAAAATTAATCCTCAAAAATACAACTTGCCTAATAATTCTGCACTCCCTGTACAAAAACCCTCAGTGAGTTAACAGACAAAGAAAATTAGAAACCTAGAATGTGACAGCAGATAAAAACACCCTCACACACAGCACTCCTCTTACACACACACACACACACACACACACACTGCACACCTCACACATACAATACGTCCATATATATATATATATATATATATATACACACACACACACACACACACACACACACACACTACAGCACCCCTCACACTGCACCACTACACACATTACGCTACAGATACACGCTAGATCCCTTACCTGTATGCACTCTAAATCCTCTACACACACACACACACACACACACAATCTTCTATACACACTCTGGGTCCTTTACACACTAGATCTCCTACACACACACTGCACCACCTACACACACACACACACTACATTCCTTGTAAGCAAACACATACAACATTCTCTAAACACAAACTCTCTACAACCTCTACACACACTACGTCACCTATACACACACACTACAGCCCGTATGCACACGCTCGCTACATCCCCTATAACACTATGCCCCTATACACACACTCTCTACAGCCCCTAGCCACACAAATTACACCACAAACATGAATGAAATTGACCTATACACAATACCACACCACACTCTACACACACGCAATCCCACAAGCAGGCTCCAAACACATGCACCATACACTTTCCTGACCCTTTTGTCCTCTGGTATCCCACTTGTGGAGACACTAGAGACAATTTAAAAGCAAACACAGTGCAAGCATGTTATTAAATTTGCTTGCACTGCGCAGAACAAATACAGGGCCTTTTTCTAATGCTAGAGCTCTTCAGCGGGCCTCTGCGCATTGAACCAACATGCTCACTTTGAGAGGGGGCATGCTTGTCATTAGTGATGACAAAACACACCCTCTCTAGCCCCGCCCCCTTTTTAGGGGGCCGCTCTGATTGAAAAATGCCTGGGCCTAATTTTTTTCCCAGTCCGGCCCTGATGGTGTGGTTGTTTCAAGGAGCATAATACGATGATACTTGAACAAAAATGAGCTGCATGGTCGAGTTGCCAGAGAGAAACCTTTACTGCGCCAAAGCCACAAAAAAGCCAGGTTACAATATGCCCGACAACAACTTGACATGCCTCACAGCTTCTGGCACACTGTAATTTGGAGTGATGAGACCAAAATAGAACTGTATGGTCACAACAATTAATGCTATGTTTGGAGAGGGGTCAACAAGGCCTATAGTGAAAAGAATACCATCCGCATTGTGAATCATGGTGATGGCTCACTGATGTTTTGGGGTGGGGGGTGAGCTCTAAAGGCATGGAGAATCTTGTGAAAATTGATGACAAGATGAATGCAGCATGTTATCAGAAAATAATGACACACAAATTGCATTCTTTTGCAGGAAGGCTGCGCATGGGACGCTCTTGGACTTTCCAGCATGACAATGACCCTAAGCACAAGGCCAAGTTGACCCTCCAGTGGTTACAGCAGAAAAAAGTGATGGTTCTGTCATCACAGTTTCCTGAACTTAATATCACAGAGCCACTCTGAGGAGATCTCAAACATGTGGTTCATGCAAGACGACCAAAGACTTTGCATGACCTGGAGGCATTTTACCAAGACGAAAGGGCAGCTATACCACCTGCAAGAATTAGGGGCCTCATAGACAACTATTACAAAAGATTGCACACTGTCATTGATCCTAAAGGGGGCAATACACAGTATTAAGAACTAAGGGTATGCAGACCTTTTATTTTATTGTAGATCATAAGATACAAAAGTAAAAATAAAAAAATAACAAAGAACTGATCACTCCACATCTAAATCCCTGAGGAGAGCTAATGAGCTCAGCAGACCTATTGGGGATATGGGATAGCAGGTTATCAGGGGTTGCTAAATGGCAAATGTTGGTAGGTGACCAGCTTAGTAATAAAAAGCTTGATCAATTGATATAAATGTTTGAAGTTATCTATCCCCTATCTTGTAGTCAGTTTGTAACAATAGGTTAAGGATGTCTAAACAAATTAAGCCTGTGTGTCCTTAAATGCTTATGTTGAAGGTATGACAGATAATATATATCAGCTTTCTCCAAAAGTATAAACACTGTTACACCTGGTGTTAAACAAACGTATCTTAAGCTTAATAAGATTTTACTAAGTAGTTACAAAATGAATATCTATAGGAAATTAAATCAAAGGTAACATTCAGCAACATGCAGACCACCAGTTAATGCACGGAGATCTACATAGACATCTCAAAAATTAAATAAATAATAAATAAATAAATAAAAAATATGTCTCTTTATTTTTTATTTTATTCTCACAGCACTTCTTTTGTCTGACACTTTATTTGGAGTGAGGGTGATAAGGATAGACCCAGAATACCAATAGTGACTTTTCTCTACAATGGGAGAATTTTACGATACCTTAAGCAAGAGTTATCTATCTAGGGATTTTGCTATTACCAGCGAAATATTACAGATCTACTTTTAGCTAGTGACTTGAGAGATAGTGTGTTCACTACTGATTATTATGCTGAGCTGTCTATGTAGATCGCCGTGCATTAACAGGTGGTCTGCATGTTGCTGAATGTTACCTTTGATTTAATTTCCTATAGATAGTCATTTTGTAACTACTTAGTAAAATCTTATTAAGCTTAAGATACGTTTGTTTAACACCAGGCGTAAAAGTGTGTATACTTTTGGAGAAAGCTGATATATATTATCTGTCGTACCTTCAACATAAGCATTTAAGGACACACAGGCTTAATTCGTTTAGACATCCTTAACCTATTGTTACAAACTGACTACAAGATAGCGGATAGATACTTTCAAACATTTCTATCAATTGATCAAGCTTTTTATTACTAAGTTGTTCACCTACCAACATTTGCCATTTAGCAACCCCTGATAACCTGCTATCCCATATCCCCATTAGGTCTGCTGAGCTTATTAGCTCTCCTCAGGGATTTACATGTGGAGTGATCAGTTCTTTGTTATTTTTTTATCTTATGATCTACAATAAAATGTGTTTTTCATCTACCATATATATTTACTTGTAATACTCAGAGGACTTTTTTGTATGTTCCTTGGACTTCTTGTCCCTGGATCACACTGGTGCTTGTTCTTCAGTAAATATACTCACCTTTGTAGCTATTCCTTCACCGACAGTTCAAATATTGGCAAGGATGCACACAATGGAACATAATGAGAAGTACAAACTAACAACAATAGAATTAACCCCTAGGTAAACCGCAAAATATGTGTAAACTGTGATATGTCAAACACAAGTTATACACAGAACTGTGTGGTTTTTATTTGTCAGGGACCCAAGCTACACATAGTATTTGCTTAGTGATTCAGTCTTGGATTTGGAGAATGACCTAAGTTAAATTTCTTCAAATAATCTTATGTAACATAGCATAAAAATTATTTAAAACACCTTCATTAGACTCTTCACATAGTTAGAAGGGTTCGATGGCATTTAAGATGTAGAACTGTTGCAAAAAAAAAAAAAAAATTTTGGCAGATGCTAGGTGCCTGATCAAATGATGAGCCCAAACAGTGGAGACCCTCTGAAAGAGCATATGAGCCCAATTTTAGGTGCCTACCTAGTGGTTAAGAACCATTGAGCCTGTATCATTGAGCTTAACTATATATATATATATATATATACACACACACACACTTCTTTATGCGGCTGATTTTCTCTTGTGTGGTAACAAGGGATGCCACTCTATATCTATATTCCAGTTGTAAGACTAGTGTCCTCTTGACTATGCTCAGAGTATAGAGAACAGCTATAAGTACCTGGCGACACCACTAGTACGTGAGAACAATGAGGCAAGAAGGACAGCAACATCCAAGTGTACCTCCAGAGAATTAGTCAGTTCCTGAAGTCCCAGCTCAATGGAAAGAACAAGTTCCACATTTCATATAAAGAAAACATAAGAGAGTGATAATAAAGAGCTAATATCAGTAGTGGGTGCAACCCTAGTATACAAAAGGATGCACACCAATGCAGGTAAAATAATAGCACACAACCTTTACTAAATACAATTATATCAATATTAAACGAAAACATGAAGTGAACAAGACTAAATAATACCAACAGAACATCACTTGAGCAAACAGACTTTTCCCAGGAACCCAACATCTTTTTGTTATACACACTGGTACCTTTCTCAATGGATAGTCACATAATCGGCGTACCTGTATATACTTTTATACCCCAGGAAACACCTAATCCGTGAGTATCATTTTTCTGATATTTTACTTGGTTATATAATTTTCCTTTGTTCTTTGGCACAAATTTGGAAATCATGACATCACATCCGAACTTGATTGCAAATTGGGGATGATGGCCATCAGCTGTTTCCTGGGGTATATAATTACATCCAGGTAAGCCGATTATGTGACTGTCATTTGAGAAAGGCCCAGTGTGTGTCGAAACTGAGGATGTCTGCGACACGTGTCTCACTGTGGTAGGCTATTTGACTACTGTTAATATTAATTAGCCTTGTTCACGTTATATTTCTTTTTCTTAATTAAAAATACAGTTATATCAACATCATAAACACATACCCTCTACCAATCGTCAGGATACGAAATGAGCTGAACACCATGAATATCAAGACATGGAAACTGCTCATTGGGAAATTGCTCAATAAACGTAAAACACAGGTTCTTCACGCAAGAGTTTAATAAGCAGATTCCTTTATTGCAGAGAGTCAAAGAAGACTGCCCTCCTCTACATGAAAAACACATATCTTATATACAGTTGAATAACCATAAACAGCATAGTGACAAAAGATCTGTATCTTGATTTATGCAATAAAACCACAGTACCCTGTAATTAGTTGCGTCTAAACTCACCCATCCTGCTATGGTCAGTTCCATTTACCTCTGAATCAATCACTTCTGACTATTCACCTTAAGGTGATAACACACTTTTACATATTTCCATTCTGATCATTACCAGTTTCTTCTAAAGCTACTTGGAGCAAAGATCACAAAACAAACATCCACACTTAACCCTTTAAGCACACAAAGTCACACAGAGGGCAAAACGGGGTTGATAGAAAATTAAGATGGCTGCTGGGGAGCTAAGGCACTTTCTCAACATTCACATCACTATGAATGGAGAATTAAAAAAAACAAAACACAAAAATAATGTGCTAAGCACTTTCCCAAACAAATATTCCTATATATCCATAACAGCTGCATGCACAAAATAACACCCGTGTGTAATAAACCCCATAATAAAACAAAAAATAGTTGTGCGCTCCAAATAAAACATATAATATGCTTATACAAGATTTTGTAGAACTCCACAGGCATAACATTCATCCCTAAATAAAATTTAAAAAACTCATATAGGTCACAATATACAAATGTACAAATATGCAACGTGCTTCTTAGTATATAATCCCCCTTTGAAAATCAACTCACATATCCCAGAGCTTAAAGATTGGCTCTGGGTTTGCAGGATTTTTAAGGAGATGGTTGTTCCCACTGTTCCATATTTGTTCACCTGGGAAACATTCCACCATACGGAAGAGAAAAATGGGACATCTTAATAGTGTGATAGAGTTAACCCCTTAAGGACCCCTTAAGGACACATGACATGTATGACATGTCATGATTCCCTTTTATTCCAGAAGTTTGGTCCTTAAGGGGTTAAGTATGAGGTACGTCCGACAAAAAACGGTCCTTAATTTGAGCGCTGGAAGCATTCGTGATTGCTTCCAGCTGCTCTATGGGTATTACACGATGCCTCGATATTGAGGCATCGTGGAATACCCCCCAACACTGTGTGGTCGCTCCCCCCCGGGGAGTGATCGCTCCCCCCAGGGCACGTGGTGCCCGACAGTGTAGGCAAGAGCATCAGAAGCCTCTACCTGTGCAGAGTGCTTTGAAGGCCACAAAAATAAATTTTTTTTTTTTTTTTTATTAACCCCTACCCTCCCTCCCCATGTACTTACCGGTGACCGCCATTCCCCGGTGATCGGTCTTCTTTTAAGCCCAGACAGTCCCCCCTCTGCAATTTAGGACCCCAAGGGGCCATGTGATTGCTCTAAAAAAGGTGTCCGCAGTGCTGCCAGCAGGGGTACAGCAGGGGTACAATAGGTGTCCACAGTGCTGCCAGCAGGGGTACTGCCTGAACTGACAGTCAAAAGTAGAACACAGGCAGAACGTCTCCTTGATGGAAGGCAGGAGCATTAATGCGGAATTGAGTGCAAGGTATTCTGTTTCTGCCTGAAAAAAGTAAAAAAAAAAAAAAAGTTAAACAAAATTTAAATAAAGTTAATAAATTAACAAAATATCTATATATAATATGTGTGTGTATATATATATATATATATATATATATATATCTTATATATAACGTCATACTAAGTGTATTTTTTTATTAATATATACATATATTAATATAAAAATACACTAAGAGTAAAATTACACGTGTGTATATATATATATATATATATATATTTGTGTTAGGTGCTTAAGATAGTACAGTGTGAAATACCATGAATAAGCGTAGGATGATAAAAGGAGCAAGTCGGTTGTGGTGTGCCGAAACCGACGATGAGGTAGGCCTGAGAAAGAAGAGGGCAAAAATTAAGTAATCCAATTTATTAACAGACAACCAATACATATACATTTATCAACCAGACATGTTTATGAAAGCATCTCTTAACTCTTGTACTGGGTTCGGTATGTACCGTGAGTAAGCGGATGACTTCCAGCGCCCCAGTGTTTTGATAACATGAGTTGGGACGTTGAAACTGGAGGCTGTGGACGCGGCTCCTATACGAAAGGAGTGTCCTGAGTAATTGTTTGCGTTGAGGCCCAGTTGTGTGAGCAAGGACCTGACGTAGGTCATGAAGGTTGTAGTGGTGAGTACTGCACCTTGTAGTTGTAATAACGGTTGCGAGGGCAGTAAGTGATGGTGCTGTATGTAGGCATCAAGAACTTTTACGGGACACCATCTGTTGTGCGTGGGGTAGTACGGAATGTTTACAGGTATGTGCTGGCTGGTTTTGGAGTGAGGTAAAGACAGGATGTAATGATCCATATGTTTTGTCAAGTGGGAATAGAGGAGGAATGGAGTGGTTTGGGTCGTGGAGGTCGTAGTGAATTCTCTGGGTCGTAGAAATCCATAGAAAGCGATGTATATTGCTGTTTTGATGATAGAATTCGTATTAGTGTCAAACGGTTTCAGGTCGAGTAGGTTAGATAAAGCTTTGAAGATATGGTTATCTATGGGTAGCCTCTGGGCCAAATGTGTGGGTTCTGATTTTTGAATACCTCTGAGTATGGTCTTAATTTGGTGAGAGGCCATGAAACTGTTGTTATTTGGGTGTAAGATGAGCATGTGGTGTTGAATGCCAGTGAGATAGAGTTTGATGGTGTTATATGACAATTTGAGTTTAAGGTGGCAAAAGGAAGCAAACCCCAAAAAAGATGTCATAACAAACGGTTGTATGATGTTATGTTCCAGAAGGAATCGTTTGAATAGTGTGAAAGCCCTGTTGTATGTTTTGTTTGTATTGTGTGAAAGTGCCAACTGAGACAATGTCCTGCTATGCTGCATGATGACGTCTAGTCCAGTATGAGTTGTTGAAATGTTGGAGTGATGGTGGCTGTGGGTGCTGATGACGGGAGTGCTTGATGAAACTCCTGAAATTTAAAGCGAGACAAACTGTCAGCAGCTGTGTTGTATACACCTGGCACATGGAAACAACATAGGAAGAAATTATGACAAGCTGCCAACCAAGTGAGTTTCCTCAGAAATCTCATAATCGTAAGAGATTTGGAACGACCTTTGTTGATGATGTGACAGGTCGCCTGGTTGTCTGAGTAACAACGCACTGGCGTATTAGCCCATAAATGACCCCACGCTACGGCAGCCGCCACTATGGGGTAGATCTCAAAAAGAGCTGAGGTAGTGGAAAAACCTTCCAAATCCAGAACTGCTGAAGGCCAGCTGCCCCAAAGCCATTCGTTCCCAAAAATTGCTGCAAAACCAGTGGTAGATGCCGCATCTGACCAAATGGTAGGAGATGATTCAGTCAATTGAGGGAGGAACATACTTTTACCATTCCAAGTGGTTAAAAACCTCTTCCACATGTTTAGATCTGCCGTAGCTTGGGCATCTAAGGACAACCTGTGCGTGTCATGTAGAAAAAGTGGGAAAAGATGCAATAGTCGTGAAATAAAGGAGCGGCCTTGAGGTATGATGCGCATTGCAAAATTTAGTGACCCCAGCAGGGACTGTAGTTCTTTGCGGTTGCAAGTGCCGAGCTGTAGGTAGTTGTTTATGTAAGTGAGAATATTGTCTATCTTTTCGTAAGGTAGGCTTGCTTGCATTGTGGCAGAGTCTAACTGGATACCCAGAAAAGTGATAACCGTGTCTGGCCCTTCTGTTTCTTTGGGGAGATGGGTACACCTAGTTGCTCAAACAGCTTAGTGGTAGCTTTGAGGCTAGTGGGAGGTGCAGTATTCTCCTCGACCAGTAGGAAATCGTCCAAGTAATGTAATACTGTAGGGCATCCGGCTATGTTCAATAGTAACCAGCATAGTGCTTCGGCAAATGTGTCGAAAATAGCTGGGCTACTTTTGGACCCAAAAGTTAACCGGGAGAAAAAATAGTAGTTCTCGGACCACTTGATGCCATGCAGGTGCCACAGTGTGGGGTGGATAGGGAGTAATTTGAAGGCGTTAGTAATGTCGGTCTTACTGAGCCAGGCTCCCACCCCTGCTTGTATGATGGCTGTAATGGCGTGATCTATGGTGGTGTATTGCAGAGAGAATTCCTCAGAGGGTATGAGGGAATTAAGACTGGGGTTGGCCGATGAGTGGGGAGCCGATAAGTCAATGATGAGTCTCTGTTTTTGGGAAGATTTCCCTGTGACAATACCAATAGGGTTGGTGCGCCATTCTGTGAATGGGGGAGTTCTAAAAGGCCCCAATACAAAGCCCTCCTCCACTTCTTGGTTTATGAGGGTGTCAACCACTGTGGGGTTGTGTTGGGCGGATTGTAGGTTTGGGCATTCCAGAGTGCCAGCTGGTATGTGTAGGATACCTGTGTGGAAGCCTTCTGTCAAACCAGAAATAAGAAAATCTACCAGGTGTCTAGATGGGTGCTGAGACATCAATGCTGTGAATACTGGCATATTAATGGACGTAAGGTAAGGCTTAGAATACATTTTATTTGGACACATGGTCTTAGCATGTGCCCTAAAACATTTTGAACAGACATGCAATAGTCTACATCCACTGTAATTACAAGACCCAACATTGAAATTATTACATATCTGGGACTTGCCCAGAAACTTGATTGGGCGTCCCAATTTGTCTGTGGATAGTTTCCCTGGATCCCCAGAGGAAGTAGTTCCTTGTGTGGAGGCATGTCCGTCTGCCGTGTTTGGACAAAAATTAGTAGTATGGGCTGTGGAGGAGCAGTATGCACAAGCTGGTGTTCTTAGACCTGCAAAGTGTCTGCAGAATAAGACGGTATCAATCCTTCCCCAGTTGGATCGTGTACCGTACTGGGAGAAGGCTCCAGCCACTTTTGCAGAAAAAGACCTATGGTAGTCATAGAATGCTGAACCACCATATTTGTTGCCCAGGTCTACCAGCTTGTGCATATAGAGATCAAACTCCTCTCTTCTGTTGGGATAAACCGCACAGACGACATCCCTGTAAATACCAAACGCTAGTACAAATTCAGGGATAGTCAGTTTCCTGTTCAGGCGGGCATCCCTAGATCTGACAATAACAGAAACATCATCATAAGCATACGTCTTATGTTCCACAATGTCCTGGGAGGCAATCAACAGGGAAGCCAGGTTGACGTCTTTACCTTCCAGGATATCCCTTTTGATATGCTCAGGTATCATGTGGGCCGGGCTAACTTCCTGGTCATCCAGGGGGCTGGCTGGAGCGACTAATGGCAAGGCTGGTGTTTGTACCGCAGCCGCGGGTGGCCCTGCTAGAGTGAGGGCCGTGGTGACCGACTCAAGTTTCTCCAGCCTGGAGTTGACCTTGCCCATGGATGCCATGAGTGAGGATAACATGGCATGTATGTCCCCTGGGTTGGACTGGCTAGATCCTTCCCCGGCTTCCATGTTATTGGTTGATGTGCGTAGCAGTTTGAAAAGTTCTGCCTTCCTTGCTGTAGCGGGGTAGGGGATTTGTCGTCTCCTTAATTCCGTGGTTATGCGCGGGATTGTCCAGGATCTAATTGATGCTGGACTAGCTAGCTCTCCTCCTTGTGTGGGAGTGACAGCTCTAGCCGGGGTGCTAGGCAGGGAGAAATCCTCTACCCCTTCCTGAGACATACTATAAATAAAACAATAATTAGTATATAGAACCACCAAATTGTACTGGCAGGCTAGCTAGGCCGGATGGCGAAAGTATTATGCTTGTTTGGTGACAGGTGAGGCCCTACTAATTGCCAAGCGGCTTGAGAGGCTCTATCTATGCGTTGGCGCGAGGGGTTATTGAGGCCACTTGACGTAGTGGCAGGAGTTTTAGGCCTCTCGGTGACTGTACGACAGAAAACAGGGGAAGGGAGTGACAGGTGAGGCCCTCTCTTTGCAACATGCGAGGCGGCTAGCTAACGTGTGGCCCGATGGGTGTTTGCCTCCGAAACGTTTGAGGCGGGGTGTTGGCCTCGCGGGACCACTAACTAATGGCGACAGCCAAGATGGGGTAAATACCTATTGGGAATCCTGTGACCCTATTGCCAGTACTCTAAACTAGGGGGATGAAATGAAATGTATGGTAGAATACCATATGAGCAGGTGTACGTACCTGGTAGTATGATAAATCACAGGAATAAACCGTGTGGAGAAATTATATAAGCTCGACAGCCTAAAAATGGGTAAAAGAGAGTAGTGTAACGAGAATATACCCCTACACGCAGGATCCAGCTAAACAGAGGCAAATACAGAGGAGAGATACGTCTACCGGACCTTAGAATGGCCGGACTCGACGTATATGAGAGGAGACAGAGCCAGGAACAAACCGAGGTCAAGGGCACAGAGAGACAGCGTAAACTAGGACAAGCCGGGGTCTGGTACACGGAAAACAGCAAGCCGGCAAACAGTACAGATAAGGATAAAGCGAAAACGAAGTCAGAATACGAAGCCAAAGTCAATACGAGAAAACACAACTGAACACCACAAGCGCTAAAGGGAACTGAAACAGAAACCACGATAGGGCAACGAGCTAAGGGAAAAAGGTAAGTTTAAATAGCTTTTAAACGAAAGTGATTGGCTCCTGTCACTTCCACACCCCCTATAGGTAATTGTACAGGGAGTGTGGTATGACAGGAGCCAATGGGAGCCTTTTGGCAATTAGGCTCCCACTGTCTCTTTAAGAGCGCGCCCGAGACTCGCGGCGCGCTCTTAGTTTCAGGCGGGACACGTGACCGCCTCACGCGGTCACTGCCCGCCTTCCATCTAAAGCAGTCGGATGAGCCGCGCGCGGCTCGTGCAGCCGCAGGACCGCGCGCGGCTTGAAGAGAGGACCGCGACCGGCCCCCGGTTAAGGTAAGTAACGCTACAGTACCCCCCCCTGAGGACACGCCCCCCGGGCGGGTAGGACCAGGCCTGGCAGGAAAACGAGAATGGAAAGAGCGCACAAGACGGGGAGCATGGACAGCATCAGCCGAAATCCAACTGTGCTCCTCAGGTCCATAACCCTTCCAATGTACCAAGTACTGAAGTCGACCCCTAAGGAAACGAGAGTCAAGAACAGCAGACACTTCAAACTCCTCATGACCCTCCACCGAGATAGGAGGGGGAGGAGGAGTATGCCGGGTATAGCGGTTGCGTACGAAAGGTTTCAACAATGAGGTGTGAAAAACATTAGGAATACGTAGATTCTTAGGCAGGCCTAAGGCATAAGAAACAGGATTAACCTTATGTATAATATGATAAGGTCCAATGAAGCGGGGAGCCAATTTCATAGAAGGCACCCGGAGACGAATATTCCGCGTGGAAAGCAAAACCCTGTCCCCCACAACATAGGACGGAGCTGCTCTGCGATGCTTGTCAGCCTGAGCCTTCTGGCGAGTAGCAGAGTCCACCAAAGAACGCTGAACCTGCTCCCAAGTATTACGCAAACCAGCCAAATGCTCATCCAGAACTGGCATGCCCTGTGAGGAGAATGCAGCCGGAAGAACAACGGGATGCTGGCCATAGACAACGTAAAAAGGGGTCTTGCCGGAAGAATCATGAGTGGCGTTATTCCGAGCAAATTCAGCCAAAGGAAGCAGGTCAGACCAATTGTCCTGATGGTGAGACACAAAACAACGAAGGTATTGCTCCAGAGACTGGTTGGCACGTTCAGCAGCCCCATTAGACTGGGGATGATAAGCGGAAGAAAATGAGAGAGAAATACCCATTTCTGAACAAAAGGCCCTCCAGAACCTGGAAATAAATTGGCTACCTCTATCGGATACAATAGATACGGGGATCCCATGTAATCGAAATACTTCTCTAGCGAAGATATGAGCCAGTTCCTTGGATGTGGGCAACTTGTGAAGAGACACGAAGTGAGCCATTTTGGAGAACCGATCCACTATCATCAGGATTACTGTGTTACCATTTGAAGGGGGTAATTCAACAATAAAATCCATGGACAGGTTAGACCAAGGTCTCTCGGGAACGGGTAACGGATGCAACAGCCCACAAGGAACTCTACGGGAGGATTTCATACAGGCACAAGTAGTACAAGCACTTATATAGTCAGTGACATCCTTTCGTAAGGAATCCCACCAAAAATACCGAGAAACAGCTGACACCGTTTTGGAAATACCAGGATGTCCAGCAGTCTTAGTATCATGATATAATGACATAATCTCCCGTCTCTCAGGAACATCAACGAACAGTTTATCATTAGGCCTCTCGCTAGGTGCCATGCTTTGTTTCGCTTGTATGGCCTGCAAGAGGGACGAGGAAATAGACAAAATAGTAGTAGCTATTATCCTGTCTGGGGGAATGACAGGAGTAACATCAATCTCCTGTTTGTCAGTAGTTTCGAACTGTCTGGACAGAGCGTCTGCTTTAGTGTTGCGATCACCTGGCCTATAGGTGATAATAAAATTGAAACGGGACAAAAATAGTGACCACCTAGCCTGCCTGGAAGACAATCTTTTGGCTTCGCTAAGGTAGGATAGGTTCTTGTGATCCGTAAAAATGAGGATAGGATCCTTAGTTCCTTCTAACAAATGTCTCCACTCTTTAAGTGCTAAAATAATAGCAAGGAGTTCGCGATTACCCACATCATAATTTTTCTCTGCTTTGGACATTTGTTTAGAAAAGAAGCCGCATGGATGCAATGGCTTTTCAGGCGACTCTCTTTGGGATAAGACAGCACCTACCCCAATATCCGAAGCATCAACTTCAAGAATATAGGGCAGTGAGGGGACAGGATGCTGTAAAATAGGTGCAGAGGCGAACGTAGTTTTAAGAAATTCAAAAGCCTGAAGTGCCTCGGTAGACCAAACACGAGTATTGCCATCCTTTTTAGTCATACGGGTAATAGGTGCTACAATGGACGAGAAACCTTTGATAAAACGTCTATAATAATTGGAGAACCCAAGAAAACGCTGAATAGCTTTCAGACCTTGCGGTAGAGGCCATTCTATTACAGCAGCAAGTTTCTGGGGATCCATACGAAAACCTTTAGCGGAAATCAAATACCCCAAGAACTGGACTTCGGTTTGGTCAAACAGACATTTTTCTAGCTTGCAATAAAGACCATTAGCAAGAAGGGTCTTCAAAACTGTCGTAACATGTCTGTGATGAGTGTGTATATCTGTAGAATATATTAAAATGTCGTCCAAGTATACGATAACAAATGTGTGAATAAAATCTCTTAAGACATCATTAATAAATTCTTGGAATACTGCTGGGGCATTGCAAAGCCCAAATGGCATAACAGTATATTCGTAATGACCGGATCTAGTGTTGAATGCAGTCTTCCATTCGTGATTTTCCTTTATACGTATCAAATTGTATGCACTCCTAAGGTCTAATTTAGTGAACACAGTGGCATGTTTCAGCCTGTCAAATAATTCTGTAATTAAAGGTATAGGGTATGCATTTTTGATAGTGATTTTGTTTAGACCTCTATAATCTATACACGGTCTTAAATCACCTTCTTTCTTCGATACAAAGAAGAACCCTGCTCCAGCTGGAGAAGAGGATCTCCTAATAAACCCCTTTTCTAGTGATTCCTTAATATACTCCTCCATGACACGGTTTTCTTGAACCGATAAGGGGTACACCCTGCCCTTTGGAGGTATAGTGCCAGGCAACAAGTCAATAGCGCAATCATAGGGTCTGTGAGGCGGTAATTTCTCAGCCTCCCTTTTATCGAAAACAGTCTTTAGAGATAAATACTGAGGGGGTATAACCGTAGACAAAGGAGGACTGGTAGGTACCTCAATAGAATTCAAAGGTGTGACTTCCAACGTACAAGACTCGTGGCAGGTCTCACTCCATGATTTTATTTGCCCTGTCTCCCAGTCAAAAATGGGATTGTGAGCACGTAACCATGGATACCCTAATACTAACTGTGAAGAGGGAGAGGTGATGACCTGGAATCGAATGGTTTCATAGTGTAAAACCCCTGTGTACATGTGTAATGGTACAGTCTCATGAGTAACAACTGGAGAACTTAATGGTCTACCATCTATGGCCTCAACGGCCAAGGGTATCTCCTTCTCTCTGATGGGAATGTTGTTTCTCTTTATAAAGCCAGAGTCTATAAAATTTTCAGCTGCCCCAGAGTCAACCAGAGCATATATGTTGTCAACTATACAAATCTCTCCCATATATAAAGAAACCGGGAGAAGCAAGCGGTTAGGAGGCAATTTAGGAGACTTAGATATCACACCCAAGGCCAGTCCCCTATAAGGTCTTAGGTGCGAGAGTTTTCCGGGAGTAAAGGACATTCCTTTACCATATGGTCTCTCCTACCACAGTATAGGCAGAGTCCCTCCCTTCTCCTATGTAATTTCTCAGTATCAGAGAGTTTGGCAACCCCTAATTGCATAGGTTCCTCCTCAGACACTTTAACACTCTCTGGTATATTAACTCTGGGGTTAATGGGTGTAACAAAACGTCTATTCCTGTTCTTGGTATAGAGCCTGTCACGAATTCTATTATCTATATCAATGAGGTAATCGATAAGGTCCTCTAAGGCAATAGGAAGCTCCTTAGCTGCTACCTCATCCAATATCGTATCTGACAAACCTTCCATAAAGGCAGTAGTTAACCCATTGTTGGTCCAATCTACCTGCGAAGCAAGAGTGCGAAACTGAATAGCATAATCAGCCACAGACCTAGAACCCTGTTTAATTCTCATTAATGCTCTCGCGGCATTCTTTGACCTTTTCATTGTGTCAAAAGTTCTACGAAAAGCCGTAAGAAAACTGTTGAAATCATGTACCATAGGTCCATTAGCTTCCCAAATAGGATTTGCCCACTCAAGTGCCTTATCGGTAAGTTGGTGCATAAAGAACCCAACCTTAGACCTCTCTGTGGGAAATGAACGTGGATACATTTCGAAGTGGAATTCAATTTGATTAATAAACCCTCTGCAAGTCTTAGAGTCCCCTCCATACCTAGGAGGAGGTGTTAAATGGGCCGAAGTATTAGGCAAAGTAGATACTTCAGGGAGAAGGGGCGTAGGAGGGTTAGGTGTGGTTGCTGGAACGGTTCTAGCTAGGAGCGTCTGGAGAGCCTGAGCTATCTGATCCATACGGTGATCCTGCTCTACAAATCTTGCCTCATGGGACGCCATCTGTTGAGCTAAATCTGCGGGGTCCATGGCCCTATCGTAATGTAACGAGAATATACCCCTACACGCAGGATCCAGCTAAACAGAGGCAAATACAGAGGAGAGATACGTCTACCGGACCTTAGAATGGCCGGACTCGACGTATATGAGAGGAGACAGAGCCAGGAACAAACCGAGGTCAAGGGCACAGAGAGACAGCGTAAACTAGGACAAGCCGGGGTCTGGTACACGGAAAACAGCAAGCCGGCAAACAGTACAGATAAGGATAAAGCGAAAACGAAGTCAGAATACGAAGCCAAAGTCAATACGAGAAAACACAACTGAACACCACAAGCGCTAAAGGGAACTGAAACAGAAACCACGATAGGGCAACGAGCTAAGGGAAAAAGGTAAGTTTAAATAGCTTTTAAACGAAAGTGATTGGCTCCTGTCACTTCCACACCCCCTATAGGTAATTGTACAGGGAGTGTGGTATGACAGGAGCCAATGGGAGCCTTTTGGCAATTAGGCTCCCACTGTCTCTTTAAGAGCGCGCCCGAGACTCGCGGCGCGCTCTTAGTTTCAGGACACGTGACCGCTTCACGCGGTCACTGCCCGCCCTCCATCTAAAGCAGTCGGATGAGCCGCGCGCGGCTCGTGCAGCCGCAGGACCGCGCGCGGCTTGAAGAGAGGACCGCGACCGGCCCCCGGTTAAGGTAAGTAACGCTACAAGTAGTACGATGAGTGTGGGGTGTAAAAAGAACCAGACTTATAGTCTGTAGCAGCAATGTATAAAATTATGTTGATACCATGGGAATAGCTATGAGTGGCTCAGAAATGTTTGCATGCTTGAATAAGACATCTGAGGGAGGCCGTGGCCTATGTACAAACAATCTATGTGTTACGTGATAATGGTGTGTAAAGGAAAACATGAAACGTAGGTTATATACATATGTATATGACTGTGTAGGGGACGTATGATTGGTTGGATCAGTACGTGTGATTCAACCCGAGTATGCATGCAAAAGGATTTAAGCCTTATGTGTCATCGTCATGACAGAGAAATGAGGCCTGTAATGTAGGCTGAGTAAATTGAAATGAAATGGATAGTTATAAAACTCCTGGCGTGGGAGTTCAATGATCTGTACCAAAATGTAACTGGTTTTATAGAAAGGGACATGGATGAGGTCATGGCCTAATTAACACAGCGTTATGTATGATATGTAGCAGAAAGACCAAAGGCAGGGAAACCCCAAAATGATTTAACATGATGTAAAGTGATGTATATCTATATATGTATAGCAAAGACGTATCAACCCGAGAATTATTGCTTAAATGAACCTATCCTTGTATATGTTGTATTAATAACCCAGAAATGAGGCTTGTAACATAGGCTGAGTCCATTCGTATAAATGGATAAGTAATGCAGACCCCTGAAAGCGTGGGAGTCAAATGGTATACACAGAGAAGTGGACTTGATTTGTGGACGTAATACAATACTGACAATTTGTTAAAAGTAATCAACAATAATCTATTTAAGCAAGCAATACTTTAACAGAATGTTATATACACATGAAATGGTGAATATAATTCATGAAAGGATTATACGTGAACACACAGAACAGCCGAAAGCAAATGTGAGGGGAACACAGAAGTTAGAATAGTTTAACCGTATGATTTATGCGAACCAAAGCGTGTATGAGCGTATGTAAAATTTGCCGAACGGCAAAACAACCGAATGAACATTCGTTTAAATAACATGAATAGGATATGCGAAATGACTATTGAACGATTTAAAACATGTTCAGCCGAATGACCGTACGAATGAAAAGCCCGCGAATGGCTTGAAACATTCGTGTCATAACCAGGGAAAAGCCGTAAAGCGAGGACCCGTGCTGTACCGTACGCCGTGGGAACCAGTCCTGGCGTGACAGGAAGGTCTGACTTACGGTTTAGGAGTCCCTGGGACGCGATCTACAACGGAGAACGGAGTCAGAAGAAGCTGGACGGGCGGAAAGGCCTGAACAGGATTCCTGGACACAGCTTAACGTGGTGAAACCTCCTGGATACTGAAACCAAGATGGCGTCTGAGAGAACCCGGAAGTGGATCCTCATTCAACGCTGACCTCGAACGGTAAGGAGCCAGGCAAGGGGAGTGCCTTAAGTAGGCTAGGGGTAGAAAACCAGCACCTCCCACAAATGCAGGCAAATTGCCTTAATACATATATATAATATATATATATATATATAATAACTATATATATATTGTATATTTTATATATATATATATATATATTATAAAAAATAAATAATTCACTAAAAATAATCTGTAAAAATAATTTTAAACAAATTATATATATATATATATATATATATATATATATATATAATTTTATTCTTACTGTATTTTGGTTTGATTCACAAACAATGCTAAATAAGATGAAGGCTAAAAACATTTGCTGAGTTTCTGCATTCCTGCCGCATGAAAGGCAGTTGTAGTCTCAGTTGTGATAGGAGCTCTCAGGGCTGTGACCCTCAAGTAGGTGGAGTGGCTTCAGCAGATTCCAGGTGGGACATCCAGAAGACTGCAGTTCTAGGAATAGTTGCAATACTGCGCAGAACCCTCAGACTCCCAGGCCTCTGGTAGAGGACCAGAGAATGAAGAATACACACAAAAATGCCAGTTTCAATTTACGTTCGAGATATCTATCAAGGAAAGTTTTGAATGTAGACAGAAATGTTGACTAATTACCTCTAGAATGTGTTAATAGTTTGATTTAGCTTTTTGTATATTATTGAATCATAGCAGGGAAGACTGAATAAAAGAAAATAACCTGTTAAATTTAATTTACCTTATGGTTTCTGAATGGATAGTGATGGGAAAAAAAAATCTATAGATTTGCCACCTCACAGACCCCAAAATCTTAAAAACATGGCTATTCATTCATGGGAACTGTGGAGAATGACAAGATAATTAAAGATTTTAGACTAAACATTCCAAATTGGGAAGTTTATATTATTGTATTTTTCCACCTCAGCTATAGTGCCTAAATTGTGCAATTCTTTTTGTCAATCCTCCACCCGTGAATAACTCAGCTTGCAAAAAAACAGGACTTTAAAACACAGCAAAATGTGTTAGTGCCATCTAAACAAAATAAAGTTGCAAAGTTTACAGTTATGAAGGCCATTTAATCCACCCACCCTGGTTCCTTCAAACTATATAGCATGCACCTCCAGCTGTTTGGAACCACAGCCAATCACCTCCCTATTACCTTTACATGTTATCAGCTGCTGCAGTTATACCATTAACTCTCTCTGCCATCACATACCGTCTCATCTCCCCATTTCAACCTTTAGATTGTAAGCTCACGGGCAGGGCCCTCTACCTGTCTGTTCTTATTGTGTTTGTCTTTTTCTCAATTGTACAGTGCTGTGGAATTTGTTGGCGCTTTATAAATGCCAGTAGTAGTAATAATAATAATAATAATTGTGTGTGGTTATAATATATTATTGATTATATTTCTTACCAGGTCTGTGTTAAATGCATATATTTGTATTTTAATATTATACTGTACCATATTGTAATGATGCAGTGTTAGGGGGCCGACGACATACTTGAAAACGAGAGAAATCTCAATGCATCCTTCTTGGTAAAATATTTTATAAATATTAATGTATAATTCCACTGTGCTAGCTGTACAAAGAGTAATGTAAGCATGTAGGGAAATGATAACAAAATATATATTTAGGCATTGAGTGTGTGATGAGAGTTCTGATCATGTTCCAGGAGTATACAATTAAAATATATCATAGAAATAATCTACACTATTCTCCTTAAACTACAGGAGACTTCTATGTCAGAACTGACAAGGTTTTTCTTGGATAAATTTAGAGAGTTAACCATTTCAGGAGTGTGTTCAAGGGACTTGTTTTAGTCTGGCCCTTTAAGGGGTTAATCATTCTAATGAGAGCTTTGTGCCTTCCTCCCCTCTATGATTGGCTGTGTCTCTCCTGCCTTGTGCTTTGCACTGTGTGAGCTTGGTTGTGTTGTTAGTTCAATGTTAGAACAGGATTGATAGAAGCTCAGCTGCTCTGCATCTTGTCTTTGCGTATACCCTGTAAGCTTAACATCGCCCCCCCAAAAATGGGGGTGAAATCTAGGATGCTGTGGCTCCTGCCCTGCTTTCTAGCTGCCTTTGTCAAGGCACAGAAGGAAATCGACCAAAAGTGGGTAAGAACACAAATAAATCAGTCTCTGTTAGATAATTACACACATTATTATTGTTATTGAAATGTCTAATTGCATATTCAATGGAAAGACTGCAGTATAAAGACAACTGACATTTTTATTTTTAAAGCAACATTGATTATGAACATATATATATTGTTTTTTAATACATGAATTACCCATTTTACTCCTGCATTTCTTGTATTGTATGGTTGCTATGCTAGCATAAAAGGGTCTGATCTATAGATACAATATATTAACCAGTGGTTATCTGGATTGGGGGTTAAACACTATCAGATTCATTTTGTACTTTGATCACATCCGTTTCATGGTTGTGTTGGCAGGCAACAGTGTGATGTGTGTCTATAAAAGGTGATGTACAGTAATTAGTGTTTGTGGAATTAAAGCTGCTGAAATGTCATTCTAACCTAGACCAACTGTTATATCTGAACAGATGATCTGTTTTCATTAACTCCATTACTGAATAACACAAGCAATGTACATTCCTCAGTAAAACTAGATCTTTTAACCCCTTAAGGACACATGATATGTGTGACATGCCATGATTCCCTTTTATTCCAGAAGTTTGGTCCTTAAGGGGTTGTGTGTGTGTGTGTGTGTGTGTGTTGTTGTTGTGGTTTCTCCCAAAAAAAAAAAAAAGCATTAAAACATTTAGCAAAGGCTAGATCGCAGGGGGCCATTGCAAGCAGAGTAAGGCATAAACATACGTTGTTCATATTCAATCAAAAGGGCATTTAAGTGAGAGAAGTTTCTATAAACAGCCTGCATTTTATAGCAGCCATTGGGTTCCCATCAGTTAATCTTCTTTTGTACATTTTCAGCCACTGACAATGATTATAATTGTAGCTATATTCCAGCTGGCTGGGGTTGATATATAATGTACCAGGTATGATTTTATGTGTGATTACGTGGACTGTCCAAATTATATGGGTACTTTTAAGTAAGATGCAAAGTCCCAGAGCCTTGTACATATACAGACTTCTCTTACGGTGCTATATTGTGAAACAGGCATATCTTTTCAAGCATTATTGACCATTTAAATATCCAAGCATTGTCATATTGGCTTTTACAGACGGATGGCGCGGGGTTCGATCTCCAGGGCTCAAAATAAGATGGTCAATAGAATAGTACTAGCCACAGGCGCACAATAGCCATGGTATGGGGATCACAAAATACTCCAACAGTTAACCCTGTAATCCGCAAAATTACAGAAGCAGTTGAGCTGGACAGCTAAGATTTACATACTCCTAAACACTTTCACAAGATCTGGGACCCATGGCTTAATGACCTTCAGGTACTATAAATCACATTGCACGATATCTACATTGACAGTAGGCTGGATAGGATTTGGGATGGCAGGAGACTATGGCATGGAGAAGCATCCTTTATTTGTTTCTTTATTTTCCCTTCTTTCCATTTCTTTTCATAAAAAAAACTTGTTTTCATTTTCGAACTAGCTGGAGTCCGGGTGCATAACCTAGGTCACATATCGAATACATGTCTATGATTAACATTTAAACACTACTGTTTACACACAGAGATCAAGGGTCGGAATGTTCATTTGGTTATCTGTGTGATTGTAATATCTGTTAGCTCCATAGAGCTTAATACTATGCACTTGTTAGACAAACTGCAGTCCACAGCAGAGTGGTCTAACAGTATTCTGTGTGTACTAGACGTGAAAAGGCTTACAATTATTTCCCTCAGTTTTCTATTCATGCCCCCTCCCCCCTTTAAAAGTGGGGAAAAAAAATTACTCCAGTTTTATCTCTCTCTGACCCTGTCTAAGGTAACCATTACCGATGATCTCGGCCAATCCAACAGGTCCAATAGAGAAGCACTGGGGTTGCTGCACATGTGCCAATAAACATCTCCTCATGCAATATACCAATGCATCTCTATGGGAAGCATTCGCCATTATAACATAGATCGTAAGGATGCTGAACATCGGCTCTCCATATATTGCAGGACTGTCATAGGGAGCACTTCTGTTGTCTCTCTCAGTGAAGGCCACTAAAAGTGTACCTAGGGACACACATCAACACAGTTTTTTCACAGAAAAAGCATTGCTTACAAATCAGAATGTGGAAGGACAGGCTTTCTGCATAGCTTAAGCTAGTGGTTCTGGTGCTAAGAGTGCCAATTTAGGGGCAGCAAACAAAATTAACTGCAGCTACATGGGAGTGTAACTCCCTCTGACCATTAGATTCACTTTATACACATATCCATACCTCCCAACACTGCAAATGGACAAAGAGGGACAATTCAATTTTTGGGATTTTAAATAGAGGTGTAGTCATGGGCAGGGCTATTCTAAGATCTTTTAGGTGACTTACTAATAATTTATGCAACTAAACTGTAATTAAGAGCAAGAACATTGTATCTTATTTACACAGACTGATTTCTAAAATCTTTTTATTGTATTTTAAAGACACATTGCAGTGTGTATCATTGCTGTTGAGCTCTCTTATACACTGAGCCAGACCAATAATATGGAGCTCTTAGAAAAGAGGGACAGAGGGATTGCTGCCAAAAATAGATAATGTCCCTCCTAAATAGGGATACTTATCAGGTATGATAACCCAGAAGGGTAAGATCAAAATGGGGAAAAAACTGCTTGTGGGACATATCCCAAATAGAACATTAAAAGACCACTATAGGCACCCAGACCACTACAGCTCAATGAAGTGGTCTGGGTGTCAGGTCCATCTAGGTTTAACCGGGCAGCTGAAAACATAGCAGTTTCAGAGAAACTGCTATGTTTCACTGAGGGTTAATCCGGCCTCTAGTGCACATTCGGCGCTGAAGTCGGCAGAGGGAGGAGTTTCCCAGCGCCGAGTGAGCCCGGTGCTGGACAAAGGTAAGTGACTGAAGGGGTTTTAACCCCTTCAGTCCAACGGGAGGGGGACCCTTATGTTGGGGGGGGGGGACCTAATGACCCTATAGTGCCAGGAAAACGAGTTTGTTTTCCTGGCAATATAGTGCTCCTTTAAGAAAAAGGTACAGTAAAATCACAAGTTGAAAAGCCTCTTTTTCCAACACCCTATGTTTTGTTTATCTTGGGTTATAAAAGTGATAGCTCCAATATCCAATTTAACCCCTCCCTCCACCCCCATTTGAAAGTAACACTTTTTTTTCCAAGATATATTTATCTATTTTATTTGCCTTCTGGTATAAAATGAATTCTAAGCTACTCTGTGTAGGCTTTGCCTCCAGTTTTTAAGTATGTCTGTTTGGGAATGTTACTGTTATGGGTTTGCTGACCCTTTAAAGATTAGACTGTGATGAGTGCTTAGTGCTATAAAGCGTTAAATCTGATTTCTGTATCCTATTTATGTTTTGTCCATTTGCTCCCTGTCATGTTGATTGGTGAGCTATTTTGATTTGTGACTTCTGGTGAATTTGGATATCCAAAGCAAAACAACATCTGGAAAGACTTAATGATGTGAGAAAATCAACAACCAGAGCCACAACTGGATTCAGAACCATGTGGGCTGGAGAAAACATGTAGCTTTTTCTGGAACTTTCTGCCCACAGCTGGATTTAGTATGTCTCATTACGTGATGTTTGTGACTCAGTTAATTGTATTTCTAGATGTGAGAAGTATTGAGTAATTTAATAATGTCTCTCTCAGCTACTTGCTAAATCACAGTGCTAGACAAACCCAGCATTTACAGGCATATCTGGTTAAAATCTTGACATAGACTGGGATACAATAGCGCTCACTTATCTCATGACTTGCATATCGATATGCATGGGACCGTTTGTATTTTCAATGAAAATTCCAAACACCATAATCACTAGATCATGTTGTAGTGATTATGGTGCAAGGAGAGCTCTGGCACCCAAATTGTAGAGAGTGTGCAAGTCTTTGTACAAACTGTGATTAATGCATAGCTTAAAGGGATAATATAGTGCCAAAGCTCTACTACTGGCACTATAGTGCCTTCTGTCTCCCCCTAACCGCCACCTGCCTGAGTGAAAAACCCTTTACTTACCAGCTCGCTGCACCTCCTTTGATGTCGCTTGAGAAGGAGACTCTAATGTGCCATGAGTGCTTGAGACTTCCCCATAGAAAAACATTAAATCAGTGCTTTCCTATTGGGAAATAGCTGACGTTGGATGTCCTCATGCAGAGCGTTAGGACGTCCAGCTTCAGTTACTGGACCAAAAGTCTGTTAAGTCTGTTCCGGAAGCACCTCTAGTGGCTGTCTGGTAGACTACCACTAGAGGCTGTCTAAGTGCTGCAATGTAAACATTGCAGTTTCTCTAAACGGTTTTACATTGCAGCACTAAGAGCAATCGGAACACTGTACCCAGACCACATCAATGCGCTGAAGTGGTCTTGGTGCCCATATTGTCCCTTTAACTTGTTGAATTTAATTTCCATGATTTTACATGACACAGAATTTTGAAATTTTTAGCTCAACAACAGCTTCAAGGCAGTTTAACACCCCTGCTCTAATGAGATAGAATACTGATTAAATAGGTTTAATGTAGACAGTACACTGATTGTAAATATTTTTTTAGACGATGCTACCTTTTTAAATAAGATTCAAAAGTTATATTTAGGGTGTGGATTCAATGAGTGCTATTCCTCCTGCTCCCAAACCAAATATTCCTATGAAAAATCAGAGTGGGATTTGACGAATATATATGGTTACGTACAAAAAGTCTATTACTTTGTAAGTATAATTACTGCAAGTTCTTGCACAACTTTAATCCAACTAAAGCAGCCCGAATAAACTGTAATATGCATCAAATTTATTATGGGGCATAACGGTGAGAATGTAGTCAACTTGTCCAGGAAGAAGTCTCCCATAAAAGATGAATCACCCGTCAGACTAGTCTCCTATATGAGGATGTTGTTACCACATATGAATCTAAGTGGTTATATCAAGGTAACCTTTTGAATAGCAAGCGAAAATACTAAGATGCATATAACGTTGACGATGCTCACTATGTATATTTAGTGACTATTAACAGCATTACAAAATATGTTCTTCACTCTTTTGATGGGTACCATTTAGATATGTCAAGAATTAAATGCCAGGCCAAGAAGTAAATGCTAGAGATAAACTTGGACTTTAGTTGCCTTTGTACGGTACTATCTTCAGTGATAAATGTTTTACACTCTAATAACCTTATCATGCGCTTCTCTTTCACTGTATAATTGTTCTCACAAATCATACTTGTTTCCAAAATATTTCTAAATTGATGATTAATACAGTGGCATTGACATTGGATAGAGAATAATTAAAAGTGATCTGAGCCATTGATGGCACGTACACTGCTAGCCCACCAGGGAGAAATTTTACAGAGAGACCATGTCATTGTGAAACCTGGCATGACCTACTTAAATTTGAAATCTTTCTTATTCTACATCAACACTACTAGTTTAAAAAAAAAAATAAAAAAAAAAAATAGTGGTGCAGATCTCTGGCCTGTAGAATTATACCTTGAGATTTTAAATCATACTGACTGACACACAATTTTATTAAAGACACGGAGGCTCCTATTATGCTGCACTCTTTCTTTATTTCCCTCAGCAGCAAAGAAACATTATTGAAAAAAACAAAAACTTTAAAAGCAGGTATAACATCATATAGGCAATGTCCGCCTAGTAACATGACCATCCAATCAGTGACATCCTTCCCCTATAGTGGGCGGAGCGTCGTTGACCATTTCCTCTTTCTTTGCTGCTTTCCCTCAGATAAGTACTCCTCTCTCAGCTCCCGGCTGTGGAATTCTGTATTTACTTAGAATTACATGCTACATACTGATTATATGCTTTGTATGCTAATTGTACATGCTTATTATATATATGCATGCTGATTGTGTGTGTGTGTATATGTGTGTGTATGTATGTATGTATGTATATATATATATATGTATATATATGTATATATATATATATATATATATACACACACACACACACTCTATCTCTCTGTATTGAAAAAAGACGTATGATTGGTTGGATCAGTACGTGATTCAACCTGAGAATGTATTGCTTGTAAAAGGAAACACTATCCTTATGTATGTGTCGTAGTTATAACACAGAAATGAGGCCTGTAATGTAGGCTGAGTCTATTTGAATGAATGGATAAATATGGCAGACCCCTGAAAGCGTGGGAGTCAAAAATGATCCATACAGATAAGTGAGCTTGGTTTTGTATGGACATAATACAATACTGATAGCTTTTTAAACAGTAATAGAAATAATCTGTCTATTTATTTAAACCAGCAATTCGTTAACCGAATGTTATATACATGAAATGGTGAAAGTAATCCACGAAAGGATTATGCGTAATACATAGAAATAAAACCGAAACCCAATGTGAGGGAAAACAGAAGTTGGAACGAATAGTTTAAACGTATGAATTTTATGCAAACCGCAAGCGTGTTTGAGCGTATCATGAAAAAGTGCCGAACGGCAAAACAACCGAAATGATGATCTGTTTCAATGTGACATAGAATAGTTATATGCGAAATGACTATTTATACGAATATACCGATTAGCCGAATGACCGTATGAATGAAAACCGCGAATGGCTTGTACAATTTGTGACATATCAGGGGAAAAAAAATAAAGCGAGGACCCATGCTGTACCGTACGCCGTGGGAACCGATCCTGGCGTGACAGGTAGGTCTGACTTACGGTTTAAGAGTCCCTGGGACGCGATCTACGACAAAGACCGGGGTCAGAAGAAGCTGGACGGACGGAAAAGGCCTGAACAGGATTCCTGGACACAGCTTGCTGCGGTAAAAACCTTGTGGATACTGAAAACCAAGATGGCGTCTGAGAGAACCTGGAAGTGGATCCTCATTCAACGCTGACCTTGAACGGTAAGGAGCAAGGTAAGGGGTGTGCCTTAAGTAGGCTAGGAGTGTATACCAAGCACCTCCCACAAATCCAGGCAAATTGCCTTAAAATATATATATTTTATTGTGATTATGTATCCTATTATACTGTGATGTGATTTGACTTGCGTGGCTTTTATTGTGCCTTTAGGATTTAGGGCTTTGTTCTGACCCAGTGTGAAGTTTGCCCACAGTGTGTCTTCCCACCACTTTTCTTTTGTGCTACGTTGCTCCCTGGGACTTGGCAGATCCTGGTGAGGCTTTCTCTGTGTAACCGCCGCGGTCGTGGCTCCCGGAACTGCCGCAATCAGCCGAGCATGCGCTTCCCGTCAGGGACGCCTCCGGCAGCCATCTTGCGGCTCGGCTGCTATGTCCACGCTCGGTTAACAACAAAAAAACGAGCATTGTCTCAGCCACCGGGCCCATTACTCGTAAGTTGGCCCTATACCACAGCACATATTCTGCCAGCTACCTCGCGGCTAACTTTTAAAGCCGCAGCAAGTATATTTTCACTCAAATTTTCACCGGAGGCCATTTTAAACGATGCTTTCGCGCCCTTTTCTTCCGCGACAAGCCCACTCCGTCCCTTGAATCGGAGTTGGTCTCCAGTTTTATGGCGGACGGTCCCCCTT
Organism: Pelobates cultripes; assembly: GCA_933207985.1. Taxonomy (NCBI): domain Eukaryota; kingdom Metazoa; phylum Chordata; class Amphibia; order Anura; family Pelobatidae; genus Pelobates; species Pelobates cultripes. The sequence goes on from OW240914.1 coordinate 195,860,076, forward strand.
TTCTCCTGCTCCCATAACTTTGATAATAATCTAGTGTGTACTACTAATTGCCTGCTTTTATCATTTTACTGTTATTTTACTTGCAATATGCAGTCCTCTAGTGACTTGCCTGGTCCCTCAGGGACACAAACTAACACTCAAACTGCCTTGGGTATTCCTCCTGTAGCTTCTGGGGATGAGGTGGATTTCCCAGCATCAGAGGAAATCCAAGCCATTATGGATACTACTGTGTCCAAGTCTCTATCCAAAGCCTTGGCATCTGCCATGGACATTATGTCCTCCTCTATCTCCAAATCATTTACCCAAGCACTAATACAGGCCCAATTAATGGTCCCTCCGACCGCTATGCCAGTCGCGATACCATCCGTTTCTCAACCCCCATCGCCCAGCCGCAAAGCCAAAGTCAAGCACTCCTCCAAACTAATGATGGACAGCATAACACCTGTCATAGATGGCGCGAATATTGAACCACCACGCAAAAGAGCCTCTAGCCGGGCAAAAGCGGCTAGACACTGGAAGTGGGCTAAAGCCCAGCCTGATACCACTGAGTCAGAACTCAGTTCAGATGAGGAGAGTGCCCCTACCCTAGACTCAAATCAGTCTAATGATTTGTCCGACTTAGATTCGGAGTATGGAATGGTTGAGGAGTGTAATCCCTCCACTAAAATACTTACCACTGGCACGTCCAGTTCTGACTTAAACAAAGAGGGTAAAATCCTTGACCCGCAGGGTGAACCGTTGTTCGAACCTGATGACTTACGTCACCCCCGCTCTGCGGAATGGTCACCGGCTGAGCATGTGGCGCAATACGTGGCATCCCGGCTCCGTAAGCCTTTGGACAAGGCAACATGTAATACGCTAAAGGCTGAATGCCCATGTCCCACCGTACCAGACGAGGTCTGTAAGACACCCCAGGTTGACCCCAAAATCATACAATTTTTAAATAAAACTGGTTGGAAACCTAAGAAAGGTCTAGACTTTTCACTCTATAATTGCCAAGATAAAGTCTTGGATATTTTAGGTCCAGCGAGCAAAATTTTTTTAAGCCATGGAAGAATCCTTGGCTCAAGACGAAGCCTTATATCGCCTCACTATTAGAGGTTGGATTCAGAGAGTGATCTGCCTCATAGGCAATGCCAATACCACTCTTGCTACAGAGCGCCGCAAATCTATCTATCTTAATTAAAATAGAACCCAAACTTGTAAATATGGCAATTACTGAGCCAGGAGCCCAAGCAAAAATGGTATCTTTTTGTAGAGTCTTTTGTAAAAGACCTGGGCTCCTCTGTCCAGACATTCATGGCCTTAGACAAGGCACAATCAAATCTAAAACGGGTGTTGCAAAGTTTTTTGTTGGGCCTGGCAGAACAAGGGGCTGTCTGTCCGGCAGAGTCCATAGAGGTTCGCGCCCGAACTGAGGCTCTTATACGGGGAGACCCCACCCCCTTTCCCGACCAGAGGTCCGCTCCAACCTTCTTCCCCCAACGAGGCAGACCTTGGGTGTCGAGAGGTGAACAAGGCACTCCTTCCGGAAGACGTCCTTACTGTAAGCTACCTTTCTCAATTTTCTTCACATGTGGCGATAGGGGGCAGACTCACACATTTTTCCCATGTCTGGGATCCAATTACATCAGATGCTTGGATTCTCAGGGTAGTCCAAGGATATCTAATAGATTTTGTATCCCTGCCTACTCAAATCTCACCACCCAAGGAGATTGTTTGGTTTTTGTTTTTTTTTCCAATAGACACGACCCTCGTCTCCGAGGAAGTTTGAGACTTGGCACTCAAAGGTGCTATCCAAGAAATCCCGATGTATACCCTGCGTTTTGTGAGCAACCTATTTATTGTCCCCAAGAAAGGGGGCGGATCCCGCCCAGTTATCAATCTCAAACACTTAAACATCTACGTAACCTACCATCACTTCAAGATGGAAGGCATTCATTGCTTAAGAGATTTGCTCCAGCCAGCGGACTGGATGGTCAAACTCAACCTAAGAGACGCTTACCTCACGGTACCCATTGCGCAGGTGCACCAAAACTTCCTGCAATTCACATGGCATGGAAGGAAGTGGCGGTTCCGCTGCCTTCCCTTCGGTCTCTCTTCCACACCTTGGTGTTTCACCAAGCTCATGAAGCCCATCATCGCTCTTCTACACAGTCGGGGCATTCGTCTAATCATATACTTAGACAACATCCTGCTGTTATCCCAGTCAGTATCACTACTTCATATTCACCTCGGTTGTAACACAACCTTGCTACAGAATTTGGGCTTCATTATAAATTGGGAAAAGTCCATCCTAGTCCCCACTCAACAAATAGAGTTCCTAGGACTCTTGGTGGACTCACACGCAAACCTTGTATTTAGAAATATCAAGAAAGAAATAAGAAAAGGTTCTTACCTCTCCGCAAATATCTCTCAAACATCTGGCCCGCATGATCGGGCTCCTAGCAGCCTCCATACAGGCCATATTTCCGGGCCCCCTTCATTACAGAGCCCTCCAGCGCCTACAGGCGTCATACCTCAGAGGCGGCGCCTCATACGAGGATACTCTGACCCTAGACACAGAAGCGAAAAAAGAACTCCACCGGTGGCTCCTACACATGGAGGCATGGAATGGCAGAGCCATCTTCGGCTCAGCACCAGATGTGGTCAAAGAGTCGGATGCGAGCTCTTACGGTTGGGGTGCGCGCTACGGAGATATCTCCACAGGCGGACGATGGTCGGAAGCGGAATCCACGCTGCATATAAATTACCTAGAACTCCTAGCAGGGTTCCTTTGCGATTCGCCGACACTGTCCCAGTGTTCAATCTTACTGAAGATGGAGAACATATCGGCTGTCCGTTATATCAACCACCTCGGTGGTACAAGATCCAAAATTCTAGCGAATTTGGCTCGAGACTTTTAGCAGTTTTGTCTGCAACACAACATGGCTCTCAAGGCGGAATATTTGCCGGGGTAGTCCAACACTACGGCAGATTGGTACTCCCACCACCTGCGGGATTCCAGCGACTGGCACCTCGATCCCCAAATCTTCCAGCGCATTTGGGATCTGTGGGGTTCTCTGGCAATAGACTTATTTGCCTCTCGCTTGAATACCCAACTTCCGACCTTCAGTTGGAGGCCAGATCCTACGGCTTCAGCTATGAATGCATTCTTCCAAGACTGGTTAACCACCAGGAACTATGCATTCCCTCCATTTGCCCTCATCCCTCGTTGTCTCCTCCATCTACAGCGCCAATTGGGCTGCCTGGTTGTAATAACCCCCCTATGGCCGTCACAGCCCTGGTTTCCTCTGCTGGAGATGGCTATAGATCACCCACAGCTCTTTACAAATGCACAATCTCTCCTACGGGACCCCGATGGGACCCCCACCCCCTGATCCTTCAGGGTCTCCTCCGCCTCATGGCGTGGTTGATTTCCGGGGACCCTGGTCAATCGAGGGAGTTTCACAATCGACTCTCTGACTTCTCAAGGGCGCATGGGCACCCGGCAAGAGGCAGTCTTACAAGTCTGCTTGGCGCACATGGGATGGTTGGTGCGTGGCACAGGGTGTGGATCCCCTATCAACTCCTGTGACAACAGTCCTACAATTCTTAACCTCCCTTTATGATAACGGGAAGGCTTAAAGGACGGTAAACCTTGACCGCTCAGCTATCTCAGACGGCCATACTGGCATTGATGGGGCCCTGATAGGACGACACCCATTGGTTTGTCGACTTCTCTGAGGCATTCGCTTCGCAAGGCCACCCCTACCTCACTAGTCCTCCCTATGGGACATCTCCCTGGTATTAAAATTCCTAACTAGGTGGCCAGACGAGTCTTTATTCTTAAAACAACTCTCAGCTAAATTAGTTACACTGTTGTGCCTAATCTTATGCAAAAGAGTGTCAGACGTTAGAGCTCTCGATGTTAATGCCTGATCCTTCACCCCAGAAGGAGTCGTTTTTGACATCTCAGGAAGGACAAAATCATCCTCCAGTCCTGTATTCAGCTTTTCCCACGAAGCCGCTCCTTTGCCCAGTAGCGTGTCTTAGGGCGTATGAAGCTCGTACTGCATCCCTTCGGACTGGGTCGGACCCCCAGCTCTTCATCTCCTTCCGTAAACCGCATGCTCTGGTATCCTCTCCTACCTTGGCCCGCTGGGTCAAATGGCTCATGTCCTTGGCAGGTATTGATACCTCCATATTTTCTCCTCATTCAGTTCATGGGGCCATGGCCCCTAAAGCCTCCTTTGCAGGTTGCAGTTTGGAAGATATATTGAAGGCGGCTGATTGGTCTGCAGAATCTACTTTCTGTAATTTCTATTTCAAACCAATCCCAGCATTTCGCAGAAGCCGTGATATCACAGCTTTGAAATCGCATAATAGGAGCCTCCGGGTCTTTAATAAAATTCAAGGATTTTACAATTATCATGACGGAAAGTCATGATTTCATTAAAGACACGGAGGCGAGTATTATCCCGCCCACCCTCGAGCAGCTCGGAGGAAGGTCGAGGTACGTCTTCAGGCCTCTCCAAGGTAAGTTCAACTTGGCGGTATTGATGCCATCACATACCTACATCGCTCTAGTACATTATCTAATGATGGGACTTTATTGCCACTGTTGTCCTCAGATTGGTAGTTGCCTCTTACTACTGTTATGAAAGGTTGTCACTGTTTAGTCAGTCATTTAGACCTATACAAATGCGGACAACCCATAATTTTAAGAAATTACCATATTTTCTTGTTTCTTTAGTGTGACCTGGTAGAAAGACCTCCTGGAATCAAATGCCTTGTTACGGCTCGTTTGGTTTACTTGGTTTTCCTGTTCCGAGTTTGTTATTCTTCGGGATTCGCAAGAAAGAGGAAATGGTCATCAACGCTCCGTCTACTATAGGGGAAGGATGTCAGTGATTGGATGATCATGTTACTAGGCGGACATTGCCTATATGATGTTATACCTGCTTTTAATGGTTTTTTTTGTTTTTTTTTTCAATAATGTTTCTTTGCTGCTGAGGGAAATAAAGAAAGAGTGCAGCATAATACTTGCCTCCGTGTCTTTAATAAAATCATGACTTTCCGTCATGATAACTGTAAAATCCTTGAATTATCCACAATATATTAGTGTCTAGAAGCTCATTGGTTTAATTGTTACATTAAATAGTTTGGGATTACTAGCTTATGTCAACTTGTATCTATCTACTAGATTGCACCTTTGGCTTGCCTCAAGGAAGCCCCCCTTGAGGAATGTGAGATGGGGACATGATTGCTGCCAACAGGATAAGATCTTGAGGGGGACAAGTGCAACAATGTTGCAAGTTCCCAAGTTTGATACGGTGTCAACAGGGAGTCTCACTTGCCAGACAATGCAGGTCAATTGAGTGAAGGCTAATTGTAATATCCACCCACTGTGTTTCGTTGCTTATTTGGTGTGTCTTGTTTTTTTTTTTTGTTTTTTTTCCCTCTGTTGTCTGTTTCTTGTTGTTGTCACAGCTTGGTGGATAACCTGGCCAGAACATAAGAGAATGTTGCATTGTGTTGCCCTGCCTGGGATTGGGGAGTTGCAGTCTGCTGAAGGCAGTATTTGGTATTGCCACAAATGGCGGACATGTGTTTAATTTTTGCTGGCTTGAGAATACATTTTCAATTAAGCTGAGGTAGTTACTCTAGCCACCATTTCTGAGTTTCTGTAGTAGCTGTGTTTTATAATTTTTTATTATTTTTGTTTAATATTTTTTTTTAGGGGCATTGGGCTATGATATATTTTCAGGGTAAGGGAGGGTCAGCAGTCATATGACTTCAGCCTCTTTCCCTATTTTATCAATGCAATGTTTTGTGGACCCAGGACATACTTGAAAATGAGAGAAATCTCAATGTATCTTTCATAGTAAAATATTTTATAAATAACATTTGTTTCCCACGAGGCTGCTGTAATATATCACTGGACTTGTCTTCTTATCTAGAATTTCCTCACTGGTTATGGTGAACATCACAGCACACCTCATCAGGCCATCATTTGTAGGACGATACTTGGCATTCCTCAGGCTGCTGAAGCTTCAGTGGAACATTTTCTACAGTATTTGAAGTTTTCTGATAAAGGTTAAATTAAGGCAAAACTACTATTAACATTATTACTTGTCTCACTGATCTTTTGATTTCTAGTCCATGAAATCTATTCATTAAAGTAACAATCAGAGCACAGTAATGACTAGAGCACACTATTCTTATGCGAGGAATGCTTTGACACCGTTCCACGGTAAGTTGTCAAGTCAGTGTTCGTATAATTTCACACCTTGCCTGGGCCCCCTCCCTGATGAATAAGGGTTAAAACCCTCGGTGCTGGGTCACGGCTCCATCTACTCTGGTGTCATTCGACTATTGGGCGCTAATGCACTTGCTTGGCGAGTGCATTAGGCCTTTCAATAGGAAAGTATTGAATCCATGCTTTCTTATAGGGATATAGCTGACGCTGGATGTCCTCATGCAGAGCGTGCATATCTGTTTGTAATAAGCATACTCTGAAAAATTTGTTCTGGGAGCTCAATTACTTTGGAGCTCTGTGATGACTCTGATCTGCTGAACATTACTGTGAGTTTTACTGTGGATCTCTCTTATCATACACAAATTCACCACTCATTTTTATGAGCTGCTATGAAGTCAGGTACATATTTATACAGCCATCCCCATCATCATTCACACAGCGTCAGAAAGGTTGCAACTGCGATCAGACCCTGGAGTTCTACCTGTCATAGGGGGCCCATCAGGGATGAAAATTGCAGGCAGTTTACTACTTAATTTGCTTGCCTGCTGCTACCCTGCAAAGAGTCCAGTGCAGGCTCTACTCCCTAGCCAGGTCCCTGGTGGTCCAGTAGTAGAACTGATGCTATGCAGTGTGCTCCCCTTCTGGTAACCCTCTATGAAATCTTCTCCCTTGCAGATCTGGCATTCAGGTAGTCAGGCAGAATGCAGTTGAGAGGATTCTCAGCCTTTTCACTACTGAGTGCCTGAAACGTGGCAGAGAGGATATCATAGACAGGGGCGGGCTGGGCCGGGGGGCAGGGAGGCAATTGCCCCCCAGGCCGCCCTAAAATCTGTTGGGACCGGCCGCTGCAGGGCCGGCCCTTTAAATGCTGCAGCCGCCTGAGCGCTCTGTTAAGAGCCTCAGGCGGCTGCGGCTGCTCCTCACTTGCCCTCCCCTGTAGCGTGGCCGAGCTGCTTGCTGGTCCGCGGTGCCCGGCCGGACTGATAGGAAGGCGCACGCTGAGTGTGCACTTCCTGTCAGTCCGGCCGGTTACAGGAAACAGAAACTCCAGTTCCGCGCGGAGTTTCTGTTTCCTGTAACTGGCCGGACTGACAGGAAGTGCACACTCAGCGTGCACCTTCCTATCAGTCCGGCCGGCACCGCGGACCAGCAAGCAGCTCGGCCACGCTACAGGGGAGGGCAAGGGAGAGGTGAGGAGGGGGGGGAGAAGTAAGAGGGAGTAAGTGAAGGAGGGGGGAGTAACAGAAGGTGGAGGAGGGGGAGTAAGAAGAAGAAGGGGGGTTTGAAAAACGGGGGGTAAGAAGAACAAGGGTGGAGTAAGAAGAACACAAGGAGGAGGGGGAGAGTAAGAGTGAGGAGAAGGGGAGATGAGGAGAAGGGGAGATGAGGAGAAGGGGGGGCACTGAGAAGAACACAGGGAGGGTGGGTAGTGAGGAGAACACAGGGAGGGTGGGTAGTGAGGAGAACACAGGGAGGGTGGGTGGTGAGGAGAACACAGGGAGGGGGAGGTGAGGAGGACACAGGGAGGAGAGGACACTACGCGCACACACAATGCATCCCTACACACACACAGAAACACAACATGCTTCCCTTACACACAGAGAAACACACAATGCATCCATTACACACAAACAATGCAACACTTACACACAAAGACAATGCATCCTTTGCACACATACACAGAAACACATAATGCAAACACTTACACACACACTGCTTTTCTTACATACACACAGAAACACAATGCATCACTAACACACACTCAATGCACACACTTACAGACACACACCTTGCATCCCTTATGCATACAAACACAGATTCACACAATGCATCCCTTACACACAACCAGAAACACACAATACATCCCTTATACACAAATACACACTGCTTCCACTACACACAAACACACTGCATCACCTGCACAAACTGGTATCCCTATACACTACATACCATAAGCACACATATTAGATCCTCTACAACAGGGGTTCTCAACCCAGTCCTCAGGACCCGCTACCAGTCCAGGATTTGGGGATTACCTGGGTGTGTCTCAGGTGTTTAGAAAAAGGGAAAAAACACCTTAGACACACCCAGGTAATCCCTAAACCCTGGACTGGTAGGGGGTCCTGAGGACTAACGTTGAGAACCCCTGCTCTACAATAACACATAACACATCCCCTACACACTCCACTCCCTGTGAGCGAACTCATGGGTGGGTGGAACATATAAGTGGACTTATGAGTGGGCCTTGTGGGCATACTCACCGTCAGGCCCTGGGGCCCAGACCTTGAGCTGTATAAGGGGCCCTCCCAAAAATGGAGCTGCTTCCAATTCTCCCAGAACATTGAATTTTGTGACCACAGTTGCAAACAGCCTCCAGAGATCCTGTTCTACACCAGACCAGTGGAGCCAAACTGCAGCCCATCATCATCCTCATTTGGTTGTAAGTAGGCAATCTAGTATATTATTAGTGACACTAATCTATAATTTTCATTACATTAAAGGGACACTATAGTCCCCAGAACGACTGGAGCTTAATGAAGTGGTTCTGGTATCTATAGGCGGTCCCTGCAGGCTTTTTAATGTAAACACACACTGTGGGCAGCACTGGCGTTAGTTCGTATGGCAGCTCATATAGGTGGGGCATTGTGATGTCACATGGGGGGCGGCAAATACAGCTGTTCCCCATGCAGCCACAGGTGCCACTGTGCTGAGAGATTGTGATTACTCTTCACTTCCTCCCAGCTTACAGAGCAGCGCATGGGAGAGAGAGGGGAGGAGGCATGATTTAATCTTACAACAAATCCAGTAAGCAAATCTTTATAAATTTGGGTGGGATCAGATCTGTTTCCACAGTTTATTGGTGTTTACTCTGCTGTCTGTATTAATATTGAGGGATTTCTAAGTAGTAACATCAGTGTGTGTCAGCAGGGCCAGCCATTGGGGTGTGCACGCTGTGCGGTCACGCAGGGTGCCATCACAACAGAGGCGCCCGGCGGACAACACAGCTCACAAGTTGGGGACACCAGCCTATTCAATTTAAACGATTCGCTGGTGGTCCACTGGTGCGCACCAGCAGTAGGTGCAGTCAGATTATAGCATCTCCCTCGTGGTTCCGACGCTCAGTTAGTGAGTCAGAGCACAGGCTCAGAGATTCTCAGCCTGCGCTCTGACAACATTGAAAGTCAGAGCCGTGAAGGAGCGGGTATGGCAAAGAGCTACTGATTAGCATAACATCAATATCAGTTATAAATCCAGGAAAAGGTGGGCACCATTGCACTGATTTGGTGGTGCAATGGGCCTCTTGACTGGTTTTGCCCCCCAGGCCTAAGGCTGCCAGCCCTCCCCTGATCATAGAGGGCTACTGGAAGGGGTTCACAGCATCAGTTATACCACCGGGGAACGTATAACCGCAACTGCCTACCATGGACCACCATGGTGGGCAGTACCGTGGTGATTCACCATGCAAGGGATGGAGGCAGTGCACAGACAGGCTCAATTGGACTGATAGACAGGTGTTTCTATATGTGTCAGTGCATATATGTCAATGTTTGTGTGTATCAGTGTATGGATCTGTGCACGTGTGTCAGTGTATAAATCTGTGCATGTTTATTAGTATGTGCATCTATGCATATGTGTCAGTGTTTGTATCTATACATGTGGATGTGTGTGTGAATCTTGCATATATGTCAGTGTGTCAATCTCTGTGTGTATCTCTTGTAGTTTATCTGTGTGGCAGTGTACGTGCGTTTCTGCGTTTTTGCAATGTGCCCAGTGCATATGTATTTGTGAATACTCATTTACATGCAATAACCAATTTTACACATAAAACATTCCTGCATTCAAACGCCAACACTACACACAAACCGTCCCCCTGCATTCAAACATCAGCATTATACACAAATATACAAACATTCTGCCAAAAATATACTATATACAAAACCATGCTTACATACTGCATACAAATAAACCCTGCAAGTATGGGTAAATAGTAGGTCCACAGCTGGTAACATCATGGTATTTGTACAGCAGCTGAGGATTTATTGACCACCTCTGCTCTATAGTGTGTGTGTGTGTGTGTGTAGGAGGGGTTTGACATATTCTACACCAGAGGTTTCTAGTTACGCTCCTGCATACATATGTAATTAACAGTACAATAACTCACCCCCACCCACACACACATACAAATACACATACTTAGACATGAGAAACTAAAACACAATCATAAATATATTGACAAGCATACAAAGACTTGCGATAACAATCATACACTGACACTCGAGCAGGCACTCGCACACTAACACTCGTGTCTGTGTATCAGTGTCAGTTTTACTATCCAATCTTGTATCTGTAATTCAATCCATGTGTCCTGTGGTGCAACTGCAATCTGACAGCACCTGGGTTCAAGTACCAAGTAGCATATCCTCACAACAATCAGGATATGGCATCACATCCTGGCAACACGTTTTAATAAAATATATGTGCGCTTAGGGGACTCATCGGGTGTTAAGTCTGCAATGGCACAATGCCTGGCACCCAGCATGTCTTTGTGTCAGTGCTGCAAAATTATGGCTGTTACACCCATCGGGCCACTCAGTGCAAAGCATAGGGGCAGAGCTCTGTCCAAATGTTAGTCCCGAGTGGATCTCTGTGATTCGCTTCACACCTTGCTATGAGGTATATTAGTCTGGAACCTCATTTTTAAACTGAATGAGTTTTATTTCTATTGTGAAATCTTGGTGTCAAAATAATGACTATTGTACTGGCTTGAAGAATAGATTAGTGATTTAAAAAAAAATAGTTACATTTCAATGCATGATGATGATGATGTATTTTTTTATTTATTTATTTTTATTCTTTTGTTTTGCTTTTATTTAGGTTGATTGTGACAGATCTGTGACTGGATCAGTCTATGAATATGGTGCACTCTCCCTGGAAGGTAGTCAGTATATCCCGTTCTCCAAGTACCAAGGGAAGATGATCCTGTTTGTGAATGTTGCAACGTACTGAGGGCTCACCATGCAGTACCTAGGTATAACATTATATTTAATGTACTATAGTTTCCAGAATTGTCAAGGCTAAACATTCCAACACACAAAACCAAAGCCTTATGAGTATCTTATACTATTTAAAAATATATTTAAAAAAAGCATTGCTGGTCCTTAGGGTGGCCGAGCTTAACGTATAAAAGTGTAGAATACATACCATTCGGGTCGTCTAAACCCATCACCATGGCAATGTATAAATAAGAGAGTGAGTGGTATGCAAATATGATCGCTCATGTGAAGTGTAAGCGATGAGGAAGTGACTATGTGTATACGATCACTTAAATAGGCATATCAGTAATATATAGAAAGTCCACAGAATATTTTGCCAGTACTGCTGTGGAAAATCCAGTTGCTCTTGTGCAAATTGTAAACGTGCAGCAATGTTTCGTTTGGACAGCAGTGGCTTCTCTGTGGTATCCTCCCATGAAATCCATTCTTGTTTAGTGTTTTACGTATTGTAGATTCGCTAACAGGGATGTTAGCATTTGCCAGTGACTTTTGTAAGTCTTTAGCTGACACTCTAGGAGTCTTCTTCACCTCATTGAGCAGTCTGCGCTGTGCTCTTGCAGTCATCTTTACAGGACGGCCACTCCTAGGGAGAGTAGCAGCAGTGCTGAGCTTTCTCCATTTATAGACAATTTGTCTTACCGTGGACTGATGAACAGCAAGGCTGTTGGAGATACTTTTATAACCCTTTCCAGCTTTATGCAAGTCAACAATTCTTAATCGTAGGTCTTCTGAGAGCTCTTTTGTGCGAGGCATCATTCACATCAGGCAATGTTTCTTGTGAAAAGCAAACCTAGAACTGGTGTGTGTTTTTTATAGGACAGGGCAGCTGTAACCAGCACCTCCAATCTCATCTCATTGATTGGACTCCAGTTGGCTGACATCTCACTCCAATTAGCTATTGGAGATGTCATTAGTCTAGGGGTTCACATACTTTTTCCACCTGCACTGTGAATGTTTACATGGTGTGTTCAATAAAAACATGGCAACATTTCATTCTTTGTGTGTTATTAGTTTAAGCAGACTGTGATTGTCTATTGTGACTTAGATGATCAGATCACATTTTATGACCAATTTGTGCAGAAATCCATATCATTCCAAAGGGTTCCCATACTTTTTCTTGCAACTGTATATAGTCCTATTAAAGAGCCAGCGTAATGCTCAGGATTAGATTTCTTTGGTCCCTGTATTCTGGTCTCTGGATACATTAACCCCTTAAGGACACAACTTCTGGAATAAAAGGTAATAATGACGGAATAGTTCCATCATGTGTCCTTAAGGGGTTAACTCGTTGTTTGTTGTTGTTGTATCTTTTTTGGATGTGGCTTATCTCTGGAATAGTAAGAGCCGCATTGCTCCAATTCTATGTTGTATTTGGCAAATGTACAAGTGATATTAATACATATATAGACTGGGTCCCATATTTGTTAACGCCAAACAAAGGAGGGATTACTCCTCTATCTTATACATGCCCCCAAATAGTCTGTTAACCCCTTAAGGACACAACGTCTGGAATAAAAGGGAATCATGACGGAATATTTCCGTTATGTGTCCTTAAGGGGTTAATAAGTGTGATGATACGGTCCTGGCATCTCTGGCTCTGAAGTTGGAGTAGTTCAGGCCTGGTATCGCGCGTGCCAATCTTTGCATTAGCCTGTACTTTTCCACTAGTGAATGTAGCATCTCTCCTAGCTGGCAAATCAGTTGTAAGCGATGCGGTCCTGGCGTCTCTGTTACGATAGGCATAATAGTTTGGTCCTTTTATCACCTTCGGGAAATTTCGTTTGCTTGTCTGGTGAATTTGTACGCTGAGCACTAGGACTCCGGTACTTGAGTTTCTAAGTTCCCGGCAAAGCAGGATACACTGCAGTTGCTCCGGGTATTACAGGATATTCTATCTAACTAAAAGCTGTTGATGATTTACCTATGAGTGATCGCACTATAGTAGATCTTCGATAGTTACAACACAGAAAGAGACAAGGCAACTTCTTTAAACACTTTATGGATTTTTGTATACAAAAACAATCAACAATTCAGAAAGTACAAAATACACTTAAAGACTTACACGATGCAATAGGACAAAATTACATTTATAGACAGACCATTGAGGAGAGGCCTGGGAAAACTCAACACCGCAATCCAACGAGTATAGACACAGGATTAGAACCACTGGCTGTTTATATTCTGATTTGCTACTCAGGATCTATTTTTTCAAACGCTAAGATTTATTTTGAGCCAGGATTTGCTATAGTTTTGTTTCCCTGTGACTTATAAAGAAATATTTCCATTTTTAGTTGAAATGTGACTTGTGTTACCACCGTGTCTAGAGTAAATGGTGTAGATACTTTCCAGTTCTGTGCAATAATTATTTTAACTGCACCCATAAAGTGAATAAATATAAAAGCTTTTTTACTTTGTAGTTGCATGTAAGATAGCATTATCTTGTGCTCTAGGGATCTTTTTTTTTTTTTTTTTTTTAACCAAATTCTCTGTCAAAAACCTTGTTCCAAAGATCCTTCACGATGTCACACTCCCACCAGATATGCATATAGGAGCCATGTCTCTTGTTACAGCACATTGGAGAGCATGCTGTAAAATCAAACTAAAATGAACTGCTTTATTGCATGAGCACACAGCTTTTCTACATTTACAGGCATGACACATTTGTAGGTACAGTACTTACAGTGGGGAGATGGTCAGAGCCAGCTCTTGCAATACAATGGCTCTCCTTGACCATCTCACATTAAGCTTATAATAGGCAGGAAGTTACACTGTTGACTCAGGCCAACCTCATACTGTGCTGGCCATACATCTTACAACGTCTTGCTACGTACATTTCCTAATCCCATCAGATATCCTAGCAGCTGAGGCCATCTGAGACCAAGAGTAACTGAACACGTTGCATATGTATTATTATCATTATTAATATAGTGCCAACTTAACATGGAGTGTTTTACAATAACCAGCATAGCTGTTCCATTTCCTTCTTGTAATCCTACATGTAATAAGGTAGAACACAGTCCTGAGCTCACCATATATCTGCCCTGTTTCTGTGAGCCTTCTAAACTACACACTCTAGTTCTTCTCCTGCACGCATTCTATCGCTAGTGATGGGAGCTCAGTGGCGCTGTGAGTTCTCAAATGGAGAAAAGGGAAATAGGGCAAATAGAACATTCATCACAATAAGCATGAAGATACGGTTGAAACATTTCTGTGTAATTTGCACAGTAGCTGATCTACTAAAGATGGCTTGCTGAGGCCCTTTTTCTCATGCACATCATCTCAAATTTTCTGTCGCCTTCTTTGAATCCTTCCCATATGGTGGAACTCATTGCATTTTCATTGGATGTCCATCTAGTCATCAGGCCCCTGTGCAGTGCAACAGCTTTCAGATGGGGGGTGGGAAGTGTAATTGTCCTCATTCTCATCCCACTCATCTGCAGACTACTTTAATTCTTCCCAATTTGGGTAGTTTCATCCATTTTACAGATTCTCCATTTTTGCATTGGATAACTAAATTCTACTTCTTATAGTAAGATGGAGATTTTCAGTTTTGTCCTGGCGTCAGAAGCCAAATTTGCACAGAACTTACATTAGCTCACCTGAAACTTTCTTCTGGGATGGCTTGTGATGCTGCCGGAGGTGGTGTTAAAGGGTTAATCTCTGTATGTGCAGTATTTTTAAATATGCTGCCTAAGGTGGAGCTGAGGGGTTAATCTTTGTATATGCTGCAAAACTTTAAATCAATGAAGTGGTTGTGGTGCATGGAGTAAACCTTTAAACATATTTACAGTTTTTAAGTTTTTTGCTTCATCTGATGTGTATGAGAAGACTCTCTATTCCCCCTACTCGTCGATCTTTAAAAAATTGCCATTTAGTGTATTCTTTGTAGAAACGAAATAAACTGAAATGTACATGTGAAAAAATAGGAGACGTGTTCTGTCAGTTTGTTTTCATAGTCGTGTGTGCAGTGGGAGTCACCTGATTTCAGTTAATGGTTTGTTCGGTACATTTATCAAAATATTCATTTTGCAAATGCTAATCATTGTTCCTGTAATATAGTACAGAATGAAAGTGGAACTGAATTAAAATATCAGTAAGAAAAAATGTAAAGTACAATGAGACAGAGTTTCCCAAACCAGGATGTTTATGGAAAACACTATAAATCCAAAAGTATGATATGAAAGGGTAGAAATAAATACATTTATTAAGCCGTTGCATTAAGGGGGAAAAGGTCACTATCTAATATTACATTAAATAACAGAAGCTGGTGAAAGATAAATGTACTCTTAACAGTTAAATGTTTTCACTTTAGTTGACGTTTATATTATATATGTAATCATATAAATACACTGTTAAAAAAAATAAAGGGAACACAAAAATACCACATCCTAGCTCTGAATGAATTAAATATTTTTCTGAAATACTTTGTTCTTTACATAGTTGAATGTGCTGACAACAAAATCACACAAAAATTTAAAATATTGAAATCAAATTTTTCAAACCATGGAGGTCTGGATTTGGAGACACACTCAAAATTAAAGTGGAAAAACACACTACAGGCTGATCCAACTGTGATGTAATGTCCTTAAAACAAGTCAAAATGAGGCTCAGTAGTGTGTGTGTGTGTGGCCTCCACGTGCCTGCCTGTATGACCTCCCTACAACGCATGTGCATGCTCCTGATGAGGTGGCGGATGATCTCCTGAGGGATCTCCTCCCAGACCTGGACTAAAGCATCTGCCAACTCCTGGACAGTCTGTGGTGCAACGTGACGTTGGTGGATGGAGCGAGACTTGATGTCCCAGCATATGGTCTCACAAGGTGTTTGAGGATCTCACCTCGGTACCTAATGGCAGTCGGGCTACCTCTGATGAGCCACATGGAGGGCTGTCTGGCCCCCCAAAGAAATACCACCCCACTACCAAACCGGTCATGCTGGAGGATGTTGCAGGCAGCAGAACGTTCTCCACGGCGTCTCCAGACTCTGTCACGTCTGTCACATGTGCTCAGTGTGAACCTGCTTTCATCTGTGAAGAGCACAGGGCGCCAGTGGCGAGTTTGCCAACAGTCCTGCACGGTGTTGGGCTGTAAGTACAACCCCCACCTGTGGACGTCAGGCCCTCATACCACCCTCATGGAGTCAGTTTCTGACCATTTGAACAGACACATGCACGTACAAATTGTGGCCTGCTGGAGGTCATTTTGCAGGGCTCTGGCAGTGCGCCTCCTGTTCCTCCTTGCACAAAGGCGGAGGTAGCGGTCCTGCTGCTGGGTTGTTGCCTTCCTACGGCCTCTTCCACGTCTCCTGATGTACTGGCCGGTCTCCTAGTAGCGCCTCCGTGCTCTGGACACTACGCTGACACACAGCAAACCTTCTTGCCACAGCTTGCATTGATGTGCCATCCTGGATGAGCTGCACTACCCAAGCCATTTGTGTGGGTTGTAGACACCATCTCATGCTACCACTAGAATGAAAGCACCGCCAGCATTCAAAAGTGACCAAAACATCAGCCAGGAAGCATAGGAAGTGGTCTGTGGTCACCACCTGCAGAAACACTCCTTTATTGGGGGTGTCTTGCTAATTACCTATAATTGTCACCTGTTGTCTATCCCATTTGCGCAACAGCATGTGAAATTGATTGTCACTCAGTGTTGCTTCCTAAGTGGCCAGTTTGATTTCACAGAAGTGTGATTGACTCGGAGTTAAATTGTGTTGTTTAAGTGCTCCCTTTATTTTTATTTTTTGTGCAGTGTGTATAAAATTTGCTGTGCTGTTTTGAAATTGAGTACCATAGAACTTAAATTGGATTTTTGATGAATAAAAGGCTGTAAATCGGTATGTATGTTTAATGAATATTGGTATTTCAATTTGAGAATTATCTCCATTTTATTTTTCTACCCAATAAACTGGCTCAGGATATATCTACTTTTGGATTCTGTATGACGTTTGGTCAAAACCTGGAATGTTGGTGTGGACCTGGAGCCTTTGCTCAGTTTTACAACTATGGTTTGTTGAAAACAGCAGCAACTTTGTTTACTTTCAGACTCCAGGGCTTATTTTGAATTGAATTACCAGATTTCAGTCCCGTTGCGATGCTTACAAAACCTGGGCTACTGGTTTGCTTTGAAGATTGTTTGACTCCTCTCCTGCAACTGTCTAATAACCTACTAAGCCCTCAGTGAATACTTTTCTAGCAACTTTTACCCTTTGTGTCACTATACCCCACTCCCTCTAGCATGTAAGCTCATTGAGCAGGGCCCTCAACCCCTCTGTTCCTGTGTGTCCAACTTGTCTGGTTACAATTACATGTCTGTTAGTCCACCCATTGTAAAGCGCTATATAAATAATATATACAGGATCCCATTTACTTTTTCATGATCCCATGCCATAACATCACACTCTAAATATATTACATAATCTCTAAAGCACAGCAACTCGGCAGGTAGTGTTGTGAAGGTGATATATATATATATATATATATATATATATATATATATATATATATATATATATATATATATATATATATATATATATATATAATTTTTTTTTTTTTTTAAATCTTACTCCAGAAAAGTGGATTGTCCATAAACATGAGTAATTCTTTTTGAACCAATCATCACTAATTTTGTTACTGAAAAAAATATACATTCAAGAGATTTATTTTTTTTGTATGTAATGGTTTATTTATTTTGCAGAACTGAATGCACTACATGACGAATTAGGTTCTAGTGGGCTTGTCATTTTGGGATTTCCATGTAACCAGTTTGGACTACAGGAACCAGGGAGCAATGAGGAAATTCCCCTGGGATTAAAGTGAGTAGAATATGAAGATTGTAATTAAAATGCTGTCTTTTGGGCAAGAATAAAGGCTTCGCCGTTGAGTTGAATTGTCTAGCCTAAAATTCAACAAATCTCATTAACAAATTTAATAGTGCCAAGTTGTCAAGAATAAAATAATTTAATTGGTACACTTTGGAAATGATCTAGTTTTGATCTGAGGCACTTGGTATGACTTCTATTTTCTGAATGGGGAAAACTCTATGCTGGGCAATTCTTGATACCCAATCAAAGTTGGTTACTTGCCGTGTTCGAGGTTTGTTATTTCTATTTTATATTACTTGTATTAATATCTAATGATGCACTGCTTGTAGGCTACTTAATTGCGCATAGACAGACCGACATATCCATCTCTGGGTTAAATGGGCACTTTCCTGCATGGCCCAGAAATCTTGTAAGGACAGTGTACATTTACTGGACATTTCCAAAGGTATTTGGTTACTTCATGTAACATCTCATTGTTCTTCAGGCTGCCTGGCCAGCCCCCAGGAGCATGCATAGTCAAATGCGTGAAAGCATTTATTGATGCACTCGCACTTTGCTGCCTGGGACAGTTCCCTGGTTTCCCACAGGACCTTGAAATGACTGTTGTGAGGCCTGGTACACACATTAACATCAGTATACATACACAGACATAGAATACACATACACATTACAAGAGACTTACACACTCAAACATATTCATACACACGTCACATACAGAGACATATGCATACAAAAGCAATTTTATTTTTTTGGAGTTGGTTTGCATGAATGTCTATACCTAAAATTTTGTGTCTACAGGTTGCCCTGAGTGTACTAGGTCAGGTGGGTGGTATTTTAAGAGGTTGAGCTATTATAAGAGGATAAGGAGGCCAGCAGGGGTACCAGAGCAAAATCTGT
Source organism: Pelobates cultripes (assembly GCA_933207985.1). Classification (NCBI taxonomy): domain Eukaryota; kingdom Metazoa; phylum Chordata; class Amphibia; order Anura; family Pelobatidae; genus Pelobates; species Pelobates cultripes. Next base: position 195,879,093 of record OW240914.1, read on the forward strand.
GTAACATTTTACTGTCCCCATAAGTCCCATGCTGCAGCTGTCTTCGCTCATCCATAGTGGCATGCTCTCCTCTGCATCTGGCAGCCATCAATAGCACTGGCACGGCATACTGCTGATGTGCAGTACGTCTCCGAGGTGTGTGTGCACACAATATCTGTCACACTGTGACAGAAATACCTCTCTTCGCAGTGTGTTTGCACCCCCTCTGGGTGTATGCCCTGTGTGCAAGTGTTTTATACTGGCCCTGTGAGTAATTTTACTGATACATGTTGGGCTGTATGTGCATGAAACAGATTTGAGCATAAAGTGGCTTGTTGCTGGTATTGCTTTTACTTTTTTTAAATTTTTTTTAATGTAATTATTTGAGTATAATTTTAAAGACAATACATAAACAACATTACTGGAAGACACAATTTGTCATTGTTTAGTATCAAATAAAATGTCCTATTTAGTTTACTAATGACATACATATAACTAAGATAATACAGACAAGGTATTGCTTAAATTTTCTCAACTGCTTCCATCATAAAGTCAAATATTTATGCAAAGTGACAGAAAAGCAACCAATCTGCGAAAGGAAATTCAGATAGTTTTTGTAAATAAAGGAAACCATAAATAATAAAATGTTTTCATAAAATAAATGTTAAAGTAATGTTTTATAATATATAACCAAACTACCAAAAATATTTCTAGCTTGGAGGATGAGATTAATCGAACACATTACTCTTTACAAAAAAAAAAAAAAAAAATTTGATATTGCCATCTTAGCTTTATTTTTGTACTTTATTTTTATTTAAACTGTTAAATAGAACAGTAGTCAACAGGCAAAGAAAAGTTATTAAAACCAAGAGATATATATATATATATATATATATATATATATATATATATATATATATATATATTTTCGACCAAAGAGCCACACAAACATTTGTAAGGCAACTCCAAATGTCAGAAAAAGAAGAGCAATAGCTTGTTTGAAAACAAGACAAATTTAGTTTTAAAAAATAAATAAAAAAGAGGACAGGATAATGGCACCAAACATTCTTTATATTTTTAGTTTAAATATAAAAAAATATATATAATTGTTTTGACACCACTTTTTTTTTTTTTTTTCAGATATGTGCGTCCTGGTGGAGGTTTTGAACCAAAATTCCAGATGTTTGAAAAGGGGGACATTAATGGGAAAAAAGAGCAGAAAGTATACACATTTCTGAAGGTATCAAAAAATTTATTTTTGTTTTTTGTAACCCTTTCAAAATAATTTAGATCTGCATGTTTTAATGTCACTGTATATTGTCCTTTCACTTGAGTAGGAACATCTTTAAGGTACTAAAAAAAAACAAAAACAAAAAAAAAAAAACATTAAAGGGACACTATAATCACCAAAATAACTTTAGCTTAATGAAGCAGTTTTGGTGTATAGATCATACAGTCTCACTGCTCAGTTCTCTGCCATTTAGTGTTTGGGAGCTGCAGCACAGTTTCGAAACTATTTTTAGTTCATAATTTTCGTACATCGAATTAGAAGAACAAGCACCACGCTGATATCCACTGGTTCTTTTGGACCACAACCTGTGCTTTTAAGAAGTGTCTGTTGCTAAATGCAGAGTGAAGTCTGAAACACAATGCCTGTATCTATTTGCATGTCAAACAGGGACCTGTGATAGATATGGAAACATTATTTCTTGAGTTCCTGTACACTAAGAGGACTTTACAAAGTCAAACTTGAGAGGTGTGCTTTTCTCTAGATAGACTTGGTCAGGGACTGAATTAAAAATATCTATTAGCAGCCAATCAGGACCCGGGATAAGCTCGTTTTTGTCCTTGAAAAACACATTGTGATAAAATTTACCAAGTGTGCACCTTTTAGTTGAACACTGGTCAGTTGTATTTGCAAATTTAAATTTATTATTTAACAAAACATGGAATTCATTGATAGTGTTAATAGTCAATAGCTGTGTAATGTCAAACTAAACTAGCCCCCATTACCTTTCTAGCAAACTTGATTATTCAGCTTTCATCATTATTTATTTTCTTAACAAATTAAAAAATCATCTTATTGGTAATTTGTTTTGTAGAAAGTAAGTCCACAACAGTGGAATTTCAAATATGATAGCATTTCTTTACTTTATTTTCTTTTACCAGAACTCCTGTCCTCCAGTGGGTAATAATATAGGCAACCCACTTAACCGCCTCTTCTGGGACTCCCTCAAGACCAATGATGTCAAGTGGAACTTTGAGAAGTTTTTGGTGGGACCGGATGGTCGGCCGTGGAGACGTTGGCATCCTCGTACACCAGTCGCTCAAGTGAAGAGAGATATAATTTTCCTCATGAAGCCTCAGCACGGTCAACAAAGTATCCTTATGCTGGGAAGGGAGCAGAAATAAAACACTGTGTCAATATCTTATACAACATTTTCTATTCCTGATTATCTCTGTGCTTCTTTGTGCTGTGACTGATCAGTAGTGACTTTAGCTAGCTTTGGATTCTTTCTGTATGAAAGGCAAGTCCAAAAGCACACCAGTGTGGGACTTGTCTGGAAACCAGTATGTGGTGCAGCTGCTCTTTAGTGCATTCAAGCTGCTGTGCTGCTCTGGGATGGGATCCATAGTGCAGCCATGTCTCTTAATTACTACTTAATCTGTAGACCAAACTTAATTCATGTCATTCATCAATAAATCTTGCCAATCTTAAACTGTATTCGTCTTTTTTACCCATTTGTAAAAGGGGAGTATTGAAATCAGAAATATGATGATATGCAGTATCTTCCTGCACTTTTTCCTCTGAACGGAGCTATATGTTATGTAAAACACTGCAGGGCGGGATATCATCAGATATCTCTATAGTGGTTCTCTCAAAACTTGATCCCAAGAGATGAAACACAGGAAGAGCTGAAGCACTTGTCTAAAACATGGACACCGAGCTGCACAAATACAGACACACACATTTAAGGCACTTCTGCAATGACATTTAAATTTTTTTTTTTTTTTTTAAATATTTACTTTTTTAAATTTTATTATTGTAGTCATTTCTACACATATTTCATAACATGTAGAACATTTTAAACTGTTTGTCTACTAGCATCCATTTGGTAAGTATAAAAAACAAATAGGACATCATCATACATGACAAACAAGACAAAACAACAAGAAGTATGTATTAAGGTTCTCTGCTAAGGGGAAGAGAGGAAGAAAGCGAAAGATGAGAGAAAAAGAGACAAATATAAATTTATCTCTTTCTTCTATCATTGCCATTTTTACCATATAACGTCATGGGAAGATATATCTGACTTAAATTTTTCTCAATCTGTCTCAGCCATTTTAGATATTCATCATTTGTTGTCCTACATATACCCATCTCCATTTTAATTTGATATATAATTTGAATTTTCACTTGCTCCCAGCAAGGTGCTGAGGCCTGCTTCCAGTTTCTGGCAATCGGCATCTCTGCTGCTACTAGAATATGTGTAACAATCCTTTTCATTTTGAATATTTAATTGTAGTAAAAGTGATCTAGGTTCAAAGATAAACTTTTTAGAGTAAAGTTTGAATTTTTGTATGGATAATTTTCAATGAGTTGACATTCCCACCATATATGGACAGAGCCGTCTTTAATTTTGATTGGACCCTGGGCAAGCATTTACTTGGGCCCCCTGACTACATATAGATATACACAAATACACTACCTGACACACATGCAGATACACACTGACCGCATATAGATACACACAAGAACATACAAATACACACAGACTACATATAGATACACTGACACACAGATACACAACCTGACACACATGCAGATACACAAATACAAACACTGACATACATGCAGATACAAAGGTACACACACTGACTACATATAGATACACCGACACACACACTGACACACATACAGACACACAGATACACAACCTGACACACATGCAGATATACAGATACAAACACTGACACATACATATACACACGGACTATATACAGATACAAACACAAACGGACAACATACAGATACAGAGACACATTCTGACAGACATACTGACAGAGACACACACAAACAGCCATACTGAAACACACATACACACAGACATACAGAACCACACGGACACTGACAGACTCACACATAGACATACCAACACACTGACAGACATACAGACATTCTAGCACACATACACACAGACATACTGAAACACACAGACACTGATAGACGTACACACATACAGACATTTTGACACTCACAGACAGCCATACTGAAACACACATACACACATACATACTGAACCACACAGGCACTGACAGACAGACTCACACACACAGACATACTGGCACATATACAGACAGACAGACATACTGAAACACACATACACACACACTGACAGACATATTGACAAACACAGACATACAGAACCACAAGGACACTGACAGACTCCCACATAGACATACTGACACACTGACAGACATTCTGGCACACGTACACACAGACAGACAGACATACTGAAACACACATACACACAGACACTGACAGACATACACACACAGACATTTTGACACTCACAGACAGTTATATTGAAACACACATACATACTGAACCACACACACACAGACATACTGACACACTGACAGACATACTGGCACAAATACACTGACAGACATACTGGCACAAATACACTGACAGACATATTGGCACATATACACAGACAGACATACTAAAACACACATACACACAGACACTGACAGACATATTGACAAACACAGACATACAGAACCACAAGGACACTGACAGACTCCCACATAGACATACTGACACACTGACAGACATTCTGGCACACGTATACACACAGACACTGACAGACATACACACACAGACATTTTGACACTCACAGTTATATTGAAACACACATACATATGAACCACACACACCCAGACATACTGACACACTGACAGACATACTGGCACAAATACACTGACAGACATACTAAAACACACATACACGCAGACACTGACAGACATATTGACAAACACAGACATACAGAACCACACGAACACTGACAGACATTCTGGAAAACATACACACAGACATACAGATACACTGACCGACATACTGGCACACTAACAGACATACACTGACAGACAGACATACGCACAGACACTCATGCAAAATTTGATAACCACCCTCCAGTTTCTTACCTTTTCCTGGAGGGTGGCTTCCCTGGGGTCCAGTGGGGTGGCTGGGAGTTAAGCTCTCCCGGCCTGGCCCCCTCCAGAACAGCTGGTCCGACTTCCTCCCGCGTGGCTCCTGTTTCTGTGGGAGGAAGTGACGCGCGGCTGTCACTTCCTCCCAGTGCTGCCGAAAAGCAAGGGCCCGGTCACGCTGTTAAAGCGCCACAGTGCCCGACCGGGCCCCTGCTGACACAGGCCCACCGGGTGGCCCTAAGAGCATGGGCCACCCGATGGGCTCCCATAGTTTGCAGGCAGAGGGCAAAAGGAGCAGCTGTCTTGGGCCCCCCGAGCACGGACAGGGCCCGGGGCAGCTGCCCCGTTTGCCCCGTGTTAAAGACGGCCCTGTATATGGAGGAAATCTCCCCTGTATGTTAAACATCTGTCTGAGGCGTTGGGATACATTCTAGACGGCTTACTTGGGACTAAGTACCATTTGTTTAAAAGCTTCTAATGTATCTCCATCAGATTTAAACAATTGATGTTTTTTATTAACTGTTTTCAGTGATTCTTTCCAATCTTCACAAGTGATATCTATTTTTAATTCTTGCTCCCATTAGTTTTTTATATCACTGGTAAAATCGGGTTATTAAGGTCACCCTTACTTAAATCCATATAACCTGTAATTAATTTTCATACCTTTTATAATTTTTCCTACTTTAATATGTTTGGATGAATTGTCTGGAATTAAATGTTTTTGTAGGTAACCCTTTATTCTAATAAAATTTAAGATTTCTTTATTTAAACCATATTTTGTATATAGCAGCGTGAAATCCCTAATCTTATCGTTATCCAGTATATTTTAATGCTATTGAGGCCAGCCTTTATCCATTTTGAGAGGTTTAAGTCCGCAACATTATACATTAATTGAGATAATGGGAAGCCTGAGATAATTCTATCTTGGAGGTGACAGATCCCTCTAAGTTTTTCCCATGTGTTCAAAAGATTATTAAATACTATACTCTTTGAATATCTATACTGTATTTTTTTTTCTCTTTTGTCCCTAGTCTGACAAAATATTGATCTCAACTGTTTAGTAACATCACTAGTTTTTGTCAAACCCATTTCTATTTTACGCCAGATATCCTCTTTAACAATATCAAACGGAGTATAAATAATATGTGTTAACATGCAGGCTTTCCAATAGTCTTTTAACAAGGGTAAGCCCAGTCCACCTTGGCTGAATTTCAGTGCTAAACGACTAGCACTAATACGTGGTTGTTTACCCAACCATATACATTTATTGAATATAGATTGCACCAAACTCAACCAACTATCTGGACAGGCTACAGGCAACATGCAAAATTGGTAGATCCATTTTGGTAGAATATATGATTTTACGATATTTATTCTTTCCCACCACGAAACTAAAGATTTCCACTCTTTTACATTTTTTACTAGTATATTTAAGTAGAGACATAAAATTACTCTCCATAAGATTGAGGGTTTCTCGTTATTTGAATTCCAAGATATATAAAATTAGAAGACGAGCAATCTAACCCAAACTTATCATATAGTGACCTTCTTAACTCAAGCAGTATATTAGCCGACAGCGGTCGATTTACTTATATTCAATTTGTACCCAGATAGTAGTGAAAACTCATAAATTTGTCCATAGAAGACAATGGATCACACAGGGTCAGTACCACATCATCGGCATACATAGTGATCTTTACACTTTCTGTTAAAACAGGGAATCCTATAATCTGCTTGTCTTCTCTAATTGCCATTCGATAACTATTCGGTAGAGTGGGGGAGAGTGGACAACCCTGTCTGGTTCCGTTCTTCAGTTGCAAAGTTTCTGATGAAAAACACTCTCGCTGTGGGGAAAGAGTATAGGTCCATTATAGATTTAATTATATTGCCAGCAAGACCAAATGCCTTTAAGACCCGACTCTGTCGAAGGCTTTCTCAGCATCTAACGACAGTCAGGAGGGAGGCCACGTCCTGGTGGGCCATATCCAAAATGTCTATGATTCTTCTGATGTTATAGACAGACGATCTACTTTTTATGAAGCCCACCTGCTCATTATGTATGATGGACGGAACAATATTACCTAATCTTTCTGCCAAAATGGCCAAAAATATTTTTATGTCAACATTCAAGAGGGAGATAGGTCTATAATCTCCTATATTCTCTGGATTTTCATCCTGTTTAGGAATGGTTATGTGGCAAATCTAGCCACTTCAGAGTGTTAAAGACGGTGTTCATATGCTATTTGTACATTCTAAGGACTGCATTCGGACGCATGTTTCATGAACCATATTGGATTACTCTGTTCGTGAAACAAATGAAATGCTGAACGGGAGACCACACAAGAGAGTCGTGTGTCTCCAATTAATGAAACGGCAACATTGTTACCACAGAACAGTAATGGTTTTATGGGTAGCCACCGTTCGTATAACCGAACACGTGGCGGCGGCCATCTTTTTTTTCACGAAAGCCCAGCGGTGTTTGGTCGCCGAGTGCCTGGAACTCAAATTGGCTACTCAACTGCACGAACACCGCTGGACTTCCATGTCTTTCGTATCAAGTACTTATTTGTGAAAATAGGGCGCAATCGACAGTTTAAAGCTTACGAACCCACAGTTCACTTTCTACTGTATAATTGTAATGTGTGTTCGTATGAACCCTTCATTCAAATGGCTTTACTATTCTAGTGAACGGATCTGAGCGGTATTTCGCCAGATGGTGCGCTCAGATCCCAGCCATTCAATAAAAGGTCATTTGGACAATTCAGAGTATTTGTACAAGTTATGTATTTTTATGTGAAATGGTATATTTTGCTGACTGGAGAGATAATGTAATTAACAGTATATTCTTGCGCAATTATCTCTCCAGTACAGACTTGTATAAATATGGTGACATTGGAATAAAAGCTCAGTTGACTCCCAAACCATGTGTCGTCTAGTTCTTGGGGGAAAAAAAGGATTATCTTTACGCTACCTGTACTTTGTATGCTGAATCCTGACTACCATCGGAGATACCATGGACTATACTACTACTCCGCTACAGGGTATAATGTGCTTTTTTAAATTTTTTTATTATTCTTTATTTATCTGTGCTTAAGGAGGTCAGTTTCATATTTGTGCTGTGGATTTTAAAGTTTAACTGTGGTCCTGGTCACAGGTGGTGGGGCCGGCCAGCGACGCTGGTTCACTAATGGGGGTAATGGGTTCTATGATTTTAACAGCATTTGTGTCATTCCCTCTTCCCATTCCCCACCCCCGCTGTCTATGTTCTTCCGGCTCTTGCTCCTATCCCACACCCCCCACCTGCTGATATGTCCTTCACATTAGGGAGATAAAGCTACTGTTAGTGTCCTGACGCAATCGACGCTTATGGGTGCTATCTGTGTGTGATATAAGGCCCTCTGAAAAGGCTAGGGCCTAAGATAGAGAGTAGACAGACAGAGATAGTGGAAGAGCAATCGAGAAAGAGGGGAAGGAGGGGTAACATTCCAGCTCCGGGTGGGCAGGAGGAGGGGATGGGCCGGGGAGGCTGGGGCAGAGCCGAGGAAAGGAGGCGAGGAGGGGGGGGACCCGCATCAGCCGTGTCCCCGCCTTTTACCTAGTCTGCGAGGTGGCTCTCCCTCCATAGCCCCCAAGTTCTCTCAAACCTCCTTTGTGTACCCCGCACCCTAGCAGTAAGGTTGTCCATAAGGCAGCTGTCCTTTATTTTCCAGATCACTATTGACCTGGGAGGTGGCTGAGTTTTTAGCCAATGTTCTGCAATAGCTTTACGGGTAGCTAACGTAATTTTTTGAAGGAGTCGCTGGTCCTGTCTAGGCCAGTCATCTATTGATCTATTCAAGAGGTATATCCATGGGTCCGGGGGGGGGGGCCTTTATAAAGCTTGCTCCAAGATGTATCTAACGTCCTCCCAAAACGGTCTAATTTTAGGGCACTCCCACCACATGGATATATGTGCTTCTAAGGCCACAATTCCTCCAGCACAAATCCGATGGTGATTTACGCATTCTGTATAGTTGTACCGGGGTGATGTACCACCTAAACAGGGTCTTGAAGGATTGCTCCTGCATGGAGACACACATAGAGGAGGTGTTGCTTGCCTCCCATATTTCCTGCCACTCCCTCCAGGATCTCCCCCAGGTGTCTCTCCCAGTGTAATGTGTATGTCAGGTTGCCCCATTCAGTAGTGTCTGAGCATAGGTGGGCGTATAGTGGTGTAATAAGGCCTTTAAGCATATGTTTTCAAAGAAAGTACGGGTAGCTAATGCTGCCTTTTTAATATGGGGTTGTCTAGCGAAGTCGGCTATTTGGAGATACCTGAAAAAGTCTGCTGGGGTGAGGTGTTGTCCTTGCCTAACTGTGTCGAATGTTATTAGGGCGCCCCCTTCATAGAGGTGGCATATTCTCTGCGGGCCTGCTTGTTCGATTCTTTTAAAATTACGTGCCATCAATCCAGGGGTGAAAGCCCTATTCATCAGGAATGGCATGAGTGGGGATGGTGCAGAGGACAGGTGAAATTTCTGGGCCGTCCTGTCCCATGTGTGTATGGAGTTGGTGAGGGTAGGGCAGTTAGTCCCCGGTATTGGTCTGAGGTCCTTCGGGACCCATATGTAGTATTGTGGCAAGTCTGCTCCCATAAGGAGTGACTCCAATTCCACCCACTTCCTTGTCCCCACTGGGGAGTGCCACATTGCGATTTGCGCGAGTTGGGCCGCCAAATAGTAACAGTACAAATTGGGTAGGCCCAGACCACCCAAGCGCTACGGGCGGAATAAGGTATGTCTCGCCACCCGGTGTCTTCTGTTTTGCCAAATAAAATTGCTGATGGCTTTTTGTAGGTGTGCTAGATCTGCTTTAGTAAGCGGTAGGGGAAGGGCCTGAAAGAGAAACCAAATCCTTGGAAGGACATTCATCTTTACTGAATAGATCCGACCCATCCAGGAAATGGGTTTGTCCATCCAGTTATCCATGTCCTGAATAAGGGCTCTGATCATGGGGGGGTAATTGTATTTGTACATGTTTGCTGGGTCCGCTGTCAACTGGATGCCTAAGGAACTAATGGAGTGTGTTACACATTGAATGCTGTGGTTATCAGGTATGTGGTTTATGTCTGCTGTGGGTATCCCTATAGGAATGGCACTGGATTTAGACATGTTAATCGTATATCCTGAGAATGGGCTGAAGCTAGTGAGCCTGTAATAGTGACTATGTTCCTTTAATTATGTATGTGGGGTCTGTGTGTGACGGCTTCTTGCATGACTGCGCATGTGTGTGTAAAGTGACTGTTACATAGTGTAAGTGTCTATGTGCATCGGAATACTGTGTGACTGTGCGTCTGAATGTGTGTCTTTGTGTATGACTGGGTCTAGGTATGTGTAAGTGACTGTATAATAGAGTATTTATGTTGTAATTGTGTCTGTGAATGCATATCTATGTATGCATGGCCCGGTGTATATATGTGGGGGACAAAAAAGGAGTGAGGGCAAGAAACAGACAATGGGTAAGGGGGAGTTAATAGATGATGAATCAACATGACACACAAAAAAGGTGAAAGGAGTTAGACATACAAGGGGAAAGGGGGATTGGGAGAAATCCAAAAGAAGGGTCAGGAGATACACACAAGAGATGACTGTGTGCCAAAGGAGAGGCGTGCCAATACAGATTTTACCCCAGGTGACAAATGATCTAGGTAATCTATGCTTTTTGCTCCCCTCTCTCCATGGCTTTAAATTTGTTTGACTTTACCATGTACACTTTATCCATATACTCTTTACAGGGTTGCCATCAGAAATTGTGGGGCCCCTGACACAGCTCAAGGCCCTGGGGCCTGCCCCCGAGTCCACCCATAGGGCCGCCCCCAGGGATGCAGTGTATGTACTGATTGTGGTGTGTGTATAGTGGAAATATAATGTGTGTACTAGATGCAGTGTGTATAGTGAAGGCAGAGTGTGTGTATAGTGAATGCTGTGTGTTTGTGTAGTGTGTGTGTGTGTATATAGTGAATGCAGTGTGCGTTTGTGTAGGATGGGAGAAGGGGTGCATTTTCTAGATTTTGTTTTATTTTTTAACATTTTGTTTTAGTCCTCCCTCCCTGCTTCTTACCTGCTCAGAGAGGGGGCAGATTGTGTTCCCTGGTGGGCCGGAGGCATTGTGATTGCAGCCAGCCGCTGAACTTTGCAGAGGGGTCCCGCAGCACACTCTCACTTCCCTCCAAACAGCTCCCCTGTCTAACTCTCGCGGCCTGCATGCCTTACAGAGCGTTGCCATGGTAGCCTGTGACAACACAGACGGCAGCGGGACTTGTGAGATTTAGACAGGCGAGCTGCCGGGAAGGAAAGTGAGAGTGTGCTGCGAGTCCCGCTCGGCAACAAACACCAGGACCACCAGGCCATGATGACCATTATGGTTGTTATGCCCTAATGGCAGCCCTGACTCTGTATATTAAAGTGTAAATAAAAAGATACTTCTCCCAAACCTTGATTAAGCAATTCTTAGAGCAGGGATAGGCAACTTTCAATACTCCAAATGTTGGACTACATCTATTATAATGCGCTTCTAGCCATAATGCTCACAAAGCTTGAGAGGAGATTTAGTTCAAAACATCTGGAGTGCCGAAGGTTTTCTACCACTGACTTAGATTAACTCAAGTCGCCATACTCATGGAGCTTGGAGTAATCATTTAGCTTTTTTTCATGTGCTGCACTGTTTTCTCATAAAATTATATAAAATACTTGACAAGTCACATCACGATCTAGTTCAATCAGGACACACACAGCACTGAAGGAGGACAAAAAAACAAAACAAAAACAAAACTTTTCTCCTCAGCACTGTGCTGACTGACAGGTACAAAGAACAACTAAATGATTGAAAGGGTCCGATACAGATGTTTCCAAAGGAGAGTGATGCACACACTATTCAATGGGGAATATTCCCAGCAGGGTGCTTGCAAACCGTGGAGAAGCAACGTTCCCAAATACATTAAGTCAGTTTAAATACAAACATCTGGGCACACCTGTTGGTTTGTTAGAGTGGCAGTCCTATTTAGGAGTGCAAAAGAAACAAAGTTTGGCACTTCTGTGCCTCCTCTGTCAAAGTTGACATAGGCATAGGAGGACAAGCAAGTAGCAACTGGCTAGTAAAATTTATTATGAACAATTTATCATTGTCAAAACTTTTACACCAGGCCAGTGTTTGTTTTTTTTAGGTAGCAACAACCGTTAAAGGGATTCTATAGTGTTAGGAATACAAATCTGTATTCCTAACACTATAGTGCCTTCTGATCCCCCCACGCTCCGGCATATAAAGGGTTAAAAAACAAACAAAAAACCTTTACTCATTTACCTGATTCCAGCGCCGTTGTCCCTCGGCACCGGGTTGGTGCTCCGCCTCCTCTGTCATCCATCCAGGAGACCGAATGCGCATGCGCGGCGAGTGCACTAGGCTCTCCCTATTGGGAACCGATTGAGTTTGCTCAGATGTTGGATGTCCTCATGCACTGCATGAGGACATCCAGCCTCATTTAAGGGACTCAAAGCCTGTTAGAATCCTGGAAGAGCCTCTGTAGCCAGCCACCGGAGGCAGTCATAACCCTGCAAAGTAATCATTGTAGTTTCTCAAGGGGGGGCTATTACACCCTCTTTTATTATTACTGCAATACAGAAATGTATTCTGGTCCATAACAAAGACATTCATCCAGCATTCAGAGGCATGTTATTTACTTTAACTTACTTTTCATTCTGCAATTCTCAGAATGAATATAATGCTTAAAGGGACACTATAGTCACCAAAACAACTAATGATCACACAAATCCCTTTAATTAGCACCCAGCTTATACACCGGATGCACAGATAATCAAGAGACCAGGCATAGTTCATATTTAAAGTAATTTATTAATATGTTAAATTACATGAGAAATGAAAAAACAAAACAGATTATGCCTATGGGATTTTTAGAGGTAATTTATTACAGTTGATGTAACACTTTAGACAGACATATAGGTAGATGTATATTTCCTTTACATAAATAAAAAGCCAAAAAAAAAAAAAAATCTCCAACCAAAACACATTAATTTGGGATGTTCACGTGTGCCGTAAATTGTGGAGTATGTTGTTAGACTAGACATTTCATTAAAGCCAAATGATTCCCGCAGAATAAGAGCGTTATAATTTAATGTACACATAAAGAATTTACCCATCACTATGTATGGATTAAATCATTATATCTGCACCAATTATCTGACTCCCAGTTTCAGTGTGGATGGAAGAAGGTCCACATGGCTTGCTCCCTGATCCATCCCTGAATGATTTACTTCAGAAGAACTAGCAGAGGCACATGTAAATTCAATATGTTTACATATTCCCCTGGCAACAGAAGCTAAATATTTTTTATTAGATCTGCAAATTAAATATAATATATATATATATTCACTAGCAGCATGACTAGCAAATATATAAATGATTTATAGATCTGATATGATGCATGATGACAGACTGTTTAACAAATATACTGTAGTCTTGTTCAAGGATTTGGGATTATCATAAAAATATCACCCTTTCAATTTTCTAACACAGAAAATATATAGAAAAATATTGTGAAATTACACTTAACATTAAAGAAAGGTAAAGTATGCCAATTATGGAGCACATTTTTAGGTTTATTTACTAAAACGTGAATTGTAAAGCATTCAAAGTACATTCTTAAATTTCAGGTCATCTATATTTTCAGTTTGGTCTAAAATTTGAAATTCACTTGATTCAGATTTCAGTTTACAAAAATTCAGAGTTACCATTTGGGCATCCTGGATTCCAACTGACTGCAAATTTGAGTTCATGAATAACCCTGTGTGCTTATTTACATTTCTAAAGAAAATCTGTTTAGCACATTGAGAATGCATGTAACATGAACAAAAACTTTTTGTAGAATCAAATATTTATTATGAAGTAACTTTGAACATCTAACAATGTCTTTATATGCACACAAATTTTATTTTCTTTCCAAACTGCACTTCGTCACACACACACACGCACACAAAAAAAGTCCACATTAGCTTCATCAATGCATCAAAAATATATCAAACTAATTTGTGTTAGAGATTTTCTATTCGATCTACTATGATTTTTTTTGTATTAAATTCAAACAGAGTTGTACAGTTAAACAGCCACTCTAACCATTAACCCCATAAAACACATTGTAGTAGTTATAGTGTCCCCCCCAGTTTGTTGCCAAACTTTTCGACCAGCTCAAAACAATGGCGCTCTTCGGTTGCCTATTGCTTGGACCTCTTTGCCTTGTTTATCTAAAAGAAAACTTCAAAATTAGCCCATCCAACGTTCCACTGATAGGTCAAGAATACTGGGCCAGCTCACCCACAGCAAAGCAGCACTGTCTGATCCATTATCCAAAGCCTACTAATAAACTGCTATCAAACAAGCCATTGCTCATGGATAGGGTGATGGGTAAAATCTTTGATTTACTCTGGATAAGATAATGTATCCCACTGTTCTGTTTAGTACAAGGTTTTTGTAAATAAGTCTAAAAACCTAACGTTTATGAATTCTGGTGCATCACAATATTGAACACAATGTTCCCATTTCACTTTGAACAGGTAAAAAATTCCCATATCGTGTACACCTCATCTGTTATATGGCGTGCAAAGCTGCACACAGATATGACCTGATAAAACAATGGTGCTTGCAGGCCATTGCTGCCATACCAAACCTGTTACCTTCTATTATCATTCTATGTCCTGTATGTTCTCTTCCAACGTTCCACCTCACAATCAAATCTTCTGCCAGAATCATGGGCCCATCTTTTGCCTATTGCATCCCGTTGCTAACAAGCCATACTCTATCCTGTCCTAAGGATTCTCCCCTGGAAAGAAGTTGGAGCAGGTGCATCGTAACATATCCTAGACATCCCTACATCATACTATTTGGTCTTTAAATGTTTACTTTCGTCAAATTGAACCATTTTGCCATTTACCTTAGGTAAAGTGTGTGGTATAATTTAACTGAATAAGATAAATTATTCCTATGAGAAGTATAATATCTACTAGAAAGAAAGTGGGCATTGTGTATGACTGTATGTAGATAGCACATTCATCGTGAATAGAAATAGGTTCTCAATTTTTGCTTTTTACAGGTGAGCACATAGCAGAAGAGTCCTATGGCCTGCTACAACATGATTATTTACACAATTTTTATTTTTTGTCTGAATACTATGGTCTGTCACCTTTGGATATCATCCTACTTCAGGCATGTCTTCAAACCTCCAGATTTACAGTCAAATTTTCAAACATAATCACTGACCCATATTTTTGGACTTTAACTCACAAGCCACACTTTTTCTTCAGCTTCTCCCCTGGAAGTAATAGATGCTGGTACTTCAAAACACTTCCTACACC
Organism: Pelobates cultripes; assembly: GCA_933207985.1. NCBI lineage: Eukaryota > Metazoa > Chordata > Amphibia > Anura > Pelobatidae > Pelobates > Pelobates cultripes. The sequence goes on from OW240914.1 coordinate 195,894,686, forward strand.
CTACATCTCCACATTTAAATGTTATCCATGTTTAACTGGAACAATTCGCTAGTCAACAATTACAAGTATTGTGCATTTTTCTCTCAATTAAAGTGCATGTTTTAATTCAATTGCAAGAGTAATAAGGCCAATGAGAGGTACGAAAGTCCACCAGAAAGCTAGCTAAGAATATCGTAGGACAGTGAACTTCAGAAGAAAGACAAAGACATAAAAAAGAACAATGAAACTCTTTATGGGCAAGACACGACCTGAAGGGGAGAGGTCTCTTTTTAAAGTGAGTGTTTAGTATAGGGTGATATATAGGTGAATTCTATTTTAAAAGGAAATGAGACAGAAAGAGAGAGGCACATGCAACACATTTATTTTTTAATTGATAGTTCGAAAGATATTCTGATAAACACACTGCTTTATCTCAAACTTTACTTTTTACATTTAGCAACTATAACCCCTTCATTATAAGGATTAGGTAAGGCATGTCAATTTGAGGCAATTCTGACATGTCACCAGTCACAAAGAGGTTACTATTGCACCCTGTTCCTGTGATCTTGAAAAAGACCGATAGGGTCGAAACGTCTATTGCTTTGCTGAATGTAATTTTTTCACATTAAATCACTTAGTTCCATAGAAAGACCTGTGAGTGCATCCTGGATTATTTTATTTTTTAAACGTGGATAGCACCCGGGCAATTCTATTGCTAATACCCTAAAGGAGAGCCCTCAACAATATATATATATATATTTATTAGTCTTCCATGCCATGTATGCAAAATTGAACTACAGTTATCTTTCTAGTACACCTAGAACATTAGAAACAGCCCCCAACAATGTTTTTAAACTGGAAGATTCTGCATTGGACTTGCCATTTCCATACAAGTGATGTATTAAATAAAAGAGTTTATCTATCCTTGCAACAGAAACATACAAAACATATAAATACCACACAGATTTCATTGTGTTTGGGGAAAAAAACACTTCCCTTTCGGGCCCATATTACAAACTACTTCTCTGACTAGAATAAAACAGCCAGGTTGGAAGAAGTTCTGACCCATTGTTCTCACAATTAAGGTACATAGATGTATTTCATAAATATTATCCCAGCTGCACATGAACAGAAACTGCCAACAAAGCATCTGCCTGGCATTGCATCCACTCAGGTAGGCCTCGAAGATGCACCAGCAGGGACATCTGAAACAAAAAAATAATAATAATGATAATAATAATAATAATACAAACATAAAATTAAAATAAAAAACCTAAAACAAATCAATTAATGCTTTTCATTGACCCAAATAAACTTTAACCTCCTAGACACAGCCTCATCTTTGGATTTTCCAGTCTTGATTTTAGTAAATAAATGATAAGATGATACAGGAAGCAATCCAGAAGAACACAATACCAAAATCATTAGATTTCATAATGGGCAGACCAACTGCTACTCCTCTAGTAACCCAAGGTGCTTTACTGCCCATGGCATTGGCATCTAAATATTACTACCTTTTCTTTAGATCACAAGTTAAGAGCATCGCTTACCGGTTTCCTTCTTTTTAGATCCTTTGTGATGTTGGGACCTGGGAAGGATGTTTGGGGCTCTCCACTGATATGCTGGCTGTTAAGAAAAGGAAACTGAATTCAAGTACACGATGCACAGACAAGAAAAATTAAAACTGAGACAAAGGTGATGTAAACTTACTGGAGGAACATTTGGCACATCTTGTAGCTGACTGTGATCGGAAGAAATGATGGGAGGTGGATAGTGGATGTGCCAATCATCATACCCTGGGTACATAATTCCAGGTGGACTGTAGGGATATGGAGGACAGACTGGGCCAGTGACTGGATCAACGAGGTATCTTTCTGCTGTTGCCTGCATGTCATTTGAAACACAAATATATAGGTAAATAACTATAAGGTTTAATTGAGAACAAAGAGCAAAGGGAAGCCATTGACATTACTACAACGAAATAGTACATGCACAGAGTTATTATTAAAAACAACCACAGGCATATTATTTGAAGAAGACATTAAAAAGGCATTGTCCCTAAGGAAGCTACATTAGAGGATAAAAATGTGAGCCAGATCTCAGCTTGTCGTTATACAGTTCCAGTTATAAAACACTTTAAAAAGCTTGTACAAGTATGAAGAGTTCCAGGTGCCTTCTTGGAAATAAAGCATTTGGAGTTATAAAGACAAGATACAGTGCTAGAATACTTTTAACAATATCACAAAACCTGCAAAAAGGTATTAAAACACATTCAACTAAACATTGCACTATATAAACATTCTAACACTAATGTTAATAATTACACTATTTTGGTTATTTGGGATAGTTTAACACTGCTACTAGATGATTTAAAATGGTGAGAACAAAGCGCTAAACCAACGCTCACTATAGGACTATGATACCCACACTGTTATTAGATTCATCCTTTAGATTTTGAGAGCATGCACTTACGCTGGACAACATTGACACATTAAAACCTGGAATTCCATTTCTGGGATTCCTGACAGACAGCTCTGAGGGGCAATTTTAGAACTCACAGCAATTCTAAGGCAAGTACAGAAATGAGAGTAAGCTCAGTGCGCTCAACACATCATCACCTTTGAAATCATGTAAAGTTGTGATGGTTCTTAGAGTGACCCATCGAGCAAAGGCAGCAAGGACTCAACTTGGGAAAATGTGTGCAAAACTAAGTTAGTTGAGCATTTCAAACTTAAATGCACACGTTTGAGTTTTAGCAAATGGGAAGATATATCTTGATATGCACACCAAATAACTTCCTAGGTCACCAAGGTTTTGTATTTTAAAAGAAACATGGCTACAAGATAAATTTCCTGTGCATTCTGAAGCTTTGTGTCGGACATATTCACAAAATATGTCACAAATGTATTACCTGTTGTCTGGGCAGTTCACGTGGACTTTCTTTTGCTTTTCGTAAGTCATCCTGGCAAGTACGTAGCTAGAAAATAATGAATAAATACATTTGCTGAGTGAATATCAACACTACCAATGTTAATAGCGATAATATTCTCAAATTTAACAGTGGATTAGTGGAGTGAATATCAATCACAGAAATTAATTACCTTGGGTAATATCAGCCAGCAGCTTTATTAAATGCTATTGAACTATACCTTGTCATATACACATGAAAGATTTGAGTGTAAACCCATTTTTTAACATACTGCTAATCTGGACAATGGGCACATTCAATATATCAAACATTAAGAGCATCACAAAGTTGCCTAATATAAGCTGCAGTGCCAAGTAACCATTGGAGTCCATAGAAAGGAAAACGTGACGAAGCTCCAAGATGTTAGGAAAAGCAGATATAGAATATGGTTACCCAGTTGGAACATCTACAGTGTGTATGTACGGTTATACAGGGGTATTTTTATTTAGGAACCAACATCTGCAGCTGTGATACAGTAGCTGTAGTATAAAGTTTTTGCTGTGTGTTTTTTATACCTGGCTAGTTACTTGTCCCAGTTGATTCTCCAGTTGCTCTAACTGTCTTTTCAATTCTTCTTTTTCCTCATTCATTCGTTCCCTATCGCTACGTTCTTTCTGGAAGTCTTCTTCAAAGATTGTAACCTGGGGAATGCACGCTGACATTTTAATATAGGATGAAATTATTTCTACAACTAGCAAATAAACATGATGATGTAGTAGACCTATCACACAACACATGACACTGAACACATTAACGTAGAAGCTGCCTACAGATAATGGGGATTGCAGTCCTGTAACTGAGGAGCAGTATTGATAACTAACCCTGTCATACTTTTTCTTGTACCGTTTTAGCCGAGAGTCAAGGACAGTAGCAAGTTTATTAAGCACATACTTTGAAGAGATACCACTGAACAAAAAAAAAAAAATCATTAATTATTGCATTAAAAACACAACTATATATACTCAATACTTGCATTTAACATCCGTCAGATGAGTTGGATCATATTTGTGGTAAGGATAGCCAAATGTTACTACTGGAGATGCTGTACACTACATCTCATGCTTTTCTGCCAAATTTAATTTTGGAAGAGCACATTACATATGTAGTCCACAGCATTTTGAAAAGTTGTTGTAAAGTACCCCTGCTCTACAGAATTAGATTAGCAAATCAATTCTAAGAATGACATCTATAGAAAAGCAGAGGCTTATGAATCTATTTAGCAAGATATTATTGAACAGAAAGCAGCAGATGTCTCTTAGTTGGCAGGATTAGTCAATGCACTTAAAATAAATTACACATGCTTGTCAGCAAAACTTCATTTGCCTGAAAAGTAGCAATTGTACAGCTTGAACTCATGGCAAGCCCTTATTTTAATAAAAAAATTTACAATGTATGTATCTGTATGTTTGAAAATGAACCTAATGGGATTGATTTAATTTTGTTCTAAAGTTACAATGGCTCAAATAGCACAGACAAAACACTTAAAGGGACACTATAGTCACCAAAACAACTTTAGCTTATTGAGGCAGTTTTAGTGTTTAGATCATGCCTCTGAAGTCTCACTGCTCAATTCTCTGCCATTTAGGAGTTAAATCACTTTTGTTTATGTCCATGCCGTCCTAGTCACTCTCCATTGGCTGTGACTCATACAGCCTGCATAAAAAAAATTGTTTAATTTTAATCAGATGTTAACTTATTCCTGAGTTTTTATCTACTGCTCTGTAAATTGAACTGTAATCACACACTGGAGGCTCCTGCAAGGTCTAGCAAGCTATTAAGAGCAGGAGATACATTTTAAATTAAACAGAACTTTCAATAAAAGAAGTGTAAACATTAGATGACTCTTTACAGGAAGTTTTTAGGTGGACTGTGCAAGTCACATGCAGGAAGATGTGACTAACGTGCATAAACAAAGCAACTTAACTCCTAAATGGCAGAGAATTGAGCAGTGAGTCCGCAGGTGCATGATTATACACCAAAACTGCTTCATTATGCTAAAGTTGTATTGGTGACTATAGTGTCCCTTTAATGAAAATAATTTCACTTGTCCTGTGATTCATATCACACCATGCAGACTCCCAGACTAAACACCATGGAATAACACCTATGGACATCAACTCAACTCAGATTCCAGAACACATTCCTTCGAGGAGTCGATTTTGGAGTGAATGTAATCTTCACTATCTGTAAAAATAACTTCATGAATTGAGTGAATCTTGGGGAAGAGGAGGTATGGAAACAAACGTGGTTTCTAAACTAATTTAAGCTGAATATTTTTCATCTCGTGTTTTTCAACATCACCTTTGTCTGTTAAGAAAAATGTTCAAACTAGCACTGCGCATTAAGCACATCAAAAGATGCAAAATATCTTATATACACTTATGGTTGCAGCCGCACCTCCTCAGATTAAGTAATCATTTTTGAGAAGAATTGAATTCAATGTTTATCTATGAAGCATTAACATTTAGTGTCATTATGCTGTGTGATAATGACATACATGAAGACTTGATTTTTTAAGTTTCTAAAGAAGAAGAGCCACTAAAGGTATAGATTTAGACAAACATAAGCACACCAAAGAGTAAGTATGTACCTGTTGTTTGAGGATATCATTCTGAATTAAGAGTTCCTGTCGAGGAGGGAGGTCCTCTGTAGACAAGGTAAAGGAAGGGGGTCCATGCAAATTCAGAGCTTCTTCAAGGGCCTGGAGGAAGAGCACATCAATGGCTGATAAGTACAGCATCCTCCGTTTTTAAAGGAAGTCTAACAATACTTAAGACATGTCTGTTAAATAGGAAACTATATTCGGTTTAGAATATATAAACTCTCTGCATATTTTAATTTCAATAAAGAAATTCTAGTTGTGTTGGAATTTATTACAATTAACTTTTGTCAAGGTTATTCACTAAAGGGAGAGTTCAAAGTGAATTTCTACGTTATGGTGGCTAAACGGGAAATATACTTGACTTTGATTTTCAAGACACTTAACGGCCTAAAAACAAAATAAATTAAAATAATTGTTCAGTAGATGTGACAGAACTCCTATACTCAGACTGAGAGTGTGTGTGTGTGTATGTATGTGTGTGTATACATATATACATACACACACACAGATTCCCAGTTGGGGGTCATTATGGAAAGCAATGCATTGCACAATCTGGGCTACTTGGTGTATGGGGCATCGCTGACTTAGAAGATGATAATTTAATTACCTACCAGACACCAGGGGGCCCAACAACAAAAACCTTAACAATACAGGTTGATAGCTCTGTTGTCAAGGAGGTGACTTGAGTCTGGCTCCATTTAGAAACATAGAATGTGACAGCAGATAAGAACCATTCGGGCCATCTAGTCTGCCCAATTTTCTAAATACTTTCATTAGTCCCTGGCCTTATCTTATAGTTAGGATAGCCTTATGCCTATCCCACGCATGCTTAAACTCCTTTACTGTGTTAACCTCTACCACTTCAGCTGGAAGTCTATTCCATGCATCCACTACCCTCTCAGTAAAGTAATACTTCCTGATATTATTTTTAAACCTTTGTCCCTCTAATTTAAGACTATGTCCTCTTGTTGTGGTAGTTTTTCTTCTTTTAAATATAGTCTCCTCCTTTACTGTGTTGATTCCCTTTATGTATTTAAATGTTTCTATCATATCCCCCCTGTCTCGTCTTTCCTCCAAGCTATACATGTTAAGATCCTTTAACCTTTCCTGGTAAGTTTTATCCCGCAATCCATGAACCAGTTTAGTAGCCCTTCTCTGAACCCTCTCTAAGGTATCAATATCCTTCTGAAGATACGGTCTCCAGTACTGTGTACAATACTCCAAGTGAGGTCTTACCAGTGTTCTGTACAATGGCATGAGCACTTCCCTCTTTCTACTGCTAATACCTCTCCCTATACAACCAAGCATTCTGCTAGCATTTCCTGCTGCTCTATTACATTGTCTGCCTACCTTTAAGTCATCAGAAATAATCACCCCTAAATCCCTTTCCTCATATGTTGAGGTTAGGACTCTATCAAATATTCTGTACTCTGCCCTTGGGTTTTTACGTCCAAGATGCATTATCTTGCACTTATCCACATTAAATGTCAGTTGCCACAATTCTGACCATTTTTCTAGTTTACCTAAATCATTTGCCATTTGGCTTATCCCTCCTGGAACATCAACCCTGTTACATATCTTAGTATCATCAGCAAAAAGACATACCTTACCATCAAGACCTTCTGCAATATCACTAATAAAAATATTAAAGAGAATGGGTCCAAGTACAGATCCCTGAGGTACCCCACTGGTGACAAGTCCAAGCTTCGAATATATTCCATTAACTACAACCCTCTGTTGCCTGTCACTCAGCCACTGCCTTACCCATTCAACAATATTGGAATCCAGACTTAAAGATTGCAGTTTATTGATAAGCCTTCTATGTGCAACAGTGTCAAAAGCCTTACTGAAATCTAGGTAAGCAATGTCTACTGCACCACCCTGATGTATAATTTTAGTTACCCAATCAAAAAAATCAATAAGATTAGTTTGGCATGATCTCCCTGAAGTAAACCCATGTTGTCTCTGATCTTGAAATCCATGTGTTTTTAGATGTTCAACAATCCTATCCTTTAACATGGTTTCCATCACTTTCCCCACTACTGAAGTAAGGCTTACTGGCCTATAGTTGCCCGACTCCTCCCTATTACCTTTCTTGTAAATGGGCACAACATTCGCTAACTTCCAATCTTCTGGGACTACTCCTGTTAACAATGATTGGTTAAATAAATCTGTTAATGGTTTTGCTAGTACACCACTAAGCTCTTTTAATAGCTTTGGGTGTATTCCATCAGGTCACATTGACTGATTTGTCTTTACTTTCGACAGTTGAAATAGAACCTCTTCCTCTGTAAACGCACGTGTAATAAATGACTCATTTATCCATTTTCTTAACTGAGGTCCCTTTCCTTCATTTTCATCTGTAAATACTGAACAAAAATATTCATTGAGGCAGTCAGCTAGACCTTTATCCTCTTCTACATACATTCCTTCTTTTGTTTTTAATCTAACTAATCCTTGTTGTACTTTTCTTCTCTCATTTATGTCACTGTTCTTATATTAAACCACACTGACTGATTATCACTGGATCCTAAACTTTCACCTACAGTAATATCTGATACCAAATCTCCATTTGTTAACACTAAATCTAGTATAGCCTCTTTACGAGTTGGCTCCTCAACGACTTGTTTTAGAGACAATCCCAGTAGGGAGTTTAGAATATGTGTGCTCCTGGCACAAGCAGCTATTTTTGTTTTCCAATTCACAACAGGAAGATTAAAGTCACCCATGATGATAACTTCCCCCTTCATTGTCATTTTAGCTATTTCCTCAACTAGTAGATGATCTAACGCTTCAATTTGTCCTGGGGGCCTTTAAATCACCCCTACACGAGTAACTGTGTGATTACCAAATTCTAACGTAACCCAAACGAACTTTATGTTCGCCTCACTAACTTTTATTAGGCTAGATTTTATGCTATCCTTCACATACAGGATAACCCCTCCCCCTTTCTTGCCTTCCCTGTCTTTTCTTTATAAAGAGTACCCTGGTATTGCTATGTCACAGTCATTTTTCTCATTATACCATGTCTCAGTAACAGCGACTAAATCTACACTATTAGTTGCCATTATTGCCACAAGTTCATGGATCTCATTCCCTAAACTGCGAGCATTTGTAGACATAACTCTAAGCTTATTTTTTAACACACTTGCTACAGGCACCTTCTGTCCTTGTTTTGGGGGACAATTGGATTGATGTTTTATCACCCTTTTGCCCTCCCCCCGCCCCAGTTTAAATACATCCTAGAAAAACCTCTGAACTGCTCACTGATAACATTTGTTCCCTTTTGAGAAAGATGCAAACCATCTTTTTTGTACAGTTTATTTCCATTCCAAACAGAGCTACCATGAGAAATAAAGCCAAATCCTTGCTCCCAACACCATTCACCAAGCCACAATTAAAAGTCCCTAATACGCATCCGCCTGTCATTCTCAGTGTTATGCACAGGCAGAACTTCAGAGAATGACCGTGTGGAAGCAACCTGCTATATATATATCATTGGCAAAAACACTAAAAACTTCCTGAACCTCTGAAACCTCATTGCAAGCAAAGTCATTTGTCCCTAGACAAGTACATCCAATTCCCCTTCCTGCTTGGCTCGCTTAACAATATTACAGATACGTCTCCTGTCTCTGTGAGCAGTGGCTCCGGGAAGACTCCTCACAAGACCACCATTGTCCATCTCCACACCTCTTATGATGGAATCCCCAACAACAACTGCTTTCTATTAGGCCTCACCATAGTTTCCAAGCCTGTCTCCACAACACCACTAGCCTCAGTGCCTGTCTCCACAACACCACTAGCCTCAGTGCCTGTCTCCACAACACCACTAGCCTCAGAGCCTGTCTCCACAACACCACTAGCCTCAGAGCCTCTCTCCACAACACCACTAGCCTCAGAGCCTCTCTCCACAACACCACTAGCCTCAGAGCCTCTCTCCACAACACCACTAGCCTCAGAGCCTCTCTCCACAACACCACTACCCTCAGAGCCTCTCTCCACACAACACCACTAGCCTCAGAGCTCTAGCCTCTCTCTCCACAACACCACTAGCCTCAATCCAACACCACTAGCCTGGGGCCTCTCTCCACAACACCACTAGCCTCAGAGCCTCTCTCCACAACACCACTAGCCTCTCTCCACAACACCACTAGCCTCAGCCTCTCTCTACCCTCAGGCCTCTCTCCACAACACCTAGCCTAGAGCCTCTAGCCTCAGAGCCTCTCTCACAACACCACTAGCCTCAGAGCCTCTCTCCACAACACCACTACCCTCAGAGCCTCTCTCCACAACACCACTACCCTCAGAGCCTCTCTCCACAACACCACTACCCTCAGTGCCTGTCTCCATAACACCATTACACTCTGAAAGTGCAGAAAATGAATTATGTAGAGCAACAGACTGTGAAATATGCATTTTATCCACAACTCTAAGTCTACCAGATCCTACCGTAATCCATCTGCCATTCCTAGTAGGTCTCTGCGGCAGTGGCTTTGCGGCAGTTCCAGTCTGAGTTTGTTTACCAGATAATTTACAAATCTAAGACTTCAAAAATACAATCTCCTGCCGCAAGATAGAGAACTGTCTACAGATTAGACAACAACCAAACCTCCAAAAAGTGGAGCGTGAAACAAATGCACAAGTGACTTAGCAATCAGTCACAGTAGATATACCCCAAATGAATACATGCATGCGTTTAATTATGCATTTTTTTCATTGGATATATATATATATATATATATATATATATATATATATATATATATATATATATATATATATATATAACACAGCTTGTGAATCTGCAGTTCTCTTGTCTGCAGCCTCTGCAACCCCGCCCTCCTAACCCTGTCCAATAAGAGACTTCCCAATGCAGCTTAATGAGAAGTCTTTAGGCAGGTGCTCTGGCCAATTGCTGCCTCTTGAGTTTAGCTTCACTGAGCTAACCAAACCAGGAAGTAACAGAATATGTTGTCTGTTAGAAAACCAAGTGGGTGTAACCATTTTCATAAAAAAAAAAAAAAAAGTGTAAATTTCTAATGAAATATCCACTTTTTGCAAAATGAAAAAAAAAAAAAAAAGAGGGCATACTCTTCACATATTAAGCGAACGTACATCAGGGTTCTGGAGTGCCCATTTAAATGTGAGATTTACTAAGATTTCTCACTTTAGTGAATAACCCTGTAAGACGTGCATTGGAAATTTTCACAGTTATGACCAAGATAAAAAAAAAAAAATGAATGACAAGCTCTTGGCCACTTAAATATTTAACATTCCTAGATTTGGTGCCTTGAAATATCCTTCTCTGTGTTCATGTTAAAAGCCTTTTATTTTGGAAATGCTTGATGATGAAAATGAGATAAACCTTGTCTTGTTAAAGAAAGTCTAGCAGGATCTAAAATACATTAAACTTCACTCTTAAATTGATAAAATGATCTGTGGCTTAAACATTTACTTTGTTTAGTCGACTGATCTCCCGCTCCTGGTATTCTCGTTGCTTGCTAATGGAACTCAGCTGATCATGGAGAAACTTATTCTTCTGTTTCAGATCCCTTAACTCAGACTCCAGCTTCTGGGCAAATGCCTGCAGAAATGAAAAAATATACTGTAATTTTATACTGCTGTCAAAAACACACAATATATGATTCTGCAATGTAGGTCTTGATTAAGCTGACACTGTGTTAAGGCTTAAAATTAAAGCTGCAAAAATGTTTTTTTTGTTTTTTTTATAAAGCCAACACTTGATAATTTGATCATTTCAACAACCCTTCAATAAAACAAACAGACAAAAAAAAATTGACTTGTTCAAGAGCATCCCGGGCAAAGCTTTCTGTGATATGCTTTACTATTAAAGTCTTATTAACCTTAGGTTGTTGACATGCATTCTAATTACTGTCTGTGTACATAGTAAGTACATTGTGAGCACCACAAAAAGAACATTCATTAATGGCCACATATTCTCTCTACATTTACTTAGTATGTGTCCAGAACAATGTAAATAATATACTGTATTATTCAATACATCACATGAGGATTACAAAAGAGACAAATGATCATACTTAACATCCCACTACATGATTAACTGCTGAATAATGCTTTGAATTTGTTTCTGGATAATCAAAAATGTAAACTCATGTGTCATTGAGAATTATGTTGAGAATGGAATGGTCTGGCTTCAAAGGTCAAACAATGTTACTAAACAGATAATCAGTTGAAACTATATTTTATATGGCCCAAGGTAGCATATCAATAAACCTTTCAGATAGACGATAACACACAAATTTATTTATTATTTTAATAAATCAAGATGAATTACATAAAGAGGTCTCAACCAAAGGAACGTAGTAACTAACTGACACCAAAAATAAATGTTTGACACACTCCAAGCAAAATGGGAACCAGAATAGTGGCATAGCAAACAGCAGATGATCCACAGAAATAGGCGTGCGCACCGGGTGTGCCTGGGCACACCCTAATCCCCCCTCGGCACGCTTATGGATTGAGACAGTCAGGGAAGATCTCAGGATCATCCTGGTCGGCTCATGCAGAGCCGACGCTATCCAAGCGCCGACTCTGCTCTAAGCCTCCATGGGCCAGTGGGGAAAACAAAGATCTCCCTCACCGGCCCACAGCAGCGTGGAGGGAGGCAGGAGAGGACCTGGGGAGCTCTAGCCAGTAGCTCCGCCAGGTTCCTCTCGCGAGATCTGAGCGTTGCCACGGCAACACTCAGAACTCGCGAGAGTGAACTCTAGCCTCGCAGGCTAGAGTTCACACTCCACTGGACCACCAGGGATGGCAGCAGCACGGTCCCCCCTCCCTACATAGGGTAAGAAGGGAGGGGGGATATTAACTAATTTGCCCCCACCTCCACCCATACAATCACCCAAACACACACACACAGCACCAACACCCTCACACACACACAGTACACTAACAGCACCCTCACACAACACCCACACACAGCACCCTTACACACAAACATCACCCTCACACACAATCATCACCCTCACACACAATCATCACCCTCACACACAAACAGCACCCTCACACACAAACAGCACCCTCACACACAAACAGCACCCTCACACAGCACACTAACAGGACCCTAACAAACACACAAACACAGCACCCTCACAAACACGCACGCTACCAGCACCCTCACACACACACATCACACTAACAGCACATCACACTAACAGCACCCTCACACACACATCACACTAACAGCACCCTCACACACACATCACACTAACAGCACCCTCACACACACATCACACTAACAGCACACACACACACACAATTCGACTGATCATTACTACACATCCCTGAGGAAGTCCAGACAGGATGAAACGCATCAGACTATATATATCAACGTTATTTTATGGTTTTATATTTGTTTTTGTTGCATCTGCCACCCTGGGATTTTTCCTGCCACTTGTTGGAGTGCTGGATACCACATTTTGTGTGGAGATATGCTGTCATTTGACATGTGTAAGTGCAATTTGTATTCATAAATTTGTTATTTTTATACAATCTGCACTCTTTTCTTTTCACTTTCTTATTTTAAGCAAAATAAAAAGTTACACTTCTATGAATAATACCTTTGGGAAGATTTTCTCCATCAACTGATTTACCCCACTATGGAGGGAGACATGCCTGAATTTTCATAAATCTAGTAATTTTTCTACCACCCCCTACCGTTACCTCTGTGCTGATTGTATTGCACTATACAGTCTTTTCCCCCCAGATATACATTTCCATATTGCTTTACATCATTTATATACAGGTTGTACGGTTTTATTATCCACCATGGTGATTTATACACGTTTATTTCCTTTTTTTTTTCTATCTTTAGTACTAATAAGATGCAACTAAAAAATAAGCCTAAAAATTAAGAAAATGTGGGGAAAATGTGATAATATTTTTTTGGGGCCTAATTTGATTTGTTTCAATTCTGACAATATAAAAATGGTGGTACTTTGTGGACTGTGATAAATAATGAATACAAGTGTGCACAGTACATTTCATGTACACAAAACAGTGTATTTAAAGAGCTTGTTACGGTGTTTTCTTATGTGCAATCAACCAACATGCTAAATTAGTTCTAATTTATTAATATTTGGTTTATGAAATTTACCCACAACTCGCTATTTGATTAGTAAACTGTTAAAATAAAAAAAGTAATTCTTAATGTATGTTTCTCTTATCTGATTTATAGGTACATGCTTCCCATTGAGTCTATAGGGTGGAGACTATTTTACCTAGTTAAAGCAGAAGGCAGTGTAGTGCAGTAGTACTGGGGAATATCAATATATCAGAGGCCTAGTACCCATTCCTCAATACTTTCCCTGTGAGTTCATGAATGGGTAGACTCAGGCAATATAATATATTTATAACGTGAAAGTACTACTCATACATTGAGCTGGCTCATTGCCCATCATTTTCACCCCCATAACTTGATATTATTTAGATTTGCCAAAAAAACAAACTCCAGTAATTACAGTATATCAGCCATGTTTGTATATTTTAAAACTAGATTTACATAGGGCCATGTCTATAAAGCACTATTAAATGCAAACAAGCAAGAATACATGTATTTCCATCTCACTTCTTTCTCCTCTATTTTGTCTCTAGCAAGAAGTAGTTTACGGTCAAAATCTCGTTGTTTCCGGTCTCTCTCCACCTCTTGCTCACTCTCCGCCTTTATATTTTTGGATAGCTTCTGACGCAGAGATGTTATCTGTGTGGTGTAAACAATTGTATTTTCAGGAAAATTAAATAAAGTAAAATAAGTATTATACACATCATATATTTTATTTACAGGCAGGAAATGGGACATTATTAATTCACCTATGTCTTAGTAGGAAGAGCAAAGTAGAAGCTTTACCAATTAATTACATACCTTCTCCTCATACTGGATTTTCATAGAGCGGAACTGCTGATCCCACTGTTTATTAACTTCCAGAAGCTGCAAGAGATTTGTAAAGATAATTATTTACCCAGAAACCCAGTAAACTGTTCATCAATACACAGTGACGTGCATATAGGGGGCCCTCAACTTACTGACTCACAATAATGTCATCCTGCTATCATAGAGGTGATTTGGAGTTACAGATTAGCAGAATCTGACTTTTAAATACAGTCTTTCCTGGCACACTAAAATTTACCCGAATGCCATTTCAGATCATGTCATCAAAATTTAAGGTTATGGAAGTTCTCCATGACATATATATATCCGGTCAATTTATTTGATTTACACAGGTCAGTAGACCACACTTTAGAAAGTGCTTGTGATATACCATTTACAACAGTATAAACTCAGAATAAGTTCGTTTTAAAAATCATTTATAAGTGAGATTGCCTGTCACGCCATTGGTCAGAAACCTAACCCAATTTAAATAAATTATGCAAAAAAATAGACATGATTTACTTACACCATACAGATGTAAGTGGACAGGCTGCCTGCACAAATAGATATTGCTCGATTCAATAATCTGAAGTGTTTTCCTCAAAACAAACATATATTTGACCGGAAAACAAAACGCATTTCTTTCCATTAATTGATTGAGTGGAACAATTATTTATATAAAATACGCCCCAGTCTTTATTTGGTTATATAGAACACCGTGCAAAACATGTACTTGCATTTTGTCCATACATTGATACAGATGTATTTTATATATAAACAAATAATAACTAAAATTGCCAAACAGAATATATTGTTACACCTGCTGATGTTCATACACTGCATGGTTTACATTTTTTCTGCCTTTTTCTAGATCATTTGATACAGATAAATATAATACTAAACTCAATACTTTAGATGTGTTGTGTTGGACCACCTCACCTCAGCCCTCTGATGTTCCAACACTTTCACTTTTTTCAGAAGAGCCCCAAGTGGGTCTTTACTTGCTGGTTTTGACACCTTAAAAAGAGAATGAACAGAAGTCATTAATAATGGATGTGAGAAACATATATAAAACCTTTTAGTACTTTGTAATATTGTGTGGCATACAGCTAGCTAAATTAAAAAATAAAGAGAATCTATATAGGGGTCATTGTGAAAAGGAAGGTTAAAGAATATCTAATTCCTGCAGAAGTGACATCTCCTTGTTGCTTGAATAATATAGTAGCGATGAAAGTAAAACAAACAACAAAACAAAAAAAACTTTACTATCCTACACTTCTACAATATACACAAGTGCTTGGAATTTGTACACACAGCACTGCAAAAGTTAGCAAATTTACAAAATAAGCAAGTAAAAATCTAAAACAAAAACAGAATTAAAAAAAAAAAAGCATAACCAATAGTTAATATTTAGTTTGCTAAAATCAGCAAAGTGACAATTCCTCTTTAAGAGACATTAAATTCCAGTCTATTTGTAAAACAGTCTCATTTCAGCAAATTAGCTAGGCAATTGTGGCCCCACTTTTTCATTTAAGACATCCATTAACGTTTTGGTTTTATTTTGTTTTAAATTCTGCAATTTTTTTTCCCCATTTCCAAAATTGAAGAGAGAGAACCAGAGAGGAAGCACATATTTTGCTAAAATGGATAACTCCTAAATTCCTAGAAAATACATTGAAACACCAGGGAATTTTATTTTTTTCATTTCAGAGGCATTTTTGACTCAAACACTACTGAATGCGCCAAGGAAAATGTTTGGTCATAAGCATTTACTGTTCCACAGAAATTAAAATGTAATAAATTAATGTGGTTTCTTTGTAATAGATATCATGATAAATAAACCTTATATTCCCTCAGTCATCATTATGGTAATCATCATCCTAATATGAACTCTAGGTAACCTCACTTTCTACAGAAACAGAGCATTGCAAGGTTTCAGTATGTGTGGTATAAGATGGAATGGGTCAACATATCTGACCTCAACTGTTGACTTTACTTTGGTCTGGATTTTATTTTATGACTGCAGATAAATTACATCAATCCATTGGATGCATGTGTTTTAAATAAGAAGCTATAGTGTTTTTTTTTTGGCTTATGTGTAATAGGTGTGCACAATGTATGATAGAAATATATTTCTCTCCTACAGAAGTCTATGCAAAGTACGTAAAGGGACACTACCGACACCCAGACCACTTCATCTCAATGAAAATATGGTCATTCTGCAGAACAGAAATGCTTTCAGTGCAAGGTTTTAATGCCTCTAGTGGTTGTCACTCAGACAGCCACTAGAGGTGCTTCTTCCAAAATAGGTGAGTAAAACTTTGCTATTTCAATTACATGGTCTCAGAGACTGATGGCTGCAGCATGGCGTTTTCCAGCACATGCACACTAGCCTCCCAATGCTTTCCTACAGGAAAGCATTGGATCGGCGGAGATCGATTTTAATGATCTCAGACAAGGAGGCAGAGCTTACCGTAGAGACCGGCACTGTCAGGGTCAAAAGGTAATGTGTATAATGATAAAGAAACTCCCTGCAAGTTGGACCTAAACAGCCAAAGGGGCATTATAGCGTTGGGAATACACGTTTGAATTCCCAATGCTATTGTGCTACTTTAAAAACACACATAAGAAATATTCCAGTTCACTTAGGGTTTATCATCGTCTAACAGTAGAGTGCTACCCACTGTGCACAGTGTTTAATCTAGGAAAGAAATGCTTCCATAAAGATCTAGATAATATACCTAAAAACGTAAATTAGATTGAAAATGTTATAGTTTATATTACCCACGATGCTTCAGTTTGGCCCCAACACATCATACAAAATCTCTCAAAAGCCTCTGAGAATTAAATCTATCTGACTTTCAGATGTCCTGCAGTCCCATTTATTTTTCCATGAATTCAGAATATTTAGAGTTCATGAGTGTATTTTACAATTTGAATAAATGTGCTTTTAATACTTTGCTCTTGTAAACAATAACTTGCTTTTTAACATAAACCACTTTCAATTGGTGACAAAAATCACAAGGAATGCTTAGAATACACTGCCAACAGTCATAGCCTTAAAACTACTTATGGCCACTTGGAATTTTGCCAGGTATGAAGGTATAGAACAGTTTGAGTGACACGCAAAGCAGTTTATTGAGCAGAATATAAAAATCAAATACAAATGAAATAAAAATAAAAAACTCAAATGCATAACACACTTAGAATTTTGATTGAATATGACAGTAAGCTTATATAAACCTACATTGAATCTTTCCTGGCAGCGACAGGAACAATGACTTTTCATCTCAAAACGGAAATAAGGTCTTAAACAAGCTGTTTTCTTGAAAGGGATTAAGAATTTATCTTTATTATGTCATAAGTTCTCCCTCTGCTTTTTATTATCTGTCAGCCACAACTTTATCAGTGGAAAAAAAGCTTAAGAAAAAATAATACTTGAAAGGAAGAAAAGTTGAAATATAAGTCTACCTAGAAATATTTGATATTAACCAATTGAGCACCAATGAGTTAGACAATGAAAAAAGTTGAATTTCATACTGTGTGGATAATGACAAAATCTGTGCAATTGTTCTCGATTAATGAATGGTTAAGGATGCACAGATTACCTCCATGCACTCGGTGGCCCTAATAGAGAGCAGAACCGGAACATACATAGCACTCCTAAACGGCACTTGCTGCCATTTTAATGATGGCAACTAAAATAGCTGCCGTGTGGAACTAATTGCTAGCAGCACTGGGACATGGAGTTGTCATGATCCATGGAGTACATCTGTATACGCACACACTATATGGACAAAAGTATTTGGACATCTAGATATTACACCAACAGGGACTTGTATGAGATTGCATTCTAAATCACAGATATGTAAAAACATTGGGACAATGTGTGGCAAAATGCAGCGTTATTCTGTATCTCCTTATAGAGATGCGTCTCTATGGGGAATGTACAGTGCTTCCATGCAGAGCGTGGAGATGTTGAAAGCAAGTTCTGCACAGTGTGCAGCACTGATACAGGAATCACCTCTGGTGGTTATCTGAGTGACTGCCACTAGAGGTGTTCCTAGGCACAATGTAAACACTGCCTTTTCTCTCAAACTATTGAATTGTTCAATGCATCTTGTATGATTTTTAAATGTATGCATTTCAAACCTTTTACAATAAAAATTACTGACTATGAAAATAAGTCGACGTGTTTGTCTTTTCTTGAATGGTAGTCTTTTTACTAAAAAGTACACAGATAAGCACATAAATGTCCAATGAGCTTTAAGTCCAGCAGACACAAAATGATCCCTTTTAAATGTTGATAAAAGTAATGAATACACAATTTTATTAGAAATTCAATATGAAAGAACATAGGAACAAAACATAATCCCATACAAAGAGCCGAAAGGGCTCCACAGATAAGAGGGAGGGGAGAATATTGACTGGACTAGGAGGGAGCTGTGCTAGGTGTAGATCAAGGGTAAACCCAATGTTCCAGATTAATGTATATGCCAGATCGCATGACCTTGATAGTGATTGTACTGGGTTCAAAATGTCCCTTTAGGGACTCTCTGTTTTTCTCTAAAAAGCCTGCAGGGAAAGGCTATAGACACCAGAACCACTACATGAAGCAGTAGTTCTTCTGGTGACTATAGTGTCCCTTTAACTATGCATTTCACTTGTTCTAAGTGTACTATTCAATGCATCTTGTAGGAGTTTGATAAAAGGTGGACGATACAATGAACCAATAAAAATAACAGAATTTGAAATCAGTCTACATGTTTGGATTTTCTTGAATGGTGCAGCAGTCCTAAGGTATATATACTAACAATTTAACAAAACCAATATCTGACACTTGGCTGATGCAGTGCTTATTCCATATTAACAATTGATTTGGCAACAAAAGAGGGTCACATTTATTTTTATCATATCTTTGATGGAAGATTTGAAGTCACAAGTGAAACCAACATCTTTCTTCTGTAAGTCATTAAACACATTCGAAAATTAGCCATTAATCAGGAAATGAGGCCAGGTGCACTCTGGAAAATATATTTTAAATGTTCTAAAGAGAGATTAATGATTAAGTGGAAACGTGAAATACATACTGTATGATCATTATTTTTTGTTTTCTAAGCACAATCTGTTTACCTGCAGAATTCCAGCGTTTTCTACTTTGGGCTGGTTCTCTACTGATGTGGAATCTGTTGCACTCGCAGACGGATTTCCTCTGGCTGACCCTCGCTCAAGGATTAGCTCCTTCAGCTCCAGATTCTCCAATCTATTCAGACAAAGCAATGAGAGGAGATTGGTATAACCATAAATACCACTTGAAAATTTTTATTTGTATGAACTTTCATTAATCATCATTTACCTTAGAGGGCCAGTCTAGCCACCACAATAATTACAGCCCCAGTGTAGTGGTTAAGGTGCCAGAAGTTCCCTGGTGCCATGCCATGATAAGAAGACAGACTGTTTTAAATTATTTGATGTTTACCTGGACACTTCAGGACTGACCTACATTTGTAATTTATCTAAAGAAGAACTAACCCTTCTGCAATAGATATAAAAATATATATATTTGCCCAAAATAATTGTCTGAGACAGTCAATGCATGCTCTTAGCCAATGCATTCCATCCAAACACGAGAATTTTAATCACTGGTGGAAAACTAGGAGTTATGGCTATTACAATAGGACTCTGTGTCTCGTGGGACGTGTCTGTTAGGACCCAAAGAAGTGTGAAACCACTTGAAAACATGTTCACTACTTAGTCTGGGATGGTGCAAAGGGACTACTGTGACCGTAACCCTATAGTGTGCACTAGTAATAATTGTGAGCAAATTGGCTATTTTAAATCACAATAAATAGGTTTTAACAATCATGAACCATTGATCCAAATAAAGCAGGGGGCACATCAAGAGCATTTGTTCATAAACACCAAAATATATGCAAAATAAAGATTAAAGGGATACTCTTAGCACTAAAAAGAACATTATAGCCCCTATCATCTCAATGCTCAATTCACTACCCTTTAGGAAATAAATAAATGTTTATGCAGTCCTAGCCACACCTTCCCGGGCTGCCACTCGCATAGCTTCAATAAAATAAGGTTTTTTTGCAGCACAGTGTGTGTTTATTGCAGTAAGCGTGTTTATCTATTATGTTAAAATGACTGCAGCTCTCTGATGCAGTGGTGGGTTTACATGTTATGGTATATGAAAGGTAGTTTTAAGTAGGTTTGTAAGATTTAACACTGTATATTTGTGCGTTGTACCCTTAATCCGTTTAGAAGAGAAAAAACAACAACCCCAAAGTTCCCAATGAGGGGATATTAAAGGATGAATAAAGAACTCATATGACCATCAGTTTTTTTCTCTCTCACAGGTATTTTTACACCTTTGCCATGGACTTTGAGATGAGTAAGTACATTAACCTTAAGAACACATCATAGGGCATTGTTAAGAGGAAGGATGTGAGAGAAGGCACGCTTAAACAAACAGGGATGCTAAGCACTGAACTAATTGCTTTCATTACAGAGAAGCATTCTTGGTCTCCAAGGCTTAGTTAGGTTTATGGTTAGGTATTAAATATGTACTTTAAACTCTTTGGAACCGGTGTTTTAATGCCTTGTTAATATTTGATTTCAAGTAAGAGTACACTCCAGATAAAAGGTGTTGAGATAAAGCATTAGGAACAGAAAAGGCATTATGTCACATTAAATTAGATGGAGCCATTTCACATCATCGATGATGCAAGTCCTCATAACATTACCATGAAAACTAAAGCTGAAAATCAAGTAACATCAGCTGATAAATTGGTCAAAAGTTAGATTTCAGTCATGCTAAACCCCTCTTCTTCCAGCCATTACAGAGCAGATTTACATGAACTGTCTACTGAACAAACAGATTATTAATCTCTCACCTCAAGGTCTGTTCAGCTTGGGCTCTCTGGTTCCAGTCGGCCTCCAACTTTGCACGCAAGTCCTCATTCTCTTTTCTCAGCTGTTCACATAGGGTCTGGAAAGCAAAATTAGACTGATTCTCACACAGATCTCTAAATGTTATAGAAGGAACTCACATCGCACAAGCAGCTTTCACTCCTTCCACTTGCGACAGTGACCTTGCTTGTCCAAATCAACTACCAAACCTTTCCGTGTGCTTTTATTTTCTTTATTTAATTTAATATTTTAGGACATTTTTCATTGCAGTGAAACATCAAAGAAAGAACTGAACCGTAGCATATTACAAACTAAGAAAATGGATCAAGTGCCAAACAGGGTGCAGGAAGTTTGTCTACTATATGCAAATGTAGAGAGTAGAAATAACTAAAATAGAAACAAAACTTTTTATCCGTTTGTTTTTGGGCTTTTCTCCCCCATATTCTCACATTTATCTGTTGTTTCTGAATTATAAACTTTACAAACATTTGGCCATGTTCCATCATCCTTTTTTGTTTGTCTAATCGCTTACCCTTTACTCAGATTTGTGTACCTTTGTAAATATATCGAACATCAAAAGTGCAATAGGAACAGGATCATTATCCAAAATGTTTAATGGCAAGCAAAAATCAAATATTAAACATTTTGAGAGAACAAAAATTATGCTCAGTGTTATTGATCTTGAAATGGAAACTGTTGTTTTAAGCTCTTTTTAAAGGGTTAAATCTATCTATACTTTATTCAGTTTTGCTAGCAAATATATAGATTGGGCGCTCTCAATTCCTCAGAAGACAATGAATGCAGAGGAATTGAGGGAAGGATGAGCAGAAAAGACCTTCAAACAGGAAGTCCCTCTTTTCTCCATTTATAGCCGCCACAGTGGTTGCTATGGTAATTCTCTAGCGGAATGAAATATAGGAGTGTTGTCACACTGTTTAGATCCCATCAAACAAAGCCAGCATGTTGGCGTCATGGAGGAGGTTTGAAGAAGTGTCCCCAAGCAGTGCAAATCAGCGAAGAACAGAGTAGGAGCACAGGTCGACCAGAGGTGGGTGTTTCAGGAGTGTAACACAGACCTCTTTATTTAAATTACAGTGTAGGAGCGCAGGGCCAGGTAAGTCATGACAGTTTCTGTTTAAGAATATGGAACACACTAAAAAAAATCCATATAAGAGTTGGAAAGGTTGTGGATCTTTTGAGAGCTATTGCTTTTTACTTTAATTTAGCACATTGATTGACAATGACCCACAATACAATGTGGGTGAAAAAAAAAAAAAAAAAAGTTGTAGAGTTTTGCATATGCCTCTCTATATACAGGAGTAGTGCACTTCTATTTCATATGCTCCTTGTGTAACTAAACAACAAACTATTTATAGATCATATGTAAACTAATGATGAGGAGTTTATTCTCTAACCGCTGAAATGTATTGCATTTAAAACAAAATTATGAAATTTTAGGCAAACAAAGCAGATATGGAAAAAATATTCAGTTCTGTTACAGTCACAGGTTAGCTACAGTAGTTAAAACTTTTCAGTTTGTTTATTAACATGATAATCTATGCCGTTATGCAGTGCAAGGCTTTAAAGTTGTTGATCGCATAGACTGTCATGAGTACCGCAGGGTTTAATTCCTGTTGGTACCTAGGAGCACAAGGTATCATTGGATAACTGAGGGTTTACGGTGTTCACTGGGGCCACAGACTGACAGATGAGCTATGAGCAGCGCTCAGTGTGTGCACGGCACATAGTCCTATGAATCCATTTAAATACCACAGCTGATCCCCTGTTTATTATCTTGCGCCAGGGATGAGGGAGACCCGTAGGATCTGAAAAGACCCTCATCAGGTCTTCCTGCATAACCCTCTGCCTAATCATCCTTTAAATAAAGGCTGATGTATATTACTTGGTGACCCAAAGCACAATAATACCTATAAAAATATACCAAAAATAAAACTAAAGGTATTTATCACTGAATGTCTGGAGAGTCCATGGTATATTCCACAGGAGTGATTTTTCCACTTACCAATGACAAGAGGCAGAGTGGAAATTGTGAGTCCTGGACTAGAAGATATACTTACCTAAAGATCATTTTATCCTCCTCCCTGATAGCTGCCACAAAAGGTGGGACAGAGGAATACACAGCTCCCCAACTTCATACACAATATTCCATGATGGTTATTGCGTGGTTGCCTTCTAATTGGACTTTTTTTCCTTTATACTATTTGCATATTGGTGATAGCTGAAGAGTACATTAAAAGGACACAATAGGCACACAGACCACTTAATCACATTAACATGGTCAGGTACAGAGTCCATGTTCCCTTAAAGGACCACTCTAGGCACCCAGACCACTTCAGCTTAATGAAGTGGTCTGGGTGCCAGGTCCTTCTAGGGTTAACCCATTTTTTTATAAACATAGCAGTTTCAGAGAAACTGCTATTTTTATGAATGGGTTAAGCCTTCCCCCTAATCCTCTAGTGGCTGTCTCATTGACAGCCACTAGAGGCGCTTACGTGCTTCTCACTGTGATTTTCACAGTGAGAGCACGCAAGCGTCCATAGGAAAGCATTGAAAATGCTTTCCTATGCGACGGGCTGAATGCGCACGCAGCTCTTGCCGCGCGTGCGCATTCAGCCCAGGAGGAGGAGAAGAGGAGGATCGGAGGAGGAGAGCTCTCCGCCCAGCGCTGGAAAAAGGTAAGTTTTTAACCCTTTCCCCCTTCCAGAGCCGGGCGGGAGGGGGTCCCTGAGGGTGGGGGCACCCTCAGGGCACTATAGTGGTCCTTTAACTCTGCAATGTAAAACACTGCAGCTTTAGAGAAAATTATATAGGTTTTATAGTATTATATAGTATTAAGACTGCCTACCAGACAGCCACTAGAGGAGCTTACTGCTATTTTACAGAGTTTGACTCCGTGAAACGACACACATCCAGCATCTAGATGCTAAATCCATATTGGCAACGCTTTCCTATGGGGAAGGCCTAATGTACATGCGCAGTGACAATGCGCGGCTGACAATGCTGCTAGAGGTTCAGGCATATCATGCTGTAGATCTGGAAATCTACTGAATATTAACATTTCTGCAGAATGTTTTTTTCCCAGATTTCTTTTAAGCACTCTTCAGATTCCCAGTGTTTGAATTATCACTATGTGGTGGCATTTGGCTAACACTTATTAGATCCATGATTCACAGACCACTAGAGATAATATACAACATATTCAGTTTAGATTTCAGTACACACACTGCCCAGTCATTCTCACGGTCAGGTACCTGTAGCACTGATGTACGCAGCTCATTTTTATGCACTTTGCTTGCCAGTCTGTTAAATTCCAGAGCCATTCGACTCATGTGTTTAACAACCTGGTTGCGATCAGGATCCTCTGCAAACATGCTGAATGAGTTTTCCAGCCGCCGCAGGTGAAATCGCAGTGTGTCATCTTCAGGCTGCACGCTGGGCCCTGGGTCCTGCCATGGACAAGAGACATGTCAAAGCAACGAAGGGAAACAATCTACATTAACCTGTTTAACACAACTCTTCTTTGTAGGTGTCTTTGGGAAACAAAATGCTAGAAGTTCAAGAAAACAACACTATTAATAAGTCATACAATTTCAAATATTTCATATATTAAGGTGAACTTGTTAAATCACACTTTCATGTCTCAGTTAGTAGAAGCACCAACTAGAATAGATGCTTTTCTGGATCTTGTAATAACGAATTAATGTTGACCTATTTTTAATATTCAAGTAAGAGGGAACTTGGGAAATATTGACCATAATAGGGTATCATTTGAGATCAACAAAAAAACGGAAAAAAAAAACACAAACACAAATATATATAGATAAGGCTACAAGGGCATCTTTACAAATAATAAACTGGGAGAAGCACCGATGATAAATGGAGGGTCTTTAAACAAATGTATACAGCTCATTTACTCTCCATACATACCAGTGGGAAACAAATATAAAATAGGCAAATTAAAACCAACGAGGCTTACTAAAAGGGTCAGTCAAGTAATAAACACTAAGAACAGGGTATTCAAATAATGTAAAATCAGATGGCTCAATACTTTCCTGTAACAAATACAGCATGCCAACAGGTCTTTCAAAAGGGCAATTAGAAAAGCTCCCAGCAAAAGAGAGCAAGACCAATACCAAAGAGTTAAGTACATTTATGTCAAAAAGGTTAAGAGTGAAAGTGTTGGCGCATGGAAATGTGAGATGGATGTGTTTATCAAGGTGGGTCAAAACAAGGTAGAAATTAAAAAATAAAATAAAAAAATTCTTCACTATTTAGCAAAGCAGAATGTAGATTTGCAAATCTCTGCTACAAAAGCCTTACATCAAACAAGTGGTTGGTTATCACATGATAAAGTGTTACAGCAACTAAATCAATTTTATGTAACCAAAGCCTGAAGGCCTAATGATATTCATCCATAAGTACTGTAATTAGGAAGTTTAGGGCAGAAATATCCAAACTACCATTTTTAATCTTTCAAGATTATTTTCTTTCAGGAATTGTACCAGAGGACTGCAACAAGCAGATATGGTGATTATATTTAAAAGCTCAACCCAGAAACTCCACACATGTGAGCTTACCATCTAGAGTTAGTAAATGGTTTGTTTAAAAAGACTGATAATATTCAAGAACTTTTTTGAACAACAATGTAATAAAGCAGGAATCAATATGATTTCATGAAACGCATGTCATGCCAAACTAATTTAAATGCATTCTATGAAGAAGTTAGAAGAAATCTACAGCAGGCTGTTCCAGTGGATGTGATCAACTTGGATTTTGCCAAGGCATTTTACACAGTTCTACACAAAAAGTTACTATTAAAACTTAGACTAGTTAGTTGAATTGATATTGCAGAACTAGAAATTGCAGAGACAGGCTACAAGATTAGTCAGAATAGATAGAAAACATTAGTTATGAAGAAAGCAAGAAAGAAATGCACTTTAAGGGAAAAAAGGCATCTCAGAGGGGATATGATAGCAGTGATATACAGGGTCAGATAAAAAGCTGTATTGGCTTAGAGTGACAGCTGACTGCACTAAGCCAATCAGTGGTGCTTCCTATCTGGTGGCAGTCCTTGCTTCCTCTATCCAAATTTGAGACACCGGATGTCATGGGAAACCGCCAGTAACAGCGCTGGATTGAATTCTATGGGGTAAAACGGTTCGTTAACAGTTTAACCCCTCGAGGTAAAAAAGTGCCATGGACTAAAATAGTTGTCAGGACACTATAGCTTTAGGAATATATGTTTATTGCTTTAAAATGATTAAAAAAATTAAAATATGAGAAATAACATAATTCTTATGCTGCTTTAGTGAGCAGATTTTTTCTTTAGATTCTTTAGGGAAGAAACAATAAAACCCATTGGTATAGGCCTACTGGTATAAGATTTATCTTTCCTGGGAAAATGTAAGAGATTAATTATAGCATTGGCTTAGGTTTTTGGGAGTTGTTGTGGGATGTCATGAATTTGAATACATTTAGATACGGTAGACAGATGTACTTCACCAGAAAACAGGGCAATACAATCCCTTCAGAGGTCATGAAATGGAACAGCTTTAAGGATAATGCGTGGAAAATGTATTTTGAGGTCATGTGCTACCACAAACAAATTATAGGCTCTCAGAATGTTGATATGCCAAGAACATTCCATACACAATAAAAATAGGAAAATCTGTAATCAGTCAAACTGACTTATTATCTGTCAGACAATTTGACGCAGAGACTCGAGGGAAACAAACAATAGTGAGTGACAAATTGTGGTTCCCTTTTTGGATATGACCTCAACAGTCAGATTAAATAGGGAAAAAACAAGCTGATGAGCAGACGATAATGTCAAGAAGTCTAAATATAAACATTGGAAAATGTAATCTCTACCGAAAATATTCTTCCAGGTTTGCAAAAGAGTACGTTTCCTGACAAATTGCAACAATTACAAAACCAAAAGACTGCATCCCATCAGCCAAACACTAAAAACACACTCAAATTTCTGAAGAACATACAGTTTTTTTGTGTAAGCAGTGGCCTCTTGTGGAAGAATTAAGAACCGATAAACTTATTTAATGTTTTATAGAGCACAATTAAAATTCCTCAGCTCTACATTATTTAAAAATAAATGTAAACATATATATAAAAAAATTTCAACTGTCTGTTTCAGCTGAGAAAATAATTTAATTAAACCCTTAAAAGTAAGTTATAAATTAACTATACTTATACTGCAATTCTACCTTGGAACCCAAAAAGTAGACCCTCGGATGATTTAGAACTACACCTTCCATGATGGTTTGCCATTAAAATGTAGGATCCCCCAAAAAATCAGCTTGGGATAGAAGGACATATTTCACATAGTGACAAGTCAATCTGCATCCCAGGAAAAATGGGGCGCATACATGATGCAATACAGGCATTTCCCGGTTTAAGTTTTCCGGACGTGCCGCCATTTTCTTTTGTCGAAATTTTGTTTCAGCGCTCTGTGGATGACAGAGGAGCATGCTTGGAAGCATAGAAAAGAAGAATTTGTAGCCAGGAGAAGACAAGAAGAGAGAAAGGTAAGTATAAAAAACGGTTTTGTGTGTGTGTGGCTGAGATTGATGTCTGTGTGTGTGGGATGGCAGCACAGGCCCCCTAAAACGGGTCTGGAGTTATACAGTAATTTCTTTTTTTATTTAAGGACTTACATTTTTTTTCAATCATCAAAAAACAATTGTGACTCAAAGCAAAGTTTGGTCATTATTTACATGTCCTACTCAAGCGACATGATTGTTTGAACAATCTTTCCCCCCTTACTGTTGAATACATTATTGATCTCAAACTGTACAGGGGGTTGTCATTATTTATTATAATGAAGAGCATTATGGGCTCTTCAGGATTAGTCATTAATCAGGATGATGAGAGTGTGCTGTCCTCAGCATTTCAGAAGACCTGGGAGTGAAGGGAATACGATAGTTTAAATATATATATATTGTACTTCATTATTGCTGTACCTGGTGCTACAATGACCCAGGCTACACAAGTTTACATTGTGATGCAATCTTAGGAACAGTTTGTGTAGTTAGGGCTGCTTTGTATTATGGTGTACTCACCTGAAGGTGCTGTGAACTGTAACAGCTAACTCAAGGTACACCTGAAACTATTAGTGCAGATAGACAGACAGAGTTGGAAACAGAAATTGAGAAATGAATGCCAACATATATTTGCAATGCTTCTATTTTTTATTTGTACTTAATAATTTAGGTTTTCAAAGGTAAAACTTCTTGGTCGGAACAAAACCCATGTTTATTACATTGCGGTCTATGGGAAATTAGTTCTCACTTTATGAACTAGGCTTCGGAACCAATTAGTTTGTAAAGTCGGGAACTACCTGTACATGGTTAGTAAATAGTTTGTAGACTGTCCACTGGAAATGCTTGCTTTTTTTTTCTTTTCTTTTTAATTAATAATGGGATGTAAGAGAATATAAAGTATTTTCTGGTAAACTAAACACGTCTCATATATTACACAATAGGCCTGTTTATTGCATGTGATTTCCCTAGGTACAAAATAGAGTTAGCGTCCCTTTAAAAGTAATTGTCTTCTTTAAAAGTTTTTAAGTATTCTAAATATGACAGCAAGCTGGCACTGCACACCAAGAAATATTTATGGTGTAGAAAAAAAATAAAACATTCTCATAAGCAACAGAGAAAGAAACAGAGATTCTTAATATATGGGATTCACATATTTATTAAAAACTGTATTTCAACAGGAATCACCTTAAACAAATCTCATTAAAAGGTGAATTTGCAAAATAAATGTTTTTTCTTTTGTTTTTTTTAAAAGCAAACAGATATCCAATATATTTGTCCACTGTTAGCACAAGTAGTCACTAGGTGTTAAAAATAAATAATAATGGGGGACGGAGCCAGCGCCTGAACGAGACAGTCGCAACTCACCGCAGCTCCGGGCGCCAACCCAATGAAACTGCCATAACGGAGGCAAAATCATCTCCGGGGTTCCGAGGAAACTGCTCCCTGCACGCCCAAGGCCATGGGGAAAAAAGCTGAGAAGCACAAAACAGACCCGGGCTCCAGATCCAAAGATATAGGCGCTTACATGCGCCCGACCCAGCGACATGAGCTCGCCAAGATGGCGCCGGCTGAGGCCTATACCTCGCAGTCATCGGACGAAGACAGCCTACCAGACCTGCTCATCCTAAGGTACAGTCTAAGCCCATGTAGCCAGCAGATTTGGGAGACCTGGCACCATCCACAAAAGCTGACATTAAAGCAAAGATGCAGGAAATAAGGGCGATGTTTAACGCCGATATGGCGCTTGTTCGTGGGGACATGAACACACTCACAGGCCGTGTCGCCTCAGCAGAGAAGGCTCTTGGAAGCACCAAGGTGGCACAAACTGCTACAGATGCCACTTTAGGATCCCTACAGAAACAGTGCAATACATTGACAGCACAAATAGCAGGAATGGAAGACAAGGCTAAAGCACGAAATATACGTATAAGCGGGGTACCCAAAACGATCAACGCAGGGGAATTACCACATTACTGCAGACGGCTCATAGCCACGATGCTGATCCAAAAACAAGCTAAACAGGTCGGAATTGACTCCTGCTTCTGTCTCCCTAAGGCCACCAAGGCACCGCCAGAAGCCCCACTGGATGTGCTACTGAAACTTGTTCGGGACTCTGACTGGGCTCTTATGGGAGCAGCACGGGGCTCTCCCACAATTGCCTTTGAAGGTGCAAGTTTGCTACTGTACAGGGACTTATCACAACACACTCTCACATGGCGCAGAGCATTCCGCCAAATAACGCAGCACCTCTAACCCGTACAAATGGGGACCCCCACAGGCTTAGAAACATAGAAACATAGAATGTGACGGCAGATAAGAACCATTCGGCCCATCTAGTCTGCCCAATTTTCTAAATACTTTCCTTAGTCCCTAGCCTTATCTTATAGTTAGGATAGCCTTATGCCTATCCCACGCATGCTTAAACTCCTTTACTGTGTTAACCTCTACCACTTCAGCTGGAAGGCTTTTCCATGCATCCACTACCCTCTCAGTAAAGTAATACTTCCTGATATTTTTAAACCTTTGTCCCTCTAATTTAAGACTATGTCCTCTTGATGTGGTAGTTTTTCTTCTTTTAAATATTGTCTCCTCCTTTACTGTGTTGATTCCCTTTATATATTTAAATGTTTCTATCATATCCCCCCTGTATTGTCTTTCCTCCAAGCTATACATGTTAAGATCCTTTAACCTTTCCTGGTAGACCATGCTGGAAAGATGCACCTCCTGACAAAAGTTTCAGAGGCACCAACCCTCGTCCAGTCACTGGGTCTCTTAGCGCCGGCAAGCACCGCAGACGCCCGTCCACAGTGGCATGTCACAGATATCACACCCTTCACGACCCCCCACGCACTTACCCTAAGTGAAGCATGTCACCCAACATCCTTTGGCAGGGCACACCAAGCATCCCACCCAAGCCCACTGACACTTCCACTGAACTTCTTCTGCACAGACTAGAGGGGGATTAGCCTGAATCACAAAATAAAAACCGGGTAGACGCAGCACCTGTGCAACTCTGAATCCCACAATGACCATCTAATATGTAACTTGTTATATAATACTCTTTTGAGCACATGTCGTACCTTGAGTTCTTTGCTTGCAAACCCTCAAAAATAAAAATAAAATAAATAATAATAAAATAATAATGATCGGTTTCTGTTTCCTGTACCCGGTCGGACTGACAGGAAGGTGCACACTGAGCGTGCACCTTCCTATCACTCCGGCCGGGCACCGGGGACAGCAGAGCAGCTCGGCCACGCTACAGGGGAGGGATAAAAAAGAAGGGGGTAAAAAGAGAGTGGGGGGTGTAAGAAGGGGAGGGGAAGTAAGAAGAGGTGGAGGGAGTAAGAAAGGGGTAGAGAGGGGAGGGGTAAGAAGAGAGAGAGAGTAAGAAGGGGTAAGAGGGAGGAGAAGTAAGAGGGAGGGGGAGTAAGAAAAGGGGGTAGAAAGAGGGAGGGTAAGAAAGGGGGGTAAGAAGAGGGGAAGGAGGGGGGGAGTAGAAAAGGGGTAAGAAGAGGAGGGAAGTAAGAAAGGGGATAAGAAGAGGAGGAGGTAAGAGATAAGAGGGGGGTAAGAAGTTCTTTATTTGAAATTTAAGTTTTTTTTTTTTCTGAAATTTCCTTCTTAAAATGAGGTGCGTGTTATACGCCGATAAATACGGTATTTAGGGGTGAATACAAACATACAAAAGTAAGCCTTAATAAACACCCAATACTCTTGGGAGGCAGCAATGACTACAGTACACATCAGCCCCAATACATACAATAAAAACCAAAGAAAGAAAGTTACTTGTGCACAATAGTATGGTATTTAGGGGTATGTCAAGGGAGAGCAGCATTCCTTCACAATGGTTTCCATAGTAAAAAGTTAACATACAATGCCTTTAAAATGTTTTCAGAGACCGAAGGGAAGATTAATGGTTATCTCCAAGATTTTAAAAGACATTTTGAAAGGCATCAGAAGCATATTGAGCTATACCAGATGACCTCTGTTATGTATACACCATACCTATATTTTGTAATTTGCACTTACGTTTGTACCTCAAGCCCTCCCACTGTGCGGTCTTCTCTATGAGCAGCCCTCCCTCCCCACATTTAATTAGAACATGGACCAGCAAAGGATAATATGGTGACATCAGTGTTTTTTACTTTCACATTGCAAAATACCATTGATAGATTTATTTTCATTTGAATTTCATTTATTTCTTATATAACCCCTAGGGAAAAATTTTTTTATTTTTTTTTGCTTTGGCAAACATATTCAGATATTTGGTATAAAGAGGCACATATTCTGCATGTTTCAGGAATAGTGAGTCAGGGTCATGGATAGTGATCCAGATACAAATATAAAAAAACTACAGGATTGTGAAAGAGTACGGGTGTGTGCCCTGACTCACTAAGCTCATCAAAACACTAGAAACCACAAAAAAGTAAAGCCATTGTGGAACAAAAATGCAGTGTTACATGTTGTACTTGAGGAGAGGTGAGTTCTCAATAGTAAAAAAGTGTGTAATCACCATAATGTGTTAAAACCCTTTGCCCTGTCTTGTTCAAACCTGTATGTGACACATTTGCACGATTTTTCTGCATTTACTTTTGCAATAATTTCTGCATGAGTATGAAATACAACACGGAAGATTGGGGGGGAGAGAAGAACAGGTGAATATATATATATATATATATTTTATTTATTTTTATTTTTTTTTAATTTATTTTTTTTACACATTTACAGTCATGGGAAAGGAAAGTACACCCTTTTTGAATTCTATGGTATTACATATCAGGAAAATCATCAGTTCCTTACCAGGTCTTAAAATTAGGTAAATACTACCTCAGATGACCACCAACACTTGGCATATTAAACCTTGCCATCATATCCTTAGGGATTTGACAATCCCTCTGTGAAAAAAGGGGTTAATGTCACCAAATACTGCAAATGCACTAAAAACCCAATTATATTAAATTTGATTTACTTTTTCCAGTAAGGATAATACAACTCACGACAGCAGGGTTGAGCAATGTCTGGCAGGATTGAGCGGTGACAACATACTAGATTTAGAAGTCCACCTTGTCGCACGCTACAAGCATTGCACATTTCTTCAATACACTGAGTGTGTGACTCTTCATGCTTGGAAAAGTCAGGGATGTTTCCAGTTTAGCTATTTTGTTCTAAAATTTTAAAATTAAAGGGATATTAAAGGGATTAAATAATGCTTTCCTATGGTAAGGTCTAATGTGCGCGCGGCCTTTGCGCGCATGCGCA
Source organism: Pelobates cultripes (assembly GCA_933207985.1). Classification (NCBI taxonomy): domain Eukaryota; kingdom Metazoa; phylum Chordata; class Amphibia; order Anura; family Pelobatidae; genus Pelobates; species Pelobates cultripes. The sequence goes on from OW240914.1 coordinate 195,927,901, forward strand.
TTAGGTCTCACCCGCCGGAGAGGAGTGTGGAGGTGTGGGCAGATCTTGACCCTCACCGCTGGATTCAGGTAAGTGACTGAAGGGGTTTTAACCCCTTCAGCCCCGTGAGAGGAGGGAGCGCGAGAGAGGGGTTGGACCTATTAAACCTATATTTCCTGGAAAACGAGTTTGGTTTCCTGGCTCTATAGGATCCCTTTAACTTTAGATTCCCAACAAATCTCACATGTATACATATTAGACCAGAATCGAATTGTTCTCTTTTAATGTAACTCCCAAATGTCCTGGATCCTGTTGGACCGGACGGTCCAGTTTGGTCAACCTGATTTTCTGGTCAAATGCATAAACATACATTCATATTACAATAATGTGCGCTTGAGCATAGCTAGTTTGTTAGCTCCATGCATGTCAGCAGTGGTGTGTGCCATGATGTACTCCTTTATGAGGCAATGTGCCTTGCATCTCATTGTATAGTTCTACAATTTTGGGTTTATGTTTTAGTATGACCTTAAATGCTGTAATAGAAGTTAAGTTGCCCAGAGATACTTCCAAATCAAGGAGAATATCAAATATTACTAGACTGTAGGAATAAACAATAACTACTTTATGTGCTGCTGTTAAACTACAACTCTCATGATGCTCAGCAAGACTGGCATTTTTTTTTTTTAATAGATTTGGATTGCTACCTAATGCCTATCACTACTTTAGTAAATGTCCCAGTTAATTATTATTACGTATAAAGCACCAGTATATTCCTCAGCACGATACTGATAATTGATATCGAGCAAATAGCTATTTGTGAGTCAAAGAATAGGTTTGTTTAGATCTGGCATTAATAATGGTATGTTGATACTGATTAATGGCTTCTTGACATCTACTGACAAGATCTCTGATAATGATATATTGTTTTTATAGCACACAAACATTGGGTAATGTGACATGCGTAAACCGATGAGGGATCCAACCAGCACAGAACTGAATGCATTTATTCTGACATTTTTTGCTCCCATTCGTTTAAAGTTGTTTATCTACCTGTATGCTTGGGTTACCATAGAGTACTGCTAAATATTTGCTAAAGGGTCATATTAAAAAGGATACTGTATACACTATAACCATTTAATTAAATTGGTTGTAGTGCCTAGAGTACACCTGGCCCCGTCCCTCCATTCACTATTCGAGTGTTAATTTTCAAGCAGTTTAACACTGCTGGCCACCCAAAGCCATGCCCCTTCTGGAGGAAGGGCTAAGGCAGAGATTAGACATTTCCCGCTAACTATACTAATTCACACCAGCAATGGGCACTGCGATAGACAGAAAGTAGTCAGCTGACATTCTCAGCCAATCACAGCCATTCATTGCTGATCAGAATAATGCTTCTTTATTAGCCCAAGCAGGACAGAGAGAATGCTGCTGGAGACTCTCGTTTAGCATTAAAACATTAAAAATGTTTTAACGCTGAATGGAAGGACAGTGCCAGGGTATTCCAGACACTATAGCCACTTCAATGAGATTAAGCAGTCATCCTGCCTATAGTGTCCCTTTAACATGTAAAAACACAGAATTCAGCTTAGTGTTTAATAAATAATCTATTCCAATTGTAAAAGCAGACTGGACATCATATATCCCATAATATGATTTATTTATACATTTTGAACTACAAAAAAAATAAAGAGTAAATAAAACATAGTCATGTCATGACACACGATTCCCATCTCTTCCCTTATTATTTATTACTGCCCACTCCATGACCCTTTTTCTATTTAATAACCTTTATATTAATCCCTTGCCACACTATGTCCCCGTCACATCTCCTGTTCATTATCTGTAGTGATCCACTCTTCCCCAGCTATTAGTCCTGTGGCCCCTGAATTCTTTTCAATGCCCCTGCTCATCAGCCATACATTTTGCATGACTGCTTGGCCTCCATTCCAGAAACCACCTTTGGCATGAACAAAGTAATTTGTACCTCCTAGCCTTTAACAAGCATATATGCAGAGTTTAAGGAAATTACAGAGTGCTGTTATTACACCTATAAAGGTCTGTGACAAACAAGATTTCACTTAGCACAGTGCTTACTGGATAGAGGTAATGGCTGAGTGATGACAATTGCACAGCTAGCAACTACATCAAAGGACCCTTAGCCTTGATCCACTGACTTAGCACTACCACATGAAATTAGCACTGCAGCAGTTACTTACAACCATACCATCCCTACAAAATAGATTCTAACTGGCTTGGCGGGCACGTTTAATAACACTGATGTTAAAAACAAATATATTGTGTAGTGTGACTTCTCTTGTCCCCTCATTATTTATTCTTAGTCAATTCCCAATTTTCCTCTAGCTCCGCAGCTTAATTTCACTTTACACCATTTTGTTTCGAAATTCAAAGCAGTGTTATTCACTCAGACAGTGTTATTCACAAAAACAGGAATTTTGACTTAAAATATGCATAAACCTGCCTGAATGAGCAAAGTCTTTATCATATGTACACGGCTTGAGCAGTTTCCAACTATTAATTCTTTGTGGATATTTTAAACTTGTAAAAACTGTTACACCAATGAGATTGTTTAACCTCCTTCAAGACTAGGTCGAGAGGTAGCGATAGCATTTTTTCAGCATTTACGAATATGAACGACAGGTGCTTTGTGGGTAAATGATCCTGCTAGTAGCCAAGGGACATACTCTATTATGGTCAATATTATTTTTATTTATAAAGCAACAACAAATTCCGCAGCACTATACAATACTAGCAAAAAAGTTATTGAATCAAGACACATTGGACGTACAGGAACAGAAGGTTCTGAAGGTCCTGCTCGAACAAGCCAAGAATCTACAGGGCGTGGGGAAAGATGTATTTCACACAGGGGAAATGTAGGTTGCTAGAAGAGTTTGCAATGAAGGCTTGCTTTTTTAGATGACAGTTGCAGAGGAAAGGGAAGTAATTAATATGCCTTCAATATGAAGTGAGTCTTCAGTGATTTTTTTTTTTGCGGAATGGAGACTTGTCAATACGAACACAGGATAGACGCAGGTCTTTGGTAGTGCATAGGGGCCTGGACGGAATATCCTTATGTATTAGTGAGGGTAGGTGGACAAGAGCAATGAAGAAAGAGAATTGTAAGCAAAGGCATGAATCTGAAGTTAAATCCTTCTTGCAGGAAGCCAATGTAAAGATTGAGGGGGAAGACATGAGAGGTATGGATGAACAGGAAGATTAGCCTTCACACAGCTTTCATCATAGAATTTGCGAGCTAGGAGTGCGTGAGACCAGAGAGAGGCTGACTGCAGTAGTCAAGGATGTGAGGGGTAGTTCCAAAAGCTGTGATGTGGTAAATATCCTCACACAGCCAGTGTAACAAGGAAACATATATATATATATATATATATTCAAATTATTCCACTTAGTTATATACACATAGGAACTAAACTGACACAAAAACAGTAATACAGCCAGTCTAAAAGAACACAAAAATATATACAATATTGTAACCCTATAACACTAATAAAATAATAGGCCAGATATTGTGGAGGCCACCAATTCTGATATCAGATGAATATTTAGCAGTTACACCAATGCATATCTACCAAGCCTGACCAACTTTTTGGTCAAACTTGTATATCACTGATTTCAACAATATAATGTTAAATAAAAATGTAATTTAAATATATGTAACACTCATTATGAAGTGACAGGCGATGTCTTCAAAGTTTGCAGATAAAGTTATAATCTTTTCTTCTGTAACTCATATGTTATCATCCAATAAATATACAATGCAGCAACAACTGTTACTGCAATATGGAATTCCACATTGTACTCCAACTTCTGATTGTGAAACTCTTATCTTTTCCAAGTCTCTTACCATGCAATCACTTTCCATCATAAACATTCACTTGTATAATCAAACACTTTCAAACATAGGTTTAAGATGATTGTTGGTTGGACATCAGGTGGGCAGGAGGGGGGCAAGTCCAGTGGTTGGACATTGTGGGGGCGGGTGAGCAAGTCCTGGGTGTTCAGGTCTTGAGCTGTGTAAGGGGCCCATAAAATTCTGATGGCAGTTTTTTTTCAAAGAAAAGGCAGTGTTTACATCACAGCCTAAAGATACCTCCACTCCTCAGATCGCCACTAGAGACACTGAACTTTCCTCATAAAGATGCACTTTTCAATATGAGTAGATGCTGATTCGCCAGGGCTGTGTTTGGCTTGTGCTGGGTTTGCCTCTAATCTGCCTCTGTGACAATATCAGCCAATCTAATGCTTTCCTATGGGAAAGCATTGTGATCAGGGGTGGGCTTGGCCGGGGGGCAATTGCCCCCCAGGCCGCCCCAAATCATTTTAAGACCGGCTGCGGTGGGCCGGTCCTAATACTGCAGCTGCCTGAGTGCTCTGTAAAGAGCCTCAGGGGGCTGCAGCACATCTCTCCTCCACTCCCCTGTAGCGTGGCCGAGCTCCTCTCCCCATCCGCGGTGCCCGGCCGGAGGGATAGGAAGGCGCACACTCAGTGTGCACTTCCTGTCAGTCCGGCCGGTTACAGGAAACAGAAACTCCTGTTCCGCGCGGGGTTTCTGTTTCCTGTAACCGGCCAGACTGACAGGAAGTGCACACTGAGTGACTGAGCGTGCACCTTCCTATCACTCCAGCCGGGCACCGTGGATCGGTAGAGGAGCTCAACCATGCTACAGGGGAGGGGAGGTGAGGAGGGGGATTAAGAAGAAGGGGGGAGGGATTAAGGAGGAGGGGGAGGGATTAAGGAGGAGGGGGAGGGGAATTAAGAAGAAGGGGAGAAGTGGGGGGGGCATTAAGAAGAAGGGGGGAGGGATTAAGAAGAAGGGGGTGTTACAAACTTCTATTTGTAACTGGCCCTTTAAATGGCAAATTGCCTTGCTTCCCTGGGTTGTGGAGAAGCCTATTTGCCAGCCTCCTTCCACATGACTATGGCCCCATGAGAATTTATGCACTTTTAGTGAGTGTGTATGGCCCTTTAAGACAGCCAGTGGGCATTTTGGGGCTTATGGACTCTTTATGGGACTGGTGCTGGCCCTTTAAACACCTTTTTGGGACATCAGGAAGATTGGGACACTGCCCCTTTAAGACGGTGTCCCCAGACTTGTTTGGGACACTGCCCCTTTAAGACGGTGTCCCCTGTGTCCCCAGACCTGGTTCAAACCCTTTATGTCTGGCTATTTCCCACTTGGTTCAGTAAATGGGGCTTACTGAACCAAGTACCACACAGGCAGACCACCCAGAAGTGGAAGTGTGCAGGCAATTTACCTCCCAGAAGTTGTAGTTAACCGCAGCTTAATTGACAATGCTGGGTGGCCTTTGTTCGTTTGCCAAACACGTGGCGGCGGCCATCTTTGTTAATGCAAACGAGGTCAGCGGTATGTGTAGCCAAATTCATGGAACTAAAATCGGCTACACATTTCCGCAAACACCGCTGAGCCCTACCTTCTCCCATACTGATTTTACAGCTGCAGAGACTAAGTCCCAATCGGCGAAGGGACTTAGTCGTTTTTTCAGCCTGAAATAGACCGACCGCACAGCCCAAATCTATGGAACTGTTTTGGGCAGGAAAATGTGCTTGCGGTCGGTCTTAAAGGGACCTCCAGCTAACTTTTTAACCCCTGGATGGATTTGTCTGATTTTTGGTTATGTTTATATTTAAAGTGTGCTGATTAATAATATGTAATTTATGAAAATTGGATGTGTAGTTTTAAAGTTATAGTACATGTATAAAAACTGTATTTTTCCTGCTTGTGATAATTATGTTAAGCATTGTGTACCATAATTAGATCACAGGCAGAGGGGAGGATTTTTGTGTGTAATTGCTGGGAGGGTTTCTGTAATGTACGTTTATGATTGGTTGTTCTGTAAAACCCTGTGAGCGGTCCTGTAAGTGTTAAACCTGCATAAAAGAAGGCCCTTTGGTGCCAAGTAAACAGATCTTCTTGACCCTCAATACGTAGCCTTGGCCCAGACCTTGAGCTGTTTAAGGTGCCCAAAAAAAAATGGAGCTTCTTCCCATTCTACTAGAACTTTGAATTTTGTGACCACAGTTACAAACAGTCTTCAGACCAGATCAGTGGAGCCAAACTGCAGCCCATCATCATCCTCATCTGGTTGTAAGTAGGCAATCTAGTATATTATTTGTGACACTAATCTATAATTTACCTCACAGTAAAGGGACACTATAGTCCCCAGAACCACTTCAGCTTAATGAAGTAGTTCTGGTGTCTATAGCCGGTCCCTGCAAGCTTTTTAATGTAAACACACACTGTGTGCAGCATTGGCATTAGTTCATATGGCAGATCATATAGGTGGGGCATTGTGATGTCACATGGGGGGGGCGGCAAATATTTATTTTGCCTAGGGCAGCAAAAATCTCAGATCACCACTTCTGGCCAAGGAGGCAGATCAGGGGCAAAACCAGCAGCAGTACACTTGAATAAAAGTAAGATTTTACTATATTCAGGGGGCAAAGGGGGTGAGGGTGGGGGGGAGGAGCTTGATGGTGGTTTTAACACTATGGGGTCAGAAAAACATTCCTGACCCTCTAGTGTTCCTTTACGTTAAAGTTTGATCTCTATAGAATAAGAACTGGAACATCTTCTCTCTGGAGTTTAATAAATTCTTTCCTGGGAGTGAAACAGCATGTTGTATCCTGAAGCTTATATTTGACATCTTTGTATGTATTGGCAGCACTATGGTTTGTTTTTTGCCTTTTTTCCCCCCATCAGTTTGTTAAAGAAATGTTTGATTTAAACATTTTTTACTATTATTTCAGCTCAGGCAATTTCAATGGCTTTCTTACACTGCAAAACAAAATTACATTTTATCTCACGTACAGCTAAAAGACTGCCTGAACCAAAAGCTAAAAAGTGCTTAATTGTAAAATTCTCCAACTCGGCTACAGATACAATATGGCTATTCAATTAAAAACTTGCAAAGCAGTAAATAAACCACAATTGTAATTAATTTATTGCTCAATCGGTTAAATTTAAAATGTAGTATTTTGTGTTTGTTTTATTTTTGTTTAAATTGCCAGACCTCTTAATAAAGAAAAATACTGCATTTACAAGAAATGCTATTTGTGTGGTGTTCTTATCATTAAGACTGTGTGATTGTATGGTCCCAGGACACAGTATGTATTGCATTTGAAAATATGGAAGTTAAAGGGACAATAAAAGGAGGGTTTATGCACATTGAACTGAAAAAAAAAATAAAAAAAAATATATATATATATATATATATATATATATATATATATATATATATATATATATATATAGTTTGGACGGTTGGTGCCAATAAGTGTACAAAATTGCACAACACCAGCCGATACAAATATGCACAAAACTATAGCCTTAACTCACCGACTTTCTGCATTCTAGAGTTTTCTTCTCAAATCCATTCAAGATTTCAAACTCTGAAGACGTTCCCTAGAGAAGCGAAGCAAATGGATATGTTACAAAACCATGAAAACCACAAAAAACAAACAAACAAAAACAAAACAGAGAATATGAAATATAATTGCAGCAAAACACTATCCTACCACTTTTAGAATTGGTCATGGAGGAAGGAAACTGCATGTGCAGATTTTCTGCTTGAAATGCTGCACATAATGAGAGATTTGTGCTGGGGGCTAGTTGCAAACCCTGCACACATGACTTAGGCTGCCCGTAAATCTGTTCCGAGCTGTCTGTCAATTCTGCGCAAATATTACGTAAGTGGTCAGCAAGCACTGCACATTGCTGAAAGATGTAATCAGATTCTAGACTTGCAGTCAGTGCTGGAATCAAGGGAAGCTGGCATCTACCCTCCATCCCACACCCTGTGCAGTCCCTCCCTACCTACCTGCATTGAGAGCACAGCCTTCAGTGTTTTTTTTTTTTTTGTCCACCTTCCACACCCTCCATCCCCTGGCTCAGTACGTGAACATGCGCTCTGAGCAGTGAAAATAGTTTAACTCAATGCTTCAGTTAGGTCTCCAACCCGCCGCTCATGGGTGGGGGCCAAGGGGGATCCCTATGTCCCCTGTTTAGTTGAATAGCCCCTACTCACATGGGAACAGGTGAAGGCTCGTGGGTGGGGGAGCAGGGACACTATGCCCCCCCTGCTCGTTATTAGATGCTCCACCATGGGGCCATTTATTAAGGAGGTGTGCTTTATTTATTTTTTACAACAGTGAACAGCCACAGGCTGCTCACAATTTAGTAGACATGCCCCTACTCGTGTTAGGACGAAATTCGGTAGCTTCGCCGGCGTCCTGTCTAAATGAGCGGGTTGAGCGTAGGAAAAATACATAAAGACAAAGCAGTCCCTACTTTGTCTTATGTTTTAAAGAAAACTAGATTAGATAGGAAGAAACTGAGAACAGATCCGGAGAGAGGGAGAGAAGAAGGAGAGATTATGGAAAGGTAAGTTTGGCATGACAGTGTGCTTTAAGAACAATTATCCTATCAATCACTTCTTTGTGCTACTATGAGGGGGAGCAGTGCAACTGTTGGTTAGGATTATAATGCAAACAAATATTTAAATTAAATCAACCCAAGCAATACAAAATATATAAAGGTACTCACACTGGGTGGAGTTTTATTACTGCCCTTTGGTGGAGTTAGGGTTTCCTCAGGTTTCATGGTTTCCACTTGAACTTCAAAGAAATTGTCTAACTGTTCCTCCTCTGAAATTTACAACATTCTCTCAGACAACACTGAACACTATATTTATAGGTTTTCTGCATCAGTCCTAACACAGATGTTATGATCAATTGCACACAGTTCATGCGTTTTAATGTGTTTCTCCATAAATAACTTTCATTAGTTTGAATATGTATTACATGAATATTAACCTCAAACCTTTTTTACATTGGAGACCAAAGTTCAATCTGCCCTCAAACACTTTACACTGATGTTATTTTGTGCACACACCCGAGAGTATACAGATACAGTACAAACGGATAATTTTTAAAAAAATGCTGTGTTTTCATTGCAAAAAAATAAAAATTGAATTAGCTAGTGCAGTTTTTATGTTAAAAGTACATTTTTAAAATCAATAATGAAATCTGTTTCACTGCAGCATTACAAAAGAAAAAATATATATTTCATGAGATGTTGTAACAAATGCAGAATAGAACGAATATGCTACACTCTTAACCCCTTAAGGACCGAACTTCTGGAATAAAAGGGAATCATGACATGTCACACATGTCATGTGTCCTTAAGGGGTTAAATGAACATTCAAGATTACCACAACCACCACAGCACACAGTTCGCTACAGTGTAGTGGACAAAAGTGCCTGGCACCCTCCCAGGTTAACTAGTCCAACCATTCAAGAATGACTTTACAACTTACCTGGGGTCTAACTGGAACATACACACATAATATATAATGTAGAATTATTTCTCTAAGGGTTTAAAAAAAACACGTGAAATTATCCTTAACTAAAGCTTATGAGTGCATATTTTTCCAAAGCTGGTAAATTTAGGAATATTAAATATGTGTCTAACAATCCCAAATGTACTCATTGTGCATGTCATGCACACTGAAACTTACCAGATCGAATCTGTCTGCTCTGAGTGGCACGCTCTGCAGGAGCACAGTGTGGATCCAGATTTGAAGAAACCTTCAAATAATTATTCTCCTGGACTAGAGCCTCGGCTTTCTGACGGAGCTTGTGGACTTCATTCTGTGACTCTTCCAAAAGATCTCCTAAGAAAAGGAGAAAGGGATGGGTGAGTGAAAGCAGCATGCAATCTTGCTAACCGTTGAAGCAATAAAGGGAAAGAACAGAAACTATGCGAGTGATAGAGCAGGTATGTGAAAACTGAAAGCAAGAGAAAAAGACTGAGAAATTGAAATAAAAACCGACTGGGCAAGCAGTGTGCTAGATAAGAAAAAAAGATCCTTATTATCAAACAGAATTAAATAAGAAAATAAGGAAAACAGATAAACATAGGTACTGGGGTCCAACATGAGAAAATGTTGAGACTATTAAAATCATGTCAATATAGTCATAAAATTGCTCCCACACAGCAGTTTTTGTGTGATTTTTGTCTTCATAAATCAGATTCGGTTTCAGTTTAAATAAAGCACACAAAAGCAGTCATTTGCACTTTGCTTTGTTGACGCTCTCAGCCAATGAGCTAAGCCCTAGCTCAGGAGAGCTAATGGAGCTCCTAAGCAGTAGCTTTCAGTTCTCTGTCAGAGAGAAGAAGCAACAATTAGTGCCCAGCGGACCCCAGGTAAGAAGTCAAACCATTCTAAAAAGATCTGACTATGTACAATAGGGGCGCCAGGGCACACGGTAGTGGTTACGGTGCTTGGAGTGTTTCTTAAATAGCCTGGGACAAAGTTTGAAATGTTACACACACATACAAAGTATATATATTTAAGCAAAGTGTACCAACTATAACTTTCATTTAAACTCCTTATTCATTCTACTGCCAAATTATAAGATTGGGAATTATTTGATAATATTACCCAAGCTTCTAATATCTTCCATGCTTCCCATTAATGCTGCGTTGTCCTTTGGAAACACTTTAAAGGCTGGAGGCTTTGGTGGATTAGTGCTGTTCCCACCTGGATCATAAATTCTGTAGGGTCCTTTTCCTTCCATGAGTCACATACATTTACAACGGAGTTCCAATCTTCTTTACAAGAGAAAAGGGGGGAGGAGGGAGAGAATGAATGATTATAAGGCTGTGAAAACAAAATCTCAGAGACCACCGTGTCCTTAAAATCGTATAATTAGCTGTATAAAAATATTGCACGTAACCGATCATAAGACATTTTAGATTTACCCTATCAAAAAAAAAAAAAAAAAAAAAAATTAATATGAGGAATACAAGAAGAAAACCAAAATACTAGACTTCTTCCCAATGAACTTCACACATCTCATTTAAAAAAAAATAAGTTGCGCAACAGCACGTCAGATCTTTGTTAAAATCCATGAGAACAGGTTGATGGATGACTTGTCTATAGCATCTTACCAAACATGTAACATCATAATGTTCAGGTTAATGGGGAACTGGCACTTCCCAGTATATTTTACATCCTCAGGCTTATTCACCATAAAATAAATTGTTGGAATTCAAAGTGAATTTCAAATTTAAGGCTAAAATAGTCATTTTTTTAAAAAAATTCTCAAAAAAGTCAGCTATGTTTCCAATTCAGCTATTTTGGCCTAAAATTCCTAGATTTTATTATTAACATGACGTAAAGTCATGATTTTATTAAAGACACAGTGGCGAGTATTATGCACATCTTTCTTTATTACTCTCAGCAGCAAAGAAATAGAGATGAATAAATAACTGAAATGAACAAAAAAATACAGTGCTCAAGCAATCAATCATATAACACAGGAAGTGACTATAACATGCTTGATGCACCCACAATCCCCCTCTTTCTTGCGGATAACGAAGACCAGCACGTAGAACAATCCAACTTCAGCTAACGTAGCCAACAGCATCTCCAACATGGAAAAACCCGATAATTCAGGCTAAAAGGGGAGACATAGAAAAGAAAAATATGGTAATATCTGGGCTCTAAACTGTATGTATGTATTGAGAGTCAATTACTCTGTTAAATCAAGCCCACTCCTTACCCTTAAACATCTAGAATATCAAGTGGAAGCATAAACGCAATTCACCAACACATAAAAAATGTCAGAAACAGTGGAACCAAAACTCAAAATAGAAAAACTTACCAGATCATCCACCATACCAGTTAACTCCCCAAGCCCAACCGGGTGGGTGGGAATAATACTCGCCTCCCTGTCTTTAATAAAATCATGACTTTATGTCATGTTAATAGTAAAATCTGGAAATTTTATTAAAGACACGGAGGCTCCTATTATGCTAGTTTAAAGCTTAGAAACCACCTGAGATGCAAAATGTTCGACCGGCTTAAAGTAGAAGTCATGAAAAGTCGATTCCCGCGACCAATCTGCCGCACGTAGGATATCCTCCAAGCGACAACCCATTGCCGAGGCCTTGGAGGCCATAGCTCCACGGACTGAATGAGGGGTGAATTTGGACGTGTCGATCCCGACCAACGCCAATAACTCCCGCACCCACCTCGCCAACATAGGGGTAGATACCGGCAGGTGTGGGGTGCGAAACAAAATGAACAATGGGCATAAATCTGGAGAGCGCAATGCTCGAGTAGCCTCCAGATGAAAGCTTTCAGGCACTCTACTGGACAGTGCAGGATTATCCTGAAATCTGGGATATACGAACACCTTGGAAGCTGACTTCATCCTTCTGGATATATTAAAGGAGATGCCTTCCGGGGTAAACGTAATGGCATTCCAGTCCATTGCTCGAACATCTGAAACCCGTTTACAGGAGATCAGACATAACAGCATGACCACCTTAGCCGACAGCTGCTTCAGTGTCAGATCTTTAATCGGGTACCAAGATGATAAAAATCGGAGGACCATATTCACATCCCAGAAGGCAGTGACTCTCGCACAGGATGGTCTAGTGAGACGAATCCCTTTGAGTAAATCGGCATATGAAGGGGTGTCGTCCCACCGGTGAACCATCTAAACCCTGATGTCCAGCCGAGATAGCAGAACGACATAAGTTAATGGTGCGATAAGCCTTCCCAGATTCAAACAGTACGGTAAGGAATTCCATGATCATTTGAAAAGGGGCAGATATGGGATCCACTGTCCGTCCCATGCACCAACTAGACCAGATGCACCAGGCGGATCGGTATGCCACTCGAGTACCTGGCGCCCATGCATTGTTCAGGAGGTCGAGAGTTGACTGCGGAACTCCCGTGATAGATCCAGGTCCCCAGAAAGGGGCCACGCCATCAGTTGAAGAAGGCCACGATCCACTAACTCGTGTGAGTTGCCATCCGGATCCCTCAGGAGATTCGGGAAGGTTGGTATCAGTCGTGGGTAACCTGTGGTCAACTCCAGTAACCGAGGGAACCAAGGCCGTGACTGCAACAGGGGTGCGATCAGTACCATCGAACAGCCATGTCGAGTCATTTTCGATAGCGTGCGAGCTATCAGATTGAACGGGGGAAAAGCGTAAATTCGAGTCTTTGGCCACTCCTGAAGGAATGCGTCCGTCGCCACTGCTGCCGGGTCTGGCCTCCAACTGAAGAACTTGGGCACTTGTGCGTTGAGACGGGAAGCGAAGAGGTCCATTTGGAATGAGCCCCATATTTGACTCAATCCCTGTAATGCCGCAGCGTGTAAGTGCCAATCTCCAGAGTCTTTTAAATAACGTTAATTCCAATCGGCCGTCAAATTGTCCAGACTCGGTATATGTTCTGCTTGCACAGAAATGTTGTTGTGAAGGCAGAACCGCCAGAAATCCTTCGCCAGGAGGGCTAACATGCGTGATTTTGTGCCCCCTAGGTGGTTGATGTAACGCACCGCCGACACGTTGTCCATCCTGAGCATCACGCAACAATTCAAACGTTCTGGTGTAATGCTGCGAATAGCGAACGCCCCTGCCAATAGTTCTAGGCAGTTGATATGGAGCGTTTGCTTTTGGTCTGACCGTCTGCCTCCGGTAGATGCGGTACCACAGCGTGCACCCCAGCCGTGCAAGCTGGCATCCGATTCTATCACTACGTCTGGAATGGAGCCGAATATAGCTCTCCCGTTCCAGGCATCCATGTGGGCCAACCACCAGGTCAGCTCGTCTTTGGACTCCTCGTCCAGTTTCACTCATCTCGTAAGACTGGCCTGCACGCAGATAAGAGCCCTTCAGACGTTGAAGGGCCAGATAGTGGAGTGGTCCAGGGAATATTGCCTGTATCGAGGCGGCCAACAGGCCGATCACCCTTTCCAGATGACGGAGAGAGAGATCGTCTGCCCGTAATGTACGCCTGATTTCTTTCTTGATGGCCTTCATTTTGGTCTCCGGAAGAAATAAGAACTGTTGGATGGAGTCCATGGTAAACCCCAGGAACTCTATTGAATGAGTGGGAACTAACATTGACTTTTCCCAATTGATGAGGAAACCTAAGTTCTGGAGTAGAGACGTTGTCCACGAGACATGGAGTTGCAATTGCTCTCGTGATTGAGCCATCAGTAGGATGTTGTCCAAATATATAATCAGCCATACTCCACGGCTTCGGAGGAAGGACACCACTGGCTTCATGACCTTGGTGAAACACCAGGGAGCCGAGGAGAACCCGAATGGTAGACATGTAAACTTCCATCGTCTTCCCTTCCAGGTGAACTGGAGGAAATCTCTGTGTTCCTCGGTTATGGGGACCGTGAAATAGGAGTCCTTCAGGTCCAGTTTGGCTAACCAGTCGGATTCCTGTAGGAGATCCCGAAGGCAATGTATGCCTTCCATTTGGAAGTGCTGGTATTGAAGGAAGGCGTTGAAGGGACGGAGGTTGATGACGGGACACACACCTCCTCCTTTCTTCGGGACCAAAAAGAGGTTGCTCGTAAACCCTGGCTGAGTGAACGGAACCTCTTGTATCGCCCCCTTGGCGTAAAGTTCCACGATCTCTGAGATCATCAATTTTTCCTGATCTCGAGCGAGAGACAGTTCCCTGGGGATAGAAAGCTGAACAGGCATGGACACAAAGTCTATATGGTAACCCTCTACTGTGTGGAGAACCCACGCATCTGTCGTTAAGGCGACCCACGCCTTGTAAAACCTTGCCAATCTGCCCGCCACCCGCTCCTGAACATAAGGAGAAACAGGGGTACTCACCATAAGGGCGTCTGCCTGACGTGGCCCCTCTCGGATAGCGGGGATTCCATGGCCTCCCCCTGGATGGGAAGAATGGAGCCGGTCTGGGCTCCTGGAAGGTTCTAGAAGGGAAGAAGGAGCCTCTTTGCGCCCGAAACGAGCCCCTGAAACCTCGGCCGGGTGGACGGTTCCTGTTGCGCCCGGCCCCTCCAAAAACCTTAGAGGAAAACACCCTCTTCATATTGGCTTGGGCCTTATCAATGGCGGTTAATGTCTTCACATAAGATCCCAAGTCCTTGACGAAATTGTCGCCAAACAACATTTCCTCGGCCGAGGGTCCTGGTTCTGATATGGCCACGGTAGCCAATTTCGGGTCAATCTTGAGCAGGATAGCTTTCCTGCACTCGGCAGACACTGCCATATTGGCATTGCCGAGTAAACAAATGGCACGTTGTACCCAGCCAATCGTTACATCCAGGTCAAGTTCTGACTCGCGCGATTTTGCGGACTCGTAGGCCTTTGATAATGGGCCGAGCGTGTCCATAATTTTGTCCTGGCAACTCCTCAGGGAAAAATCTAAGCCTTTTTTCGGCTTCCAGCCTGATTTATTTAGAAACTGTGCGATCTGTGGATCGACCTCGGGTGTCTTGCACGCCGATCCTGGCACTGAAGGTCTAGGGCATTCTGCCCGCAATTTACTGCGACCTTCCTTAGAAGGTGGCGTGCGCATCCTGTGCGCAATATAACGGGCAACATGCTCGGGTGGATCCCACTTAGCCGAGCGGGGATGGCGCAGGTCATCCGGGTCAAACAGGGCATTACCCTGCGGATCCAGAAGCACTGCGCCACTGCCCGCTCCCTGAGCAGCAACACCCTGGGCAGGAGCAGCGCCCCCAGTATGGGGTGCTACGGCACAGGGAGCTCCCTCCTCCGAGCCGGCCTCATCATAAGAGGCATAATCCATCTCCTCAGACTCATCCCCCTCACTCTGGTCGCTCTCAAACCCTTCTTCACGGGATCTAGCTCGTTTCCATAATCTGGCCGTTTTTGCCTGACAGGGGCTCTTTTGCACGGTGGTAGCGCACCATCTGTGACTGCCTGAGGCGAGTCCGTCAAGGCAGGTATAACCTGCGTCATGGAGTGGGAGGAGAGGTGTTTGCTCTTCACCACGGCCTTACGGGCTATAGGTGAGGCAGGGTTAAGGGCAGGACCCGCTCCCTGTAGGGTAGGGGTAGCCAGTTGGGGTAGTAACAGGGACTGAGCCAGAGTTTGGGAAAAAGAGGAGGACATGGCTCCCATAGCGGAGGCAAGCGCTCTCTGTAGAGAAGACGCCATAGTGGAGGGCTTGGAACTCCTCAGATACAGCATGTTCCTCAGGGGCCCCCATAGGGAATTTGTCACTGTGGCCCTCAGGCCCATCACATTTATCCTGCATATTTGTACAAAGTTAAAGGGCAGAAAATAACAAGCAATCTGCAAGAAAAACCAAAGTGTAGAAAAAATAAGTAACCACAGTAAAGGAAAAGTTTTCAGGGTTTAGTAATCCAAAGTAACAGCAATAGGGAGTGATAGAGAGCATGAAAAAATGAATACAAGAAAAACTGCAGCATATAACAATAATGAAAATATGTACCAAACATAAACTCACATAAGGGGTTAAACAGTGATATGCCCAGGGAGAGGAGAGCAGAGCAGGGAGTCTGCCCTGCGTTCCGCCTGAAAACGAGGACGGGGGAGGTAATAAAAGATGGCCGCCGCACGTGTAGCACTGCGAGGCAGTCGAGAGACAGGGGGGATGGGCAGGCACACGGGAGCCGCCGCCGAGCTAAACGGAGGCTCACCGTCATGCATCGGGTGAAGACACTCCCCGTAATCGCCGTGAATGGCAGTGGGGGGGTCCGTATCGCCGCGCACAGGCGGCAACAGGTCCAGGGGCACACCACAAGGCAAATCAATATAAAAACTACAGAAACGGAAAATAAATACAGGCCCCTAATAAGCCACTAGGGCTAGAGAGAACAGGGGCAAACAAGTAAACAGCATCAAAGTACACTATAATCACAGAGCATGAAAACAGAAATTTGTACTTACCGTAAATTCTTTTTTTTTTTTTTTATATGGTGGCAGTAACTGAAGGGTTATACTTCTCCCTGTGGACAAGACATTTAGCAACTAAAATTAAAAAGGACCCTCCCCCTTTCCCTATAAAGTGCGGTACCTCTCAGACATTACCCAGTACGTGACAAGAAAGACAATACAGCCCAAATTCTACTGCAAAAATATTTTAATAGAAAAGGGGGGGTGGGGGGGAAGTAGTACAGAAAAAGTACTAAAAAATCGTCTGATGAAGACATTGGTGGCCAGATTTTTAATTAGAAACTTAAGGCAGATATCTGAACCTTGAGTGTGGAGACACTCAAACCCGCTAAAAACCCATCTTGCAAAAAATGGAGAATCTGATCTATAGATGGATACAAAACTGGGCTCTGGTGTTCCTTACTCCAGTGAAGAAATTTAGGCCAAATCCTAAAGTAAATCTTAGAAGTAGATTTTCTAGTTGCGTGGAGTAACATTGTTATTCTGTCTTCTTGTAAACCTTGGTTTTGAAGGATTAGCCTTGCAGTAGCCAAGCTGTCAACCTGAAAGTTTCTAGGACTTTCAAGGGCAGGTCCCGGTTCACAATAAGCAGGTTTGATCTTGGAAGTTCCCAATAATTGATGGTCATTTCCTTTACGGTCGCAAACCAGACTCTGTTTGGCCATTATGGGATTATCGCTATTATCCTCGGTCTGTCTGTTCGTATCTTGAGAAGGACCTTCGGGATTAAGGGCAGAGGTGGAAAGACATAAGCTAGGTGGAAGTTCCACTCTATTGACAAAGCGTCTAACCAATTGGGCCGATCCGTTCTGCATAGGGAGGCGAAATTGTGAACCTTTTTGTTTGAGGCTCTTGCCATCAAGTCTACTTCTGGAAGACCGAAGATTTCGGTCAGGTAACTGAAGCTTTCCGGGCTTTTCTTGATTTTTTGTATCGGGGATTCTACCTTTTTAGACTCCTTAATCGTCTCCAAGGTTTGGGCCAGATTTTCTTGGAACCAAGACAGGAAAGACTGCATATCTTTTTGCTTATCTTTTTCCAAAGAATTTGCCGTACACTGACTGCACATTTTCTTCCTTGATCCATCTGGGAGAGGTGTTGCACATTCACTGCAAACTAAATGTTTAGATGTTACGGTAGCCTTTCTAGGCGTAGCAGCAGACAGCTTTTTCTTTGTCCATGTCCGGATAAGCTGGGCTAGACATATCTGTGAAGAACATATGAAAAGGAGGTTTTAAAGCTTATAAATGAAAGGATATTTTCAGAGAATATTTTAAAGTAAAGATCAATTTAAATCTCACCTCAAAATACCTCTGAGCCATGTGGGGGGCAGGTGACATGGTGTACCACTTCTGACCTGCATCCATGCAGTCAGTAGGTACTGCACAGCTTCTTATAATTACCGGTTTCAAATTTCGCGTTTTTTTCCCCCGTATATCTCTTTAAGGCTCCGGTATGCGCATGCGTGTTTGCGCACCCGGAAGCCTAGGTGGAACGCAGTCACCACCCAGGCGTGCGTTCCACCGCTGTGCGCATGCTCGGTCAGAGCTCCACCTCCAGGAAGTAATGCCGGAACCATTCATGGCATAAAAGGGTCTATCTCCACTTGCTCCGTAACCCTATCGGTTAGGAGCATGGTCATTCAGCTTACCACCCAGGCAGCTCTCGGACCGGGTCCCCAAGACCAACAACCCGTGTGTCTCACCTGGTGGATGTCCTGTCCCCTCTCGGGACAAGAAAGAAGACTGGGGAATGTCTGAGAGGTACCACACTTTATAGGGAAAGGGGGAGGGTCCTTTTTAATTTTAATTGCTAGATGTCTTGTCCACAAGGAGAAGAAACGCCCTTCAGTTACTGCCACCATATGACAGAAAAAAGTATGTACTTAACTTGTCTGAGAGCAGCAAAGAAAGAGCGGGATTGTGGGTGCATCAAGCATGTTATAGTCACTTCCTGTGTTATGTGATTGGTTGCTTGAGCACTGTATTTTTTTGTTCATTTCAATTATTTATTCATCTCTATTTCTTTGCTGCTGAGAGTAATAAAGAAAGAGATATGCATAATAGGAGCCTCCGTGTCTTTAATAAAATTAAAATTTCACTTTGCATTCTTACTTTCATAAACACTGCATGTTGACTTATTACTCTGTTTAGCAAATATGTAATTGTGAAGCGGGACATAAAAGAAGAAGAAATCCACGCCTGTTTATCATACAATTGGGCGCCTCAATCTTGGCTCCACGTCAATCATTGTTATAAGCTCTGCCCTTTGAACCTGGCAGTTGGATTAGAGATCGGATACAGAGAAAAGGAGAAATAGAACCATATTTCTATTTCTCCAAATTTGCAATGCTAACGTTAGTTTTACATTATTCCAACAGAATTATAATGTAATTTGCTCAATAAAGGTAATATACAATTTAAAGAACAGGGTCATTTCATGAACAAAAAGGCCCATGTTCTAGGTGATTTTATTCAATGTTGTAAATTGTAAGTGTTATTACAGTTCCTCTTTAAGTGGCCTCCATCAAGATCTACTACTGGAAGCCAGAAGCAACCTACAGTTGCAAGAAAAAGTATGTGAACCCTTTGGAATGATATTAGATTAGATCCAAGGGTTCACATACTTTTTCTACCTGCACTGTGAATGTTTACATGGTGTGTTCAATAAAAACATGGCAACATTTCATTCTTTGTGTGTTATTAGTTTAAGCAGACTGTGATTGTCTATTGTTGTGACTTGGATGATGATCAGATCACATTTTATGACCAATTTGTGCAGAAATCCATATCATTCCAAAGGGTTCACATACTTTTTCTTGCAACTGTATTTTATGTTTGTTTCACAGATTTTGATCCCTTTTGTTTATTTAGTTTTGTTCCGCTTTCCTTATGAAAATCGGAAGATATTGACAAAAAGATATTGATGAATTATGCAAGTCTGTTATCATGAACACGATAAAATCGTGTTTGAGGGTATAAATTGTTACACGGTCTAAAATAACTGATTCTAGATGATTTTAAATGAATTATAAGACACATTCAAATTCACAGTTGTCCAGTTTGTGCAGAATTTTTTTTTTTTAAATTAAATATGGTTGACTCAATGCACTGTCAATAAAAGATTCTCAAGTTGTAATTCACAAAAACACACACCATTAGCTTTGAGAATGCACACAAATAGATATAAGGGGCTCAAGCATCTGATATCAAATGCATGCATGCTAATTGCATGGGATTTGCTATGACATTTTATAGTGATTATAGTGAGCGCCTACACCTATGTCTTTATAAATAAGCCAATATCCCAAAAATTCTGCAAGAAATTTACCATTTTGGCACAGTCACCTTGAAACATATTTTACAGGTTTTGTGTCTTGATCAGGAGTTTAAATGTATTAGGGGCATTACAGCAAACATACAGATCAATCAGTTTAGATTATTCGGCTTACATATTTGGATTATTTTTAGATGTCTGGTGCCGATTCCCTTTTTTTTTTTATTTAACAAAATAATCTAAGATTGCTAGAAGAAAAAAAGCACAAAACATTAACTCAAGAGATAATATAGATCTAAAACGGTAAATGTTTATCAGAATTCTGTAGAATTATGGAGGGGAAGAAACCTCACTGCCCAACAACATATTCTGTAAAATGTACACATTTCGAGGTGTCACAAAAGCACTTTTGTTTGCGGCTAAGGAGCTAATTTAAAAAAAAAAAAAAAAATATCAGGAATTTGTACCAAATCCTTTTACAGAACATAATTTACATTTATATCATATGAATACAATTTTACAAGTCACAGTGGTCACATTTAGAACTGCAAACTAAAAAAGCCAAAAACCCATGGTTAAAACATTTGTAAATTGCAACTAAAAAAGTAGCAGATGATAAAACACCCACATACTTCCTCTTCACTTTGTTCATTAAACATGCAATTGGTTCCCTTTCTGCAAAATGACACATTGCTTTCAACATGAAAGGAGGAGTGCTGGACTCTTTCTTCAAACTAATAAAGTCATCAGTCACCGTTATCATAAGACTAATATTAGATGTTAAACTGCATGTGTGTTTTGGTGAATGAACAGTCTTGGAAACTATGGCACATTAGCTCCTAAGAGTATTACTGCCCTATTTATAGGGATAGTTTTACACAGCAACTTACCTTGATTAACGTGTTAAAAAATACTAAATGTATCTGCATACCTCCCAAAAGTTCAACAGGATAAAGAGGGACAATTGATTTATAAGGGTGTGAATGGCTGTATCAATAGGCGCCACTGTTCAGGGAAATTCTACGTGACTTAATACTAATGTATCTTATTTACACAACTGTTTTCTAAACACATTTAATGTAGTTTAATGAAACTACTTTAAATAGTGTTGCTTTGGATCTCTGTTATACTTTCAGACATATCAACAATGGCTCCTAGAAAATTGGTGAAATTAGGATAGAAAAGTGGGACAGAGGGATTTGGGCCCAAAATAGGCATTGTCCCTCCTAAATAGGTACACTTGGGAGGTATGGTAACTGGCTCCAGAATAATACAGATATATTTTATAAAACTCCCTATTTTAAAAAATTGCAAAAGCTTGGATTTGCTATTATAATGGCATACAGTGTTTATGGCACTTCAAGCACCACGTCAAAGTGACAGTTTAAGTTGTTTTAGTGTTTAGATAATGCCCCGTAGTCTCACAGGTCAATTCTCTGCTTTTTTGAAGTTAAAGGGACACTATAGTCACCCAGACCACTTCAGCTCAATGCCGCGCATGCGCATTCCGCTCCACTCAGGAGTTGATGTCGGCGGGGGAGCCCATCACTTGATTAAGGTAAGGTAAGGAGTTTAACCCCTTCAGCGCCACGGGAGGGGGACCCTGAAGGTGAGGGTCCCCACGGATTACAGTGTCAGGAAAACACGTTTGCTTAAAGGATCACTATAGTGTCAGGAAAACAGCTTTGTTTAACCCCTTAGTGACCGTGGACTTACAGGGTACGTCAGACAAAAAATGGTCGTTAGCAACAGCAGACGTATACTGTCCATCCGCGGCAAATATCGCTTCCAGCCGCTCTAAGGGTATCGCAACGATGCTTCAATGACTGCTAGGCGATCACTCCCCTAGAGCGATCACTTCCGGGTTGCCTCACATGGCGCCCGGCAGTGAGGCAGAGCATCGGAAAGCCATCAGGCAGGTCAAGGTACTCAGTGAAATTAATAAAATGTAGTGATTAATAAAAAAAAGTGATGGTCAGTGAAAGTTAAGTTTTTTTTGCATTTTTCACACACAAACGACACTTTCACTGATGATATTGTTGTGATATGTTTTACTGTTTTGAAACACTAATATTTGTGTTCAGCAAAGTCTCCCGAGTATAACAGTACCCCCCCATGTATAGGATTTATAGTGTTTTCGAAAGCACCATAAAGGCTTGATTTTCTTTTTTATCCCATTGAGATTTGCCAGATTGGTTATGTTGCCTTTGAGATCGTGTGGTAGCCCAGGAATGAGAATTACCCCTATGATGGCATACCATGTGCAAAAGAAGACAGCGCAAGGTACTGCAAATGGGGTATGTTCAGTCTTTTTTAGTAGCCACTTGGTCACAAACACTGGCCAAATTTAGCGTTCATAATCGTTTTTTGCATTTTCAACACACAAACAAATATAAATGCTAACTTTGGCAAGTGTTTGTGAATATCCTGGGTTGTCTACTTTAAAAAAAATATGTACATGTGGGGTGTTATTCAGAGATATATGACAGATAATAGTGTTACAATGTCACTATTGATACATTTTAGAAATAAATATTTTGAAACAACAATGTCCTATTTGTACTTAAAGCCCTATAACTTTCCAAAAAAAGGCTAAGAACATGTTAACATTGGGTATTTCTAAACTCAGGACAAAATGTAAAAACTATTTAGCACAGGTGTTTTTTGGTGGTTGTAGATGTTTTGGGGATCAAAGTTAGAAAAACAAAGTGTTTTTAAAAATGATTTCATCATATTTTATAATTTTTTTATTGTAAATATCATATGATGAAAATAGTGATATCTTCAGAAACACCATTTAATGGCGAGAAAAACGGTATATCATATGTGTGGGTACAGTAAATGAGTAAGAGAAAAATTACAGCTAAAAACACAGTAGAAATGTAAAAACAGACCTGGTCTCATACAGTAAGAAAACTGAAAGGCGGTCTAGTCACTAAGGGGTTAACCCCTTCAGGACGGAGTCAATAGAGCACGTTCTGATCAAAACAAAACGTAAACAAAAGCTGGAATTTGCGCTATATGTCTGTTCAACCGTAATTCACCGCTGTCACATTAAGTGCACCCACACTTTTTATATATAATTTTGTTCAGGATAAACAGGGCTTTAATTTATCATTAACTATTCATATATGGAACAATTAATTATGAATAAAATTTTACAAAATGTGAGAAAATAAGATTTTTTTTTTAAATTTGTATTTCCGTCTGACATTTTAGCTGTGAATGTCATAATACTGTTAGGATTTACTGCAAAAAAATGCACATATTTGTAATCAGCGATGTCTCACGAGTACAAGAGTACCCCCCATTAATAGGTTTTATGGTGTTTTGGAAAGTTACAGGGTCAAATATAGAACGTTCCATTTTCACATTGAAATTTGCCAGATTAGTAATGTTACCTTTGAGACGGTGTGGTAACCCAGGAATGAGAATTACCACTTGGAAAAGTAGACAACCCAAGGTATTGAAAGTGGGGTATGTTTAGTCTTTTTTAGTAGCCACTTAGTCACAAACACTGTTTGCGTTCATATTTGTTTTTGTGGGAAAAAAGCAAAAAACTAATATTTGGCCAGTGTTTGTGACTAAGTGGCTACTCAGAAAGACTGGACATACCCCACTTGCAATACCTTGGGCTGTCTATTTTTGCAAATGGTATGCCATCATGGGGGTAATTCTCATTCCTGGGCTACCATAAGCTCTCAAAGGCAACGTAACCAATCTGGCAAATTTCAATGTAAAAAAAAAAAAATGAAATGCAAGCCTTAGATGTGACTCTCTAACTTTCCAAAACACCATAAAACCTTTACATGGGGGGTACTGTTATTCTCGGGAGACTTCACTAAACACAAATATTAGGGTTTTAAAACAGTAAAACACATTACAACAATAATATAGTCCATAAAAGTGCCGTTTGTTTGTAAAAAATGCAAAAAAACGTAACTTTTACTTAAAATATCATCGTTGTAATACAAATTACCAGTTTGAAACACTAATATTTGAGTTCAGCGAAGTCTCCCGTGTAAAACAGTACCCCCCATATACAGGTTTTATGGTGTCTTGGAGAGTTACAGGGTCAAATATAGTGCTTGCAAATTAAATTCTCTGCACTTTCTCCCTGTGTTGTCAGGCATGTCAATCAAATTTTAATTAATCAAATCACATAAATTATGTTAAAAGATTACTTAAATATTCACGTAGAATTTTAATATATATGCATTTATAGGTATTTAAATTCTACGTGTATACTAATGTAATCTTTTATGTAATTATATGTATATATATTTGCGGTTATTTGTATTTTATATATAGATAGATATATATAGAATGTCATTCTAAGTGTTTGAGAGCTATCACATGGCCCCGGTGGATTCATTTGCCAGGGGAGGGCTGCCTGGGCTGTCAGGCAGCCCTCCAGAAGAGGATCGCGGCGGAGGTAAGTCCACTGGACCTCCTGGGACTCAAAGCAGTTACGGCGTTCTATGCCGCCGCAACTGCTTTAAAGCCCTTTTAAAACGGGACGGCATAGAATGCCGTAACGCCGTTAAGCAACTCTAGCCATGCCTCTCTTAACTGTGACTTACACAGCCTCCTTACACATGAAAAAAAAAAAAAAAAAATATTTCCCTTATTATACAATGTGTTTAACTTAAATGTTAACTCTGTCTGGGTTAATCACATTCATCAGTCTCCTTTATGTGATTCAATTTCAATTAACAGAGCAGGAGACAAATACTCCTAAAGTAAACACACTGAGGTGTTAGATGGTTTTAAAAAGGACAACCTTTTTCAATGGAGGCGATTTGAGTCTCAAGCATGGGGGCTGTGTTTAGGGTTGCACAAACAAAGTAATTTAACTCAGAAAGGGCATTAAATTGAGCAGGAAGACTGAAGGGGCATGATCTATACACCAAACCTACTTTATTAAGCTAAAGTTGTTTTTTTGTTCAGAGTGTCCATTTAAAGGGACACTATAGTCACCAGAACAACTACAGCTTAATGTAGTTGTTCTGGTTAGTATAATTACAGGGAGTGCAGAATTATTAGGCAAATGAGTATTTTGACCACATCATCCTCTTTATGCATGTTGTCTTACTCCAAGCTGTATAGGCTCGAAAGCCTACTACCAATTAAGCATATTAGGTGATGTGCATCTCTGTAATGAGAAGGGGTGTGGTCTAATGACATCAACACCCTATATCAGGTGTGCATAATTATTAGGCAACTTCCTTTCCTTTGGCAAAATGGGTCAAAAGAAGGACTTGACAGGCTCAGAAAAGTCAAAAATAGTGAGATATCTTGCAGAGGGATGCAGCACTCTTAAAATTGCAAAGCTTCTGAAGCGTGATCATCGAACAATCAAGCGTTTCATTCAAAATAGTCAACAGGGTCGCAAGAAGCGTGTGGAAAAACCAAGGCGCAAAATAACTGCCCATGAACTGAGAAAAGTCAAGCGTGCAGCTGCCACGATGCCACTTGCCACCAGTTTGGCCATATTTCAGAGCTGCAACATCACTGGAGTGCCCAAAAGCACAAGGTGTGCAATACTCAGAGACATGGCCAAGGTAAGAAAGGCTGAAAGACGACCACCACTGAACAAGACACACAAGCTGAAACGTCAAGACTGGGCCAAGAAATATCTCAAGACTGATTTTTCTAAGGTTTTATGGACTGATGAAATGAGAGTGAGTCTTGATGGGCCAGATGGATGGGCCCGTGGCTGGATTGGTAAAGGGCAGAGAGCTCCAGTCCGACTCAGACGCCAGCAAGGTGGAGGTGGAGTACTGGTTTGGGCTGGTATCATCAAAGATGAGCTTGTGGGGCCTTTTCGGGTTGAGGATGGAGTCAAGCTCAACTCCCAGTCCTACTGCCAGTTCCTGGAAGACACCTTCTTCAAGCAGTGGTACAGGAAGAAGTCTGCATCCTTCAAGAAAAACATGATTTTCATGCAGGACAATGCTCCATCACACGCGTCCAAGTACTCCACAGCGTGGCTGGCAAGAAAGGGTATAAAAGAAGAAAATCTAATGACATGGCCTCCTTGTTCACCTGATCTGAACCCCATTGAGAACCTGTGGTCCATCATCAAATGTGAGATTTACAAGGAGGGAAAACAGTACACCTCTCTGAACAGTGTCTGGGAGGCTGTGGTTGCTGCTGCACGCAATGTTGATGGTGAACAGATCAAAACACTGACAGAATCCATGGATGGCAGGCTTTTGAGTGTCCTTGCAAAGAAAGGTGGCTATATTGGTCACTGATTTGTTTTTGTTTTGTTTTTGAATGTCAGAAATGTATATTTGTGAATGTTGAGATGTTATATTGGTTTCACTGGTAATAATAAATAATTGAAATGGGTATATATTTGTTTTTTGTTAAGTTGCCTAATAATTATGCACAGTAATAGTCACCTGCACACACAGATATCCCCCTAACATAGCTATAACTAAAAACAAACTGCTGAATTTTCCTTATAGAGATGCATTGATTGACTGCATGTCTATGAGGAGTTGCTGATTGGACAAAACGGTGTTTGGCCCCGCCCATTTGCTGATTTTAGCCAATCCAATGCTTGCCCCATGGGAAAGCATTGGTTTGGCTAAAAATCTGCAATTCTGATGAGGTCACCAAAGGGGCGGGGCCGTGCCAGCAGAACCGCGGGGCACTGGAAATAAGGTGAGTTTTATTATCTTTTAAGGGGACTAAGGATGTGGGGGGGGGGGAGGAAAGGGAGTGGGACAAGTCACCCAAACAGTGGGTTTTGTATAATTGGGTCCAGAATACATGTTTGTGTTCCTGACCCTATAGTGTTCCTTTAATTAGTTCACATTATTTGTGTGTAGGGTCGCTATCCTCTCCTGAAATCCTCACCTACACACAGTTCTATATTGAACAAAACACATACATATAAAAAACAGAAACAAACTGCTACAAGTCTATGCAGTTTTGTTTTATTCACCAGCTGTTATCTAAAATTCCCTTTTGAATTGTGAAAACATGTGACTGAAAAGTTAACCCCTTAAGGATGGAGCCAAATGTACACGTTGTGAACGAAACAAAATGTAAACAAAACCTGGCATTTGCGCTACATGTCTGTCCAACCATAATTCACCTCTTTCATAGTAAATGCACCCACCCTTATTATATATCATTTTATTCAGGGGAAACAGGGCTTTCATTTAATATCAAATATTTAGCTATGAAACATAATTTAATATGAAAAAAATGGGATAAAATAAGATTTCTTTTTATTTTTTAGTTCTACATGACATTTTAACGGTCAATGTCATTATACTGTTTGCTTTTACTGCAATAAAATACACATATTTGTATTCAGCAAAGTCTCACGTGTAAAACAGTACCCCCTATGTACAGGTTTTATGGTGTTTTGTGAAGTTACAGGGTCAAATATAGCATGTTACATTTGAAATTGAAATTCACTAGGTTGGTTACGTTGCCTTTGAGACTGTATAGTAGCCCAGGAAAGAAATTTACACCCATAATGGCATATCATTTGCAATAGTAGACAACCCAAGGTATTGCAAATGGGGTATGTCCAGTCTTTTTTAGTAGCCATTTGGTCACAAACACTGGCCAAAGTTAGTGTTAGTGTTTGTGTGTGAAAAATGCAAAAAAAACGCCAATTTTGGCCAGTGTTTGTGACTAAGTGGCTACTAAAAAAGACTGGACATACCCCGTTTGCAATACCTTGGGTTGTCTACTATTGCAAATAGTATGCCATCATAGGGGTAATTTTCATTGTTGGGCTACCATAGGGTCTCAAAGGCAACGTAACCAATCTGGCGAATTTTAGTGTGAAAAAAATGAAACGCAAGCCTTATATTTGACGCTGTAACTTTTGAAAACACCATAAAACCTGTACATGAGGGGTACTGTTGTACTCGGGAGACTTCGCTCAAATATTTGTGTTTCAAAACAGTAAAAAGTATCGCAGCAATAATAACGTCAGTGTAAGTGCTGCTTGTGCGTGAAAATGCAAAAAACGTCACTTACTGGCGATATCTTCGTTGTAATACATTTTACTGTTTTGAAACACTAATATTTGTGTTCAGCGAAGTCTCCCGAGTAGAACAGTACCCCCCATGTACAGGTTTTATGATGTCTTGGAAAGTTATAGGGTTAAATATAGTGCTAGCAAATTAAATTCCCTTTACATTCGGCATGGGTTGTCAGGCAGGTCCTGCTAATTGTAATTAATTAAGATACCTAATTATGTAAAAATATTATATAAAAATATATTTAGAATTAATATATATATATATATATATTTTATTTTTTTTAAATATTTTTATATATATATATATATATATATATATATATAGTGTGATATATACGTATATATTTATGTATATATTATTTTGTTCTACATGTATTTTGATATAAAAATATATATACAGTTAGAACGAAATAACACATCTATATATTTTTTTATGATTTTTTTTATTTTAATTTTTAACGTATTTACATATTTAATTTTTTATATATATTTAATCAGTATCAGTCTATGTGTGATAATATATATATTAATAGTAAAATACACCTAGACAGTGTGTGTATATATATATATATATATATATATATATATATATATATATATATATATATATATATATATATATATATATATATATATATATATATATAAAGCAAAAAATGAGAGCACTCCATGGATTTGGTAAACTATAAATGGACCCCAGTAGATAAAGGGTCAACATCACACACACTCTCTGTTATATACTGACAACTCACATTATGATAAGCCAGCCTGTTTTCTGTAATTGATGCTTGTTCTTATTGTTTAGGTTTGTGATTTGGCAACACACATGGCTTTCCCAGCTAGGGTTCCCAATTTAATAAGGAGTTAGGTAGCATTTGAGTTAGCTCTATTAGGCTACACAGGTCTACAGTTACCAATACACCAGTCTTTCTTACTGAGTCCCTATATGAGCAATCGTTTCTAGCCATTCCTGGCTCACTCTAGTATCCTACGATCAGTTAGGCAGTTGCTTAGACATTTATGAAAACACATATGCAACATATAATTTTATTTATCCTCCGTATTGATTTTAAATCTCTGCCGACATTTGGTTTTTAAACAGCTGTGCCGTCTCTAGGCAACACATGGTGATTTCACCACACGTCACTTTACGGCAATTAACATAACGATCCACAATTTGCGGCTTCACTCATATGGCAGATTGGACACACAGGGAGCACTTGGTGATTGGGTAAGTTTAACAAGCGTTTATGTATATATTTGAGGTTTTTGTATATGACAGCATCTTGATAAAGACCGCTAGACGGTCGAAACGTCGATTTTTTTTTTGTGCTATTTGAATACAGTAATTTGATTTACCAAATCCATGGAGTGCTCTCATTTTTTGCTTTGTTTATAGTATTTTGCACAGAGAAGCACCTGGTATGTATTATTATTTGGGAAGAGTGCCAGAAATTGTATAGTTTATATATATATATATATATATATATATATATATATATATATATATATATATATATATATATATATATATTTATTATTTTTTTTACACTTATTTAACTTTTATTTAATTTTATTTACAGCCAGCAGGGGGACCACCTGTCATTACAGGCAGCCCCCCTGCTGGCAATGCAGAAGGCAGCTATCCCGGCCATGTGATTGTGAGGTCCTCGCAAGGACCTCACTCTCACATGGCCGGGGGGGCTTCCAGGGGGTCGGACGTGCTGCGGGGGGCTCCCTGGGAGTCCCCCCATCCGCGATCGCCGTCGTGGGATCGCAGGCGACCGGGTAAGTATAGTAAGACCGGAGGGCGTACTATTACGCCCGACGGCGTTTAGAGACGCCTAAAAAAGGACGTAATAGTACGCCCTCCGGTCTTAAGGGGTTAAGGCTTCTTGCATAGGATAAAAATAAAAACAATGTATTCTACTTCTAACAGTATCTATTTAAAGGCACTCTGTAGGCACCCAGATCACTTCATATCAATGTAGTGGTGTAGGTGCTATGTCCCCTTGCAGAGGTATCATTAGAAACCACCGGACCTCAGTGTGAAAATTGCCCTGGGGCACCCCATGTGTCTCATTCTCCTCCCTCCAGCCAATCTATGTGTTTCATTCTCACTCCCCCAGCTCCTCTGTGTGTCTCATTCTCCCACGCAGCTCATTCATGTGCCTCATTCCCCCATCCCCTCCGCTCCAACTCACCTCCATGTAACGTGGCCGAGCGGACAATGGTACCTGGTGTGACAGCCCTAAAGTTATACCGGCCCACCAGGAATTTCCTGGTATCCCGGAGGGCCAGTCTGGGCATTTCCCATGCACACTAGCATTGGATTGGCTGACATAAATCGAAAGTTAGTGTTAATTTTTTTTTGTGTGAAAAATGCAAAAAACTAATTTGAACGCCAATTTTGGCCAGTGTTTGTGACTAAATGGCTACTAAAAAAAAAAAAAACACACACAAAAAAAAAAAAAAAAAAAAAAAAAAAATACAAAACTGTGAGATGGTAAGGTAACCCAGGAATGAGAATTACCCCAATGTTTGTGACTAAGTGGCTACTCAGAAAGACTGGACATACCCCGTTTGCAATACCTTAGGTTGTCTACTATTGCAAATGGTATGCCATCATGGGGATAATTTTCATTCCTGGGCTACCATATGGTATCAAAAGCAACGTAACTAACCTGGCAAATTTCAATGTGAAAAAACTGAAACACACGCCTTATATTTGACTAACTTTGCACATTAGGGGGTACTAGTATACTCCGGAGACTTCGTTGAACACAAACATTACTGTTTCAAAACATTAAAAACGTATCACAACAATTATGTCGTCCGTGTAATTGCCATTTGTGTGTGAAAAATGCAAGAAATGTCACTATCACTGACGATATAATCGTAATACATTTTATTGATTTGAAACACTAATATTTGTGTTCAGCGAAGTCTTCCGAGTAAAACAGTACCCCCTATGTACAGGTTTTATGGTGTCTTGGAAAGTTACAGGGTTAAATAAATATAGTGCTATCAAATTAAAAAAATTCCCTGGACTTTCAGGCAGGTCCTGCAAATTGTAATGAATAAAAATGACCTAATTATGTAAAAATATTACATAAATATATACATATAAACATACATTTTATATATATATATATATATATATATACACACACACACACACACACACATATATATATATATACACACACACACACACACACACACACACACACACACACACACACACATATATATACACACACATATACACACACACACAAATACTTTGTTCTTTACATAGTTGAATGTGCTGACAACAAAATCACACAAAAATTAAAAAATTGAAATCAAATTTTTCAGCTCATGGAGGTCTGGATTTGGAGTCACTCAAAATTAAAGTGGAAAAACACACTACAGGCTGATCCAACTTTGATGTAATGTCCTTTAAACAAGTCAAAATGAGGCTCAGTAGTGTGTGTGGCCTCCACGTGCCTGCCTGTATGACCTCCCTATAATGCCTGTGCATGCTCCTGATGAGGTGGCGGATGGTCTCCTGAGGGATCTCCTCCCAGACCTGGACTAAAGCATCTGCCAACTCCTGGACAGTCTGTTGGTGGATGGAGCGAGACATGATGTACCAGATGTGCTCAATTGGATTCAGGTTTGGGGAACGGGTGGGCCAGTCCATAGCATCAATGCCTTCGTCTTGCAGGAACTGCTGACACACTCCAGCCACGAGGTCTAAGCATTAGGAGGAAACCAGGGCCAACCGCACCAGCATATGGTCTCACAAGGGGTCTGAGGATCTCATGTCAGTATCAAATGGCAGTCAGGCTACCTCTGGCGAGCACATGGAGGGCTGTGCGGCCCCCCAAAGAAATGCCACCCCACACCATTACTGACCAACTGCCAAACCGGTCATTCACCCTTCCTCACCCATTATTTTGTTATGATGGAAGTTTATTTTCATGCTGCTTATTTTAATTATCTTTTCATTGTGATGCAGTTTATTGATCTTACTCTGCATACTGCAGTTTAGTTAATGATTGACTATTTAAAAAATGTATGGTGTCTATGCATCTGCTGTTATGCTTTTTGTATTTAGGAAGCCAGTTTTTCTTCACTGGCTAAGTCTTTTGTATAATTTTGTGTTTTCAGCTTAGATTTCATTGGAGGATGAACCTTCCAATTTGGGCACATTGCCTGACTCCACGTTTCATTGGGCATTGATGGTAATTCATATTGACACGGTCAAAGTTGTTGTTCTATTCACATCTTTGTTTACCTGTATTTCACTGTAAGAAAGAGGAGGTGCTTTAGGCTGCTTCCTCTAATTTAGATTTGTTTTTTTAATTTGTTCTTTGTTTCTATGTAGTTTTTCTTTGCTACTGGGGTGTTTAGTAAAGAAATATGCAAAATACTTGCTTTCTGTCATTATTAAAATTAAGATTATAAGCACACTAAAACTAGCATTATTTTGAATTTGTTATTAACCTCAAACCATTCCTGAAAAAAAATAAATGCACGGTGTAAGGGTGCATTATCCTGCTGAAAGAGGTCACTGCCATCATGAAACACCATTGTCATGAAGGGGTGTACCTGGTCTGCAGCAATGTCAAAGTAACATCCACATGAATACCAGGACCCAAAGTTTTCCAGCAGAACATTGCCCAGAGCATGACTTGCCTTCTTTCCCAAGTAAATGATGGACACGCACCTGGACATCCATTTGGTCTAAAGGAAAACGTAATTCATCAGACCAGGCAACCTTCTTCCACTGCTCCATGCTCCACTTCTGATGCTCATGACCCCAATGAAGGCACATTTGGCAGTGGAAAGGATCATCATGAGCACTCTGATCAGTCTGCAGCTACATATCCCCATACGCAGCAAACTGTGTTGTACTGTGTGTTCTGACACTTATCATGGTTATCATTACGTTTTTCAGCAATTTGAACTACAGAAAATCTTCTGTGTGATCGCACCAGATGAGCTCGACTTCGCTCCCCACATGCATCATTGAGCCACGGAGGCCCATGATCCCGACACCGGTCCATCAGTTGTCCTTCCATGTACCACTTTTGGAAGGTACTAATCACTGCATACTGGGAACACCCACAAGAACTGCTCTTTTGGAGATGCTCTGACCCAATGGTCTAGCCATTACTATTTAAACCTTGCCAAAGTCATTCTGGGTTTTTTCCCCCCACTTGTCCATTTCCCTGCTTACAACATATGAAATTCAAGAACTGACTGTTCACTTGCTGTCCAATATATCCCACCCCATTGACAGCTACTATTATAACAATATAATCAATGTTATTTACTTCACCTGTCAGTGGGTTTAATGTTGTGTCTGATCAGTGTATGTATATATGTATGCATGCATACATTTATACATACTCCCTTATGGATATGCAAATTAAAAGCATTTACAAATGTGGTAATTTGTTGTATTTTATCCTTCGTGTTTGCGTGTGTAAAAGTATATACATATGTATCACCAGTTACAGTTGTGCTCAAAAGTTTGCATACCCTTCCAGAAATTGTCTTCAATTGAAGAATAATGATCATATGAAGCCATTTATTATCACATAGTTGTTTGGCTCCTTTTTAAACCATAATAACAGAAATCACCAAAATGGACTTAATCAAAAGTTGACATACCCTTGAATGTTTGGCCTTGCTACATACACACAAGGTGATACAGACAGATTAAAATGGCAATTAAAGGTTAATTTCCACATCTGTGACTTTTTAAATTGCAATTAGTGTCTGTGTATAAATGGTCAATGAGTTTGCTAGTTCTCATGTGAGTGCCCTGAGCAGCCTAGATACTGAGCCATGGGGAGCAGAAAAGAACTGTCAAAAGACCTGCATAACAAGGTCATAGAAAATTATAAAGATGGAAAAGGATATAAAAAGATATCCAAAGCCTTGAAAATGCCAGTCAGTTCTGTTCAAGCACTTAAGAAGTGGAAATGTAAAGATCTCTTGATACCACGCCAAGATCAAGAAGACCAAGAATGATTTCAGCCACAACTGTCATAAGAACTGTTCAGGATACAAAGAAAAACCCACAGGTAACCTCAGGAGAAATATAGGCTGCTCTGGAAAAAGGCAATGTGGTTGTTTCAAGGAGCACAATACGACAATACTTGAACAAAAATGAGCTGCATAGTCGAATTGCCAGAACAAAGCCTTTACTGAGCCAATGCCAAAAAAATGCCTGGTTACAATATGCCCGACAACACCTTGACACGCCACGCTATGTTTGGAGAGGGCATATAGTGGAAAGAATACTATCCCCACTGTGAAGCATGGTGGTGGCTCACCAATGTTTGGGGGGTGAGAGGAAGGGGGGGGGGAATCTTGTGAAAATTGATGGCAAGATGAATGCAGAATATTTTCAGAAAATACTGGCAGACAATTTGCATTCTTCTGCACGAAGGCTGCGTATGGGACATTCTTGGACTTTAGAGCATGACAATGACCCTAAGCACAAGGCCAAGATGATCCTCCAGTGGTTACAGCAGAAAAAGGTGAGGGTTCTGGAGTGGCTATCACAGTCTCCTGACCTTAATATCATCGAGCCACTCGGGGAAAATCTCAAACGTGCAGTGCATGCAAGACAACCAAAGACTTTGCACAACATGGAGGCATTTTGCCAAGATTAAAGGGCAGCTATACCACCTGCAAGAATTAGGGGCCTCATAGACAACTATTACAAAAGATTGCACACTTTCATTTAATGCTAAATGGGGCAATACACAATATAAAGAACTAAGGGTATGCAGACTTTTGAACAGGGGTCATTTCATTTTCTTTCTTTGCTGCCACATTTCGTTTTGTTTTAGGATTATGCCATTCTGTTATAACCCTACAGTTGAATATGAATTCCATGAGAAATAAAAGAAATGTGTTTTGCCTGCTCACCCATGTCTTCTTTTAAAATGGTACATATATTACCAATTCTCCAAGTGTATGCAAACTTTTGAGCACAACTGTATATTCACTCCATAAAAAAGTATTTACATTTTGCATTTTATATAATGTAAGTTACCAGTCTCAGGAACACCAGGAATTCCAGTCTTTGTATGAGTCACAGAACCAACATAAGGGAAGTGCACAATACTTACAAGAATGCAAGAGGCATTGGGAACTTCCACACGCTGATATAGCATTGAAAAAATGCTGTGAGTCACTTTGCAATGGAGACAAAGTGATTTGTTACACAATGGTAAATAATTGGATATGGGATTAATATTTTTTTTTAGAATAACTGCATAACATCATTCCGCTGGAAGAAAACCAGTATTATTGACATCAACACGGTGAAATTATGAAAATACACAGTCACCTGATATATGAAACAAAGGGGTGAGAAACAGAGAAACCATTTTGTTCTGAAAACAGGTACAAAAATGGAAAAATTGAAAAGGCACAAATGGAATGTTCTGCTGGATCATGTGGTTTTGAGTAATTGCTCAAAACTACCTCATAAAGTAAACTGAAAGCCACGCTCAGTGCCACCCTCAGCGGAGCAGAGCTTTCTTAACTCATTGGTGGAGAATGATCAACATATGCTCACAGCCAATGAGCTAGCTATGCACTTTAGATCCAAGTTCAGGAGAGCCAACATAAGTTCCTAAGCAGGAGCTTCAGACTCTCTGGCTGAGGTAGTGGAGAAGAGAAGCCGAACCTGACAGACCACAGTTAAGAAGTCAAACCATTCTTTTACAAATTATTTTTAGAGTTATTCCATCCCTTATGAATATTTGTTTTAAAATAATAAATTAATGCCCTATTCTAATTCAGCTATGCTTTCAGTTTGTCTAATTCTGCCTAAAATTTTAAATTGACTTTGTAGGCTCACTTCTGTGACCACAATGAACATGCGGTAAAGGTTACTGCAGTACCCAAAAGTATACAAAAAATACAAACAGTTCCTATTGTGCTTCAGCACCTCCCTCTGCAGCTCCAAGCAGGATACAACAACTCAAAGAATAAAAGGAAAAAGCTACACAAAGATTTATTTGAAAGACAAATACAAACACTTTGTGTTCTTGCCTTTCTCAATGCAAGGACAAGGGAAGAACCCAAAACATTTGTATTTGTTGTCCTTCACTTGGTGTGCACATTTGCAGTTAGTAGAATTGCCCTATTTTTCCTT
Source organism: Pelobates cultripes (assembly GCA_933207985.1). Classification (NCBI taxonomy): domain Eukaryota; kingdom Metazoa; phylum Chordata; class Amphibia; order Anura; family Pelobatidae; genus Pelobates; species Pelobates cultripes. The sequence continues at coordinate 195,964,139 of OW240914.1, forward strand.
TTATTCTGTGTATTCTCACTTCAGTGAATAATGCTGAGAATCACCATGGCTGAGCAATGTGCAGAGCTCAATTTGAGTGCTGCACATAGCTTATTAGTCTGGGCCATTACTGGAAGCACCGGCTGACAGAGGGGACCCTCTGGAATCAAGATACCTAGGGCTCCCTTTTTAAGCTGTTGGCAGGCTCTGAAACACTATGGTAGAGTAGTGGTTTATCAGCTGCAGTGATTTAAAGGGCTATGTGCAATGTTTATTTTGTGGCCCCACATGATAACGTGAACCCTCAGTTATAACATGATGCCTAGGCTCACTGCTATCAGCAGGAATTTAACCTCGTTGGTATTTGAATGCATGAATGTATATGCCATCAACACCTGTTAAAGCCCACTCCTGGTTAATAAATATGAGAATTTGAAATCTGCTTGTAATTCAATGCCGCGCGGATGGGGATCCTAATGACAATGACGGGGAACCTATTGGGGGAAGGGGAGGGAGGCTCTAAATGTAAAAAACAAAATACAACTGGCTGCTCACTGTTTAGTAGACATGCCCCTACTCGCAGCATAGCGAGTAGGGGCAGATTAATTACCAATACTAAGTAATTTTTACTTATTATTAGTACATTTGGCTGAAAGACCAATTACTAATACTAAGTAATTTTTACTTAGTATTAGTACATTTGGCTGAAAGACCAAATTAGATCTTTCAGCCTATTGATAGATAGCTCCTTAATATCGTGGGAATTAAGGAGCTATTTACTATGCGGCTGCAAGATGCAACCGCGGCACGAATAGGATCGGAGTTTCATTCATTCGAATTAAATTCAGATACGAACAGAAACTACCGAATGCCATTTTAATACCAATGAACAAACTGTTCATTCTGTTAGGACAGAATTCGGTAGTTTCGCCGGGGCCCTATGTATATGACAGGACGCTGGGGAATATTGAAAGGAAGCATCGAGAGATCAGGTGAGAATTGTGGGAAAATTCCTTTGACCGCGAGAAGTGGGTCATAGCTGGTCAGGCGTAGCAAATATCCATAAGACAAAATAGTCCCTACTTTGTCTTATGTTTTAAAGAAAACTAGAGCAGACAGGAAGAAAAGAAGAACAGATCCTGAGAGAGAAAGAAGAGGAATCGATTACATAAAGTTAAGTTCGGCATGACAATGCCGCTTTAAAAAAAAAAAAAAAAAAAACACCTCACCTTTATTCCAGCACCAAATCGGGTTCACTGGCACTGGCTCTGCCCACACTCCCCTTTCCTTGGCTGAGATCATCAGAACTGACAATCTCAGCCAATCCAATTCTTTCCAATGAAGGTGCTTAGATGCTTAGTGTTAGTCTTTCATTTAGCTGACCTATTTTTTTGACATGCCTTCTAATGTGAGGCATTAGTGAAGGGTATTGTTTCACTGCTATGCCTCTCCACCTTAAAGGAGCACTAAAGTCAAACTATAAAACTATTTTTTTTTTTTTTTTAAAATCAATCCCAGTGGGCCCCTTACACTGATCACAGGTTCCCCCCACCCCCAAACATGCCATCAGGACACAGGAGACACTGTGATGTCTTCAGCTAAGCTAAGCATGAAGACATCAAATGTAAGTCCTGCACATCAGGCAGGACTTGACTCGGAAGTCCCTCTGGTGGCCGTCTGATTGAATGCCACTGGAGGGGTTCCTAGATTCTAAGGTAAACACTGTATTCCTGCTGGGAGCTATTGTACTCACCTGAACAACCCCATTAAGCTGAAGTTGTTCAGGTGACTATAGTCTTCCTTTAAGGTTCCAGGGTTGACTTTATTTCATGTGACAAAAGGCAGAAAAAACAAAAAAACAAAGTAAGCGAGCTACCTAAGCTCATTGGGTGTATATGTTTCTACGTGTGCAGCAGTTACCTAATTTACATCTAAATCCAAGAGAGATCAACTTGGGATGGCAGTAAGTTTTCTTCAAGTTAGATGTGTCTAGTCAAATCAAGAGTTGCTTCCAGCTGTACTATGAGCTATCCCTAGAATTTCACGTTTTAACCAAATTTTTGTGAGCATCACCTAATACTTTCAAATTAGACAGGCATAGTGTTTTGTGCCTCATTCTGAATTTTCACAAACATCCTTAGCAATGGAATTCTTTTTTTAATTTTTATTTTTTTATTTTTAAACTGCTTTTTAAATCAAAGCGTGTCTTGGACCAAAACCAAGCACATAGACTGTACCATTTTAATCAGCATGGTGTCGGTTCTGGTTCAGGAGTCAAAGTCTAAGAATATATAAGTATTAAGGAAAGTTCTTGTGAACATAAAATGTGATTTTAAAACGTCCTTTCTCAAGGTCTGATTGGTTATGTTGTTTGTTCCCAACAATAAACTCTTACAATTAGCATCAGTTAGTTTAGAATTATATTCCTCTCCATTAAAGTCAAACGACATAGCTGACAAAACATACTCTTGTTTTGTAAGTTAATTTACATGTACATTTTGCAATAAAATCAAAGGGATGATTCTACATTTTTACTTTTATTTTATTATTTCTTAAAGCCTTCCTTCAACCAAAAACAGTGTTTTATTAAAACACTGTTTTTAGCTGTAATGGCTCTAACTGGATAAACTTACCTGGGTTCACACAGCGAGGCCAAGTATTCCATGCTGCCTAATCTGCCTTCGGTGATGTCACTCACATTCGCTGCGTTGGGCTGAGAGTAGGTCATGGACGGCACAGAGGACACCAACATGCTATGTGTGCTGACAATATACACTTCTTATGTACAAATGTAACATTAGCCAGCCAAGAACTCAAGTTAATAGTGTGTGTGTGTGTAGGTTTTTTACGTAGGGGTTGTTAACCGTACAGCACAGGACTTAGAAGCATCCCTAGTGGCCATCTGAGTTACAGCCAGTAGAGGTGTTACTAGACCGCAATATAAACACTGTCTTTTCTCTGAAAAAGAGAAACATAAAAAAAAAAAGACACCAGAACCATTACATTAAGCTTTAGCAGCTCTGATGACTATAGTGTCCATTTAACATACAAGAGCTGTACTGCTTCTGTTGCATAGTACATGCTGTAGCTCTTACATGGTGAGGCCCTAGAACACAATGATGTAAAACAAAGTGCAGGCCACAGGCAAAAATAAGTAAATTAAAAATAAAAAGAAACACAGCCTGCCTGTGGGAATCCAGCTTGACAGTTTGATAGGAATGTAATTTATGAGGGATCAGAAATCCCCTGATAAAAAAATATCCACAACATCCGCACTGTAACTTTCTCTGCTTCCATAAATGCATGAAATCCCCTACCAACACAAAACTCCTCCCCACCAAAAAAAACCAAACACTTTGTACGTTCCCCTTCTACCCTGAAGTACCAGACATCCCTATTAACACACAACACAGTCTCACCATATATTTTATTGTTTTACTAGACGCACCAGAAAGTCCCGCAGAGAAACAAGAGAATGTTCTTGTTATCTCAACAGAAACATGATCTATCAGAAGAATGTCCCATAATTAAGACTAACCTTCAACAATTCACTGATTTACTAAACCACTTAAAATACCCTTACCAGGCTTAAAGGGACACTATAGGCACCCAGAGGTCAGGGATTTGTGGTGAATGGGCTCAATATGCAGAGATTCAGACAGACACAGTCATTAAACTTAAAGTCCTTATTTAAAAAGGTTTAACTTTAAAGTCCCAGTGCAAAATAGAAGCAATAAATATGGTGGAATCTTGATTGGTAATTCCAGAAATAATAGTGTTGAACATGAAAAGTAAAGTTTTACCAAATGGTCGGCACTGGATAAATCAGGTGAGGGATTAACGAAAACTGGAACAGACTTGCAGGGGTTAACCAAGACTGGAACAGGCTTACAGGGCCAAGTTGAAACACTGCACATCTAAATTTATTTTTTAAAGGGACACTATAGTCACCAGAACTACAGCTTATTGAATTTGTTCTGGTGGAATCATTACCTTCAGGCTTTTTGCTGTAAACACTGTCTTTTCAGAGAAAATGCAGTGTTTACATTACAGCCTAGTGATAACTCCACTGGCCACACCTCAGATGGCTGTTAGAGATCCTTCCTGGGTCATGACTGCCTAAAATGCATTAAAACGTTCAGTGTCTCCTCCCTCTGCATGCAGACACTGAACTTTCCTCATAGAGATACATTGATTCAATTCATCTCTATGAGGAGATGCTGATTGGCCAGGGCTGTGTTTGAATCATGCTGGCTCTGCCCCTGATCTGCCTCTGTGTCAGTCTCAGACAATCCTATGGGAAGCATGATGTCAGCAGACTGCTGGTTTTTCTGAGCAAACAGCATGCAGATCTACAGCTTCAGGCTTGAATACAGTAAGATTTTGCTATATTTATGGAGGCATGAGGGGCCCAGGGGGGCTAGACAGTGGTTTTAACACTATAGGGTCAGGAATACAGGTTTGTGTTCCTGAACCTATAGTGATCCTTTAATTATGTGCTGGGGGCAAGTTGCACACCCAACATACATGACTTAGGCAGCCCAGAACTCTGTTCCAGGGTACCTAATGTAAATTCTGTGCATAATTTATGCCTGTT
>OW240914.1:195969952-195991988 GCA_933207985.1 Pelobates cultripes
GATTGCTGCACACAACTCTGTACTGTCACATAGTGCAAAGTGAAACTTGGAAACAAGATCTACCTGAAGTAACAATATATATTATACAAAAAGCACACAAACAAATGGATTCACATTTTCGAGTAACAAAATAAAATAAAAATAAAAAAAATAGTATGATGCGATTATTTTGGATCCTAACGTTTTTGTATAGAAAGGAATACTTTATTATGGTGAGAGACCACGGTTGGTCTAAGTGAGAATGGGATCTTCCCTTCTCTAGTTATGACACACAAAATGATAAATCCACCTGTTGTAATACACGTGACAGAGCACATGGTCTCAGTTCACCAAGCTAAAGGCTGTCAGTGACATTTAATTCTGTCACATTTACTCCTTCAAATAACTGTTGTTTTGACTCACATCACCATAAACTGATGTTTCAGTAACCTAATTATACACATCTCACACATATCATGTGATGATCTTTTACTCAATGACTGCACTACAATAAAATATTCCAAAAGGTGGACGCTTCTTCAAGAAAGGTCACAAATTTTTATCAGAGAGCTGATGTAATAATATATTAAGAAAACTGGAAACCTGTCCTTAAAATACACAGATATAACCACTGGAAAGTCCAATTTTGTAGAGCAGCCTGTTTTTATGTAGCCACATAGCAAGAAAATTACGTAGTCGATAAAGAAAGAGCTATTAAACTTGTGCTTACTGGTACACTTGCCGTATGGAGGCACTGCACTTTTTGGTACTGGAAAATCTATAAATGATGGAGGCTGATCCCTTATGTTTGCATCCATGGCGATGAGGACGATGTAGCCTGCAGGCTGTTTATATTTTTAATCTATTTGTAATCTCAAAAGAACAATAGATATACAACATGAAACGGATTTGGTCACATGCTTTGGGGATCACAGAATCCCTTTAATTCACAGTAGGCTGAAAATAAAATAAAGGTATCTGAAAATTCTCCTGTATTACTAAAACAGAAAATGCCGAAACATCTATATCCTTTTGAGAATGTATACCTATTTTTAATATAAATATTTTTAGAAAACAATTCACCTTACAGCAAAAGATTTCAAATGCAACGTATAATCCTATATCAACAACAAGAATGACAATAAACACCGCCATTTATATATTACATGTTATTACAGATTTCAAAATTAGCGAAAAAAAATTTAAGTTCTTTGTAGAAGACTTAAGTATCCTTATTTACACAACTGATCTCATTACACACCAAGAGAGAATATTATAAAGTTACCAAGTTTAGGTAAATAGAACAAATGGAACAAAATGTGACCTAGCACAGTCTAACAGCTGTAACTTGGGAATTCCCATCAATTTCCTACATGATACATGCATTAACCCTGGACTTCAGTGTTCCTACACCGGAGTTTCTTGAGATGTCCTCTTTAAAACACTGCTTAGCACTTGCGCATCACTGGACTATTACTGCATTTGCGGTTTACAAGACAAACCAGGGCAGCCAGCAGGTGATTGATAGTGGGACTGTACAACGTAAATGCGACAGTTTGAAGGAATACAAAGTAGATCAATGCTCCAACAGAGACTAGCGGAAAATTGCATGTAAACTGGTGCAGGAATGTCCAATTTCCTAACAATGTTAAATCCTAAAAACAGCATTTTATAAATGAAGAAAAACGTGTTTTAAACACTCACTGTTACAGAAACTGGTTAAAAACAAGCATACAAATGCTGTGTTTAGCGAGGGACTATCACCTCATTATTTCACTACCCAACAGCTTATAACAGAATAATTGAGATATTTTAATATCAATAGTGATAGATATTATTTTCCACTTACATATACATCATAAATGAGACTATCGATGTACATAATGTTACGCAGTGCATATCACGGACTCCCATGATGACGTGAATCTATGACCAGAAACAGCGCTGGCTTGCTGCATTATGGAAGGAAGAGGTTACTCGTTAGAGAATACATGTTCTTACTGTGCATCATGGAAAGAAAATGCTAACAGTGCTCAGGCACACAGCAGCAGTATTTGCATTTTATATTCGCTGCTAGTGCATTTCTCATCCACTAAATGAATAAAGAGCTTTTATTAGAGTGAGGAACAGCAGAACTATTGCCAACTCAGAGCTGACAGCTCCTAATAATGACAATTCATACTAGCATCTGCTTTTTTAAACCGATTGTAGGTTTACAAGAACTACGGCTCTCAACGATCACTCCAAATTACACGTAATCAATCATTACATTAAAGGATCACTATAGTCACCCAGACCACTTCAGCTCAATGAAGTGGTCTGGGTGCCAGGTCCCTCAGGTTTTAACCCTGCAGCTGTAAACATAGTTTCAGAGAACATGATTACATTGCAGGGTTAATCCAGCCTCTAGTGGCTGCCTTCCTGACTGCCGCTAGAGGCGCTTCCCCGACGCTCAATGCGAAAATCGCATTGAGCACGCAGGACGTCCATAGGAAAGCATCGAGAAATGCTTTCCTACAGACGGTTTTAATGCGCGCACGGTTCTGGCTGCGCATGTACATTAGACTCCACTCAGGAGCTGACGTCGGAGAGGGAGGAGAGGTCACCATCGCCGAGGGAGCCCGGCGCTGGATAAAGGTAAGTGGTTGAAGGGGTTTTAACCCCTTCAGCCCAGCGGTGTCAGGAAAACAGATTTTTTTCCTGACTTTATAGTGATCCTTTAAAAGTATGTGTTTGAACAATCCCTCTCTGACTTACAGGATAAAATGTGCTAATATAAAGGCCCCAACACATAACACCAACATTTCAAATGGACAGAGGTACATGGGGTGTGGCCAGCGGTGGAACTGTTCTGAGAAGTTTTAGGAAACTTACTAATAGCAATTCAAATGTAATTAGAACACGAACAATGCATCACATTTACACTTTTACTAATTTAAAGGCATATTACTGTGAAATTCATGGCTGAGGAGCTCTGTTATACGCTTAAAACACAACATTGAGCTCCAAAATAGGAGCACTTGGGAGATATGCCAACATGTTGTGCCCTGTATAATTACTGGGATACTGGGTGTACCAAGTAATTGTTTTTTTGCAGTTGCCATTTTCCTGGATGCCATGCTATTTTCTTTTGTTTTATAGGGGACAGGGAAAATGTTGTCTGGCGACAGCTCAGACTACTGGTGGTCATTAATTTTACCATTTGAAATACATCTGTCACTAACATTCGGAAAAAAATTAAATAAATATAGAAACATTCCCGCATTTGTTGAAATACAAGAAACCAATGCACCCGGAGTCACTAAATTAAAAGAACACTACATGATGCAGGGCTTAGCTCTTTAGCTGACAGTGCTCAGCTGACCATCTTTGCCAATGAGCTAAGCACTCTACCATCAGGCTAACGTAATTCCAGCTCTCCTGGACACGGGCCCCAGTAAGATCTCAAACCATTATTGTATGGTTTGACTAATAAACCTGGGAGTGCTTTAATGGTTATGGTACAAATGGTGTTCCTTTACAAAAAAAATAAACATGACCGTTTTAATAGATGCTGCCTGATAATCATAACTGCCTAATATCAATACACTTATTCTTTACTTTTAAGCTGTAAAATTACACCTTTCCTTTTTTCTTTTAAATGGATCATTTTAAGGCAGTTACTGTTAGCACTTGCTTTCATAGTAATAACATATGAAAAAATAGTTATTAATAGAATAAGACATTAATAATGGGATAAATAGTGTAAGTAAGTCAACACAAGTACGTGTACTAAACACGCCAAACAGTACTAAAAGGGATCATGAAGAGTTGCCCGTACAGGTGTGTGCAAAATTCCCCAGCTTTGAATGGAAAAAAAGTATTGCGTACCTAGTTCCCTAAATGGTTCTACGTTATAAGTTATATGGTTCTACGTTACCCACATTAGAAACAAACGGCAAATACACCTTTGCAAATAGATAGGTTTAGTCCTACCTTTAAAGGACCACTAAAAGGTACCCTGATCACTTCATCTCAATTAAGTGGTCTAGGTCCTTTAGATTTAACCCTGCAATACAAAACATTGCCGTTTAATTTTCCTGACAACTACTAAAGGTGCTTAAAGGTGTGCAGCACTGGCCTCGCATGAGCTTTTATTCCTAAATGTTCCGCTACAAGGAGCACTGGATTGGACGATAAGAGTCAGCGTGATGTCACAAGAGGCGGATCGTGTACATCTTAGGACTATGACAGAGCAGGAGAATAAACACTTAATTTTATTTTTTTTAAATTTAGATGGGGGCATGAAATAAAATGCAGACTATAGCGCTGGAAATATGCACAAAAATTAATTATGGCAGTGCTCCCCCCCTAATTAAATATCACAATTTTCTCAGGACTTCACAATTTTTGCAGTTCTATTGCTCCATTTCTTTTATCAAGTTCACTATGCCTAGTCCGGTTAAAATTACTTGAATTTATTACAAACGGTATCTGAAAGTCTATTTACCATTCAAATGCAACTGCTTATTCAATGTGTACCGTATGACACGCTCAAGTACCCCCATTCGTTGTTCCAGTTTTCCTGCCATATTACAGTGCTTGTATAAACTCCAGCTCAGCATAGTATTATTCTTTTTTTCCACTAAACCTATCTCGAAATCTGTAATGAGGATTACTCGTGTACATAACCTGTAGGCCAGTAGGCAGCTGCACTGCATGTGCCTTAGGAACCCCATGTTTCAGTCAACCCACTTAAAGTTTAATCCAGGACCAGTGAAGGGTGTCCACAGCAAAGCATGTAGCAGTTATGGTGTTTAAGTGTAGGGCTTCCACGTGAAGAATATAGACCTAAAAATAAGCATTGCATAGCTCCAGAATGCCTCTCTAAACCATTCACTTGTATTTCTCACAACTTGACTGTAACGGCACCCTCAGCATAAAAGGGTTAAACCTCCGTTTAGTAGATCTTCCCTTTCAGAGACACAGGCACAGCTACTGCAGAACACCAATCCGCCGAACAGGAAACCATACGAATGCCGTAAACAGCCGAATAGGAAAAACCATACGAATAGGTTTACACTCCTAGCAGTCAAACTGGAACAGCATACAATAAATCCCCCAAAGAACGAGACAAAGCTCCGTGTTGAGGGTCAAGCAGTGAACAGACAGAACTGTGGGTTTATTGTTCTTATATACACATTAGTACCACCCATAGGGTTTTGGAACACAACCAATAAACACATACAATACACTCAGACACTCCCACACAAAAGCCTCCCCTCTGCCTGTGATACAATTACCTTACACAATGGGTAATGTAATTATCACAAGCAGAGAAATAAAATTTTTCCACATTATTCATAACTTGAAAAGTATGCATCACATTTTCAGAATCAGCATACTCCAAATACAAATATATGTCAAAATCATCCAAATTGGTCCAGTGGTTCAAAAGAAAGATCGTAGTCCTTTGTGACCAAAGGAAGCATGGCTTTTCTGCCCAAAACCAGTTCCACAGAGTCTTCTATCCTGGAGATAATTGGGAAGGAATCCAATTATCTCCAAGGACAGAGGCAAAACTCCATTGAACACATGGCAGCAAAAGACAATAAAACACATAAAAACACGTGCAGCCATAGCACAAAACAGGTACATTCATATCCCCAGATAGCTCAGATCTGAGCGCACATTATTACTGAATGGCGCTCAGAGAACACACACATACAGTTCAATTTCCATGGAGCCAAAGTCTTTCCCATAGTCTTTCATTATACGAATGGGCTCCATGGCATAGCTATCTGGGGTATCACCGCTCAAACAGGGCAAGCACCGAATGACCCGGCTTGCAGGGGAAAAAAAAAATCAAGCTTTTTAACATGGGGCAATAGTCCAGAGGCAACAGGCTTCTCCAATGCAATGTGGCGAGATTGGTCTCGTCACACTGACTAACTGTCCTAAATGAACTTTGAAATACAGAGCTACTGCTCTGTACAAAACGTGGTCAACTTATAAATCACTGGCCTATGTATCAGTTATCAGTTTAATAGTTTAGTTTCCATGCTAAAATAATCACTAAGCCCTTCAGCTGAAAGCCCACTAGAAGACTTATTCAGAAGTCGTTAAAATATACTTCTAGGGTCTGAGCAGAAACACCACTTCATCACTTGGCTTTTATAGAGAGACTTGAGACGTTTATATTTCCACAGGCTTTTTATGTAACAGAATAGATAGTGCCCTTTAATTTCTTGTGTTAGCCTTATTTTCAAACTCCTGAGTGCCAAATATACACACAGAAATTAAACGGTTACTCCAAGAACCATGACTACTTTAGTACATGGTGCCTTTAGTCTGTATGTTATGTGCAGTGTTTTGCTATGAAACAATGCAAAAACAGAGTTTAACAGTTTTGAGATGTCATTGACCAGCCGGAACAACACTGCTGCCTTTGCAACTCTTCCACTCAGTCTTTGCCAGGTAAATGACCAGTCAGAGGCTTCTCGATGAGTAGCATTGGTGTTGGAGCTGCAAGTGTGCACATGCATGAGGCTTTCAAATGCTTTTCAACGAGCTCTAGTACAACTCATTGAGAAAGGGGAGAGGGAGGACCAACATGTTCTAAGTAGACAGCCATGAACAGTTTTCTATCCCAATTAGAAAAGTATCAACTTCTATTGATTTTTTTACTTTTATAAAAAAAGAAGTCAAAAAAAGACTCTAGACACATAAAGATCTTCAGTAATTTGAATTGCTGTGTCTGACAGGAGAGTTCCCCTAAAGAGGTTTAGCACCAAAAGATGTAGCGGTTTATGTGCTTAGAGTCATGTATGCAATTCAATGTGAATGTTGTGGTGTTCAGAGATATCATTAGATAATTGAAATATCAGTGGACATGCTATCTACATATATGTACAGAATATACATGCAATGTTCTGGTAAAACATACAATTAGGGCTTAAACAATTCTGCCTATAATAATTACTAGGTTAAAATGCAAACTTTGCTTACAGCTTGCTGAATGGCAATGTAGAATTAAGTTGTTTTGTTATAAAAATTATAATAAATTCATTGGGGTTTGGCAGAGTAAGGACAAAAAAAAAAACATCTGCTTCTGTAGAGTCGTTACACTGAGATGTTGGTGCTGTAATAAATCAAAAGGGGGAAAAAAAAAAAAAATCTTGCACAGCTCCCATATCTCAAGAATTTATCGAAGCCTACATTGAAATCCAGGGGTAGCACTGTCACTTGGATTTGGTACATCAATTTGGCACGAAGAAGGTATTTTCTAACCTGCTCTTCATAATTGTGAGTGCACCCTGGTTTTGTATATTTTGTTCTTATGTGGAAGACTGCTTGTATTAGGGAAAATAACCCTCAAACTTTAAAGCCTAGACATAGTTCTTAAACTTGAATTTATAAATTTCACCTAAATATATTTGAAAGAGTGCAAGCATCTCCATATAATTTAGAAGTAGATTCATATACTTACAAACATGTAAATATGTTATCTGTAACACAAATATGCATTTTAAAACAGTCATTTTGACAGATTCACGGGTGAGCCAGCTCAGCTCACGCATAATAAAAAAAAAAAAAAAATTCTATTAATATTAACCAAATAATAAGATAACATTTACGTCTGAATAAAGTGTTAAAATTTTCGAAGTAATTGTGTGATTTAAGAGATCGGAGGCTGAGGAAGATATCTGATGGTTATGGACTAGTTATATATATATTTAGGAGTAAATCTTCTATTTTGGAGTCGGGTATCAAGAGCGCTATAAGGTTTTATGTAACATGCTCAGAATAGTATGACAATAAACCATTTTATTTGAGTTTATTCCATGAAGCCTGAGAATTGTTAAATCTTGTTTTAGACTAAGCAGGAATTAAATATATATATAAAAAAATTATACGTATACTGCATTATTTATTTACCAGCAACTGATGTTAGGTAGGTATTAAAGTATTTAAAATGTAATTTACTTGTTGGTCGTCTATACATCGATCGGGTTTAGTTTTATCAAATCATTCATGTTTTGACACAGCCTAGGTCTTCATTAAAATTTACATATTACGATGTCTGGGTCAAATCCTTGATGATATGTTGTCAATTTGTGAATTACATTTTGTTCAGTTTTGGAAGAACTGTTACAGCATTATGTTTCCTACTTGTTTTTTTTTTTTTGCTGTATATTGGATTTGCCTTGCACACTGCCTATACATAGACTAACTCTTTTAGGTTGAGTGCCACGCTCATAAGATGACATTATTTTCCCCTATTGCTGAGATTTGCAATCTCCGCCATCATTAAGCTCAAGAGTGCTAAAAATTCAAATGGCAACGGCCTTTGGGAAACATGACTCCCACTACTCTCAAGCAGACCAGAGCATATATGTCCCAGTACAACCAAGAGATTTTATATCCTGCTTGACACAGTGGCAACTTACCCATGTATTACGAGGAATTCTGCACAGGCGACATATCATTTGTAGTACAGGTTTTCAAATAATGGGTAGACCATATAATTTTATACATAACGCTGAATACAAATCAAAAGGTTTTAAAAAAAAAAAAAAAAAAAATCGATTTACAATCAGTATTTGTGCACAAACTCTAATAACTTGAGTCTATGTACCAACCTGGCACATCTACAGCAGACAACCATCATGCTCAGACAGACTATCTGTGGTTCTAATTCTCCACAGAAATACATTTTATTTTGGGTTCTAGAAACCTTTAGGTTACAATGGGAAAAAGTGCCTCTTTTAATATCATAATAAGACAGCCCTGGAAATGTTTACTACTTAATTCCATTCTGACTGAGAGCATCTCGGGAAATGTAGTTAAAGATTGCCAAGATGCACTATTACAATGCATTGCAATGAACCAAAATACATATTTGCTAAACCTGCATTATAATATCCATGTTTGAAATGTAACACACTTGGAGAAATGTTCTAACTCCATAATAATGCTCTAAAATCAACAAATTCGATGTTTAATTAATTCCATGTAAGGGTCTGTCAGTTGGTACTTTTGCTTAATTCTTAAAAGCCTTTAATATTAACTTTCAAACCCAGACAGTGAATGAAGAAAGCCCTTAATTAGCAACCGTGTAACAGCTTGCAAAATTAATAACATTTCATTCTGTATTGGAACACAAACAGGAGCAAATCTCACAGATTAATGTCACCACTCAATGCTTACCTTACCATGCTTGTCTATCCCTTCTCTTGTTTTCTTCTTGATTCTTTCCCTCTGGGTTACAAAATACTTTAAAAAAAACAATGCAAACGCACAGGAACAGCAGCATCGGCAGTAGGGAAGTTACAACCTACCATAACCTCTATTTCCTCTCTGGCAGGGAAATTCCCAACAAGTCATGATTGGGCTAGAGCCTGTCAATCACATAGTGTGTCCGCCCTCTGGGTGTCGGTCTGCTGTAGGTCTATTACAGTCAGAACACATTTGCAAACTCACGCTCAAAATTCAGTGTTTAGTAAATAATCACTATGGTGTGTAGTGATATATTTTATTTACTGACATTTTTACATTCAATTCTTGCTATGTACAGAAGTTTGACTTTAGCTGAAAGCATGGGTGTCCAACCTTTTGGTTTCCCTGGGCAGCATTAAGCACAGAGGAATTGTCTTGGGCCACACATCAAATATGTAATATAGAATGATAATATATATATATATATATATATATATATATATATATATGATACCGGAGAAACTGACGGAAGCAAAGCACAGAGGGATGGACACAGGTTTCTTCAGGAAGGAAGAGATTCTTTATTGGATCACCGATCGGGACTCAGAGGGACTAATGTCACCAAAAATACAGCAAGTTCTGAGCCCTGAACAATAGTGCAGGCTCCCTATATAGGCACATAACTCCTCCCATATTAAGCTCCACCCGCACATTCTCTTGACCAATCATTACAAATAAGAATTAACTTCCTGCTTGACCGCATGGCTTGTCCAGCACAATGGAGGAGGGGAATACTACATCCTGTATTCTTGCACATGCTCCGTACACTACTGATCGTATCTTGCCTCGTGCAACCAACTGATCGATACGTCAGCATATGCACGTACACATGCCACGTGGTAATCTCGGCCTACTAAATTTATTTTTACCGAGATTCCACCACATTCCCCCCTTTGATGCCTCTTGATATTTTACAATTACTTGAGGCATCACTTAACCTTGGTTTGCATACACCACAAGTTACCTTTGAACCAGACCAGACTTATCCTATGATGTGAATCTTCAACACTCGTCTTCCTGCATTGGTTCTCCCTGATCTAGAGCCTTATATTTATAAATTGCCATTATCTGTGCAGCAGCCTTCCTCTCTGCTATATTTTCTATCAGGCTTTGCACAGACCTAACTACTAAGGGTATAAGACACGGCAGGAGTAGACACAACATTAAAATCAGTAGGACTCCACCTACCACTGCCTTAAGCCCTCCAAACCACTCATACCAGCTACCAAACCAACTACTTGGATTGTACCCTTTCCATACCTGAGTAGGCACATGCGCTAGTTTAACCATATGGCTAGTAAGCTCAGCTATTGCTTGCCCTTCGTCATCTATTTGAAGACAGCAATTGCTCAGGTTAAACTTCCCACATACACCTCCCTCTACTGCCAAAAGATAATCCAAGGCTAATCTATTTTGGTAAACTGCTGTCCTCATCCTGGTATTATGCTTCGCTAGAAGATTGAGCGCTTGTGATGTCTCGTTAGTAATGATCTCAACCACCGCCTGTAACCTTATAATGCGGTTGAGCATATAAATAGGGGTTCTATAACCAAAGGTACCATCCTCTGCCCACGTGGCTGGCCCATAATAATCTATAATACGCTGGGGAGGCCATTCATTATCTTCCCAGGCACCTATCTCTATGGGTCCCCTTTTCTTCCTATGATTCACATCATACACTTTAACACCTAAAGTCTCACCTGTTTCAATAGGCAACAAGAAGAAGGATGGTTTCAACATACCCAACACACATGCCCCTTCCCAGTCCTGTGGTAACTCCGAATAGGCCTTCTTACCACAGATCCAGTACAAATTCGCTGGGGCTCTCCAGTTAGATGTGATGGATAGATCAAACCATACGTCCTTTAAATTGGCATATCTTGCAAACGGGTTAGATGGTTCTGAGACATTTGAAGCCGACCACCAAGTTGTATTCTTTGTATCATCATCATAAGCTTTTTGCCCTAGACAAGTTAATTCTCCTACAGAAGTATTATACATCATTCCTTTCCTCGCTATGCAAACATAACCTATGATGGAGGTCTTCAATCTCCACTCAGATTTACCTCTAACACTCATATGATAGTCGGCTTGTGTAGATATTAATTGGTCAACTGCCTCAGAACCGGACATTACCTCCTTTGCTTCCCAAGGCCATTGGTCTCCCATGTTAGTACCTCCACACACATAGCAGTTGGTAACATTAAGACTACCGGCAATACTCTCGGCTAAATCAATGAACAAGTTTTTAGCATTATGGGGGATCTTATTATCTATGCTCATCTCTTCATAAAAGGAATGGTATACTTGATGAGTTTGGGAGGTTACCGTATCAGTCTCTATCCCTATAAACAATATTGTCCCAGGGTCTAAACCCGTCCCATATATTTGAAACCCAAATAAATTACCATATTTATCTAAGAACTTGTCAGGGTTATTTATAAGTATATGGATTGGATTGCATTCCATAGACTTACAATATGGATTAGTAGGCAACTTAGTCACAATCATGTCCTTGTCTGCTGTCTGTCCCCAAGTCGCCCACCCCACACAAGACCAATATGGGCAGAAGTTATAATCTCTATTTGGGCATCTTGGACTTACATATTTATTTTTACTACTGGGACAAATATATTTATCGTTAGACCCATACGTCCTCTCCCATCTAAGATCCCCACATACATTCCACGGCTTTCTACCACTTGATATTGCTTTACACGCATCAAATAGCAGAGCACCTGAAGAATATACGGATTCTAATACCGTCTTATTAATTAGGGTCCCCTGAGGATCTCCATTTCTGAGAGTCAACCAAATTGTACGGGGTTGATACTCAGGACTGAAGCACTTAGGTTCTCCTACTCCTAAATGACACACACTATATTCTATATTTAAGTATCTACATCTTGATACATCTCCTTTACACTCATATTGCGAATGCCAAATTAGGGTCTGGGATATATGGTTACCTGTTCTTGTAGTCTTAATGCATACCTCACAGCTAGGAGTGTTGGTACCTCTACCTTCCTGAATATAAAAATACACATAAATAAACATTATTAAAAATACATCTTTCGTCGTCATCCTCAGTCTTCGTCCGTGCGAAGGCACCTCAGCTTCCAGGATGTAAGGGCTGCAGGGAATGGAGTTCTGCTCGTCTTCACAGGGGTCCCCTCAAGACTTTCCCTGACTTATACACTCGTTGGTGAGTGGACAGGCTTTATTATGGCCTTCTCACTCACTTACCAAGTCTCTGAAACAATAAAATTTGTAATCTACAAGGTTCCTCGTCACTCCGACTGAGTCGTGCGTTTTAACCGGATCTTGCAGGGATTCTCTGGATTTGCTGTAACTTGCCAGGAATCGGCTGCTGCTGGTTTAACCCTGGAGTGATGTATCCACGGAGCCACTTCGGCTACTTTTATCGCTGTAGGGGTAGACAGAAGAACAACATAAGGACCTCTCCACTTGGGCCCTAACGGCACATTATTCCACTCTTTAATCCACACTTGGTCGCCTGGGTGGTAACTATGAATTGGGGGATAAATATTCACAGGTAATCTATCTTGTACCCATTTCTGTACCTCCTCCATAGTCTTACCCAACTCTACAACCTGCTGCCGGGTAATTCCTTCTCCCAACTGACTCAAATCCCCCCTTAAGTTACCAAGCACGGGAGGTGGTCGCCCGTACATGATTTCAAAAGGAGAGAGGCCCATCCTTCTGGTAGGTGTACTACGGATTCGCAATAGAGCTATGGGCAAGAGAACGTTCCACTTAAGTTGGGTTTCCTGACACATTTTAGCCAACTGATTCTTAATAGTTCTATTCATTCTCTCTACCTTACCAGAACTCTGGGGTCTATATGCCGTATGAAGCCTCCACTTTATACCAAGCATATGAGTCAATTGTTGTAGGCACTGATGAACAAAAGCTGGACCATTGTCCGATCCTATAGAGCAGGGTAGTCCATATCGGGGTATTATTTCTCGTAGCAGGAATCTCACGACTTCTCCTGCTTTCTCTGTACGAGTAGGACATGCTTCTACCCAGCCTGAATAGGTGCACACCACTACCAGCAGGTAGCGATGTCCACCCGATTTAGGCATCACTGTATAGTCAATTTGTAAATCGGACATGGGAAGTCCCCCCATAAACTGGACTCCTGGTGGCTTTACTGGTCCTTGTCTTGCATTATTTTTAGCACACGTTACACATCTACGTACAATGGCCTGAGTCAAGTTGGACAATCTTGGTATGTAGAAATGTTTTCTGAGAGATTCTTCTGTACTGTCTCTCCCAGAATGTGTCCCGTTATGATAGTTTTGGACAATTTCTACCGCTAGTGATGCTGGAATAACTATTCTTCCATCTTCTAACTGATACCATTTGTTCTCCAAATACTTTCCAGGTTCAGTCCTTAACCACTCCTCTTCTTGAGCTGTATAAATTGGAGTCCATTGAGACAGTGGAGTTGGTATAAGAGCAGCTATATGCCCCACATATTCCTGTCTTCCTGATTCAGCAGCACGCTTAGCTGCACTATCTGCCATCCGATTCCCTTTGGTTACATCACCATCTCCTCTCAGATGCGCCCGACAATGTATAATACCGACTTCTTTCGGCTCCCACACTGCTTCCAATAGTTGTAGGATCTCAGCTGCGTATTTGATTTCTTTGCCTTCTGAATTCAATAGTCCTCTTTCTTTATACAAAGCTCCGTGGGCATGAGTGGTTAAAAACGCATACTTGGAGTCCGTGTAGATGTTCACTCTTAAACCTTCAGCCAATTGTAACGCTCGTGTCAGTGCTATCAATTCTGCCTTTTGTGCTGATGTTCCTTTTGCCAGTGGCCGAGCTTCTATCACCTTGTCTATCGTTGTTACTGCATATCCTGCATAGCGGATCCCTTCTTTTACATAACTACTGCCGTCGGTGTAATATTGAACATCAGGGTTCTGGATGGGAAAATCACGAAGATCTGGTCTACTTGAAAATACTTCATCCATTACTTCCAAACAATCATGTTGACTTTCAGTAGGTTGTGGCAAAAGGGTAGCTGGATTTAAGGTATTTACAGTCTCTAAATGCACTCTTGGGTTTTCGCACAACATTGCTTGATACTTGGTCATACGGCTGTTACTAAACCAATGATTTCCTTTGTAATCCAACAACGTCTGTACTGCATGTGGAACTCGTACATAAAGTTCTTGACCCAGAGTGAGTTTATCGGCTTCAGCTACTAGCAGGGCGGCTGCAGCTACAGCTCTTAGACAAGGTGGAAGTCCGCTGGCCACTGCATCCAGTTGCTTAGACATGTAGGCAACAGGTCTTTGCCATGATCCCAAGTACTGTGTCAATACTCCCACAGCCATTCTTCTTTGCTCATGTACATACAGATAGAATGGCCGTGTGTGGTCAGGTAGACCTAATGCTGGGGCACTCATCAAAGCCCTCTTCACATCTTCGAATGCCGTTTGCTGTTCTTGAGTCCATAAGAAGGGGTCGTGCTCTGTACCTTTGATAGCTGCATACAGAGGTTTTGCCAGTATCGCGTAGCTGGGAATCCATATCCTACAGAAGCCTGCTGCCCCCAAGAATTCTCGCACTTGTCTTCTATTCCTGGGTATCGGTATTTGGCACACAGCTTCTTTTCTCTCTGGCCCCATAATTCTTTGACCTTCAGAGATATGGAATCCCAGATATTTGACAGTTGGCAAACACAACTGAGCCTTCCTTCTTGACACCTTGTATCCTGCCTTCCAGAGAATGTGTAGTAGATCGTGCGTTGCTTGCTGACATACTTCCTGTAACTGCTGCTATCAACAAGTCATCTACATATTGTAATAATACACACTCTCCTGGGATAGACTCGAAATCTAGTAGATCTTGACTTAGAGCTGAACCAAATAGGGTAGGTGAATTTTAAACCCCTGGGGCAATCTTGTCCAGGTCATTTGGCGTTTCGAGCCCGTTACAGCATTTTCCCATTGGAAAGCGAAGATACATTGGCTTTCTGCGGCAATTCGGAGGCAAAAGAAGGCATCTTTGAGATCTAAGACTGTAAAGTAAGTAGCCCCGCCCGGAATTAAAGCAAGCAGGTTATATGGATTGGGCACGACTGGATGTATACTAACAACCGCATCATTGACTGCTCTCAAGTCCTGCACAGGTCGATACTCATCTGTACCGGGCTTTTGAACAGGCAGCAATGGGGTGTTCCAGGGGGAAGTACAGAATTTTAGGATACCATACCGTATGAACTTATCCAGATAAGATTGGATGTTCTTCTTAGCCTTCTGCGGAATATGATATTGTCTCAGGCTTACTGGATAAACCCCAAGTTTTAGTTCGATTTTAATAGGTGGAATATTGCGGGCCAGTCCTGGTGGGTTGTTCTCTGCCCAAACTCCTGGTATATTAAATAAGGATTCATCACTCCTCGGGTTTTGACTAGTCAACACTGTATAAAGTCGCCACTCTTCTTCCTTTGGTACAGACAATGTCATAATACCTGAGGGTCCATTAAACTTTAAGGATGTTGTTCCATTTGGTAGGAACGTAATCTGCGCTTGTAATTTGGATAGCATATCACGCCCCAGCAATTGGACTGGACACTCAGGCATATAAAGGAATTGATGTTTTACTACGTGGCCTCCCAATGTACAGAGTCGACTTTTAAGAACCGGTTTTTCAGCACTTCTTCCAGTTGCTCCTATTACAGTAATAGTTCTTCCAGATGGAGGAGCAACTAGATTAGTCACCACCGAATGTTCAGCACCAGTGTCGATCATGAACGCACTCCTTTTTCCCCCTATTGATACATCGACCATAGGCTCCGCTCGACCAAGGGGGATGGAGCCCGGTCGGTATCAATAGTCCTCCATGACCGTGTCAGCCAATCCCACAAAGTCCCTACCTTCTCTATCGCGGGACCTTTGCGCTGCTGGATAGTACCTATCTTCCCTTACACTTCCTCTGTTCCCATTACTCCCTCTATTACCATTACTCCCTCCGGGGCCTCCTCTACCTCTCGCTCTGCCTCTAAAGTTTCCGTAACCTGCCCTGGGTAAGTCTCTCTCATACTGCTCTCTTTGCGGACACTCGTTCCTCCAATGCCCTTCTTCCTTACAGTACGCGCACTGATTCCTACTCAAAGGCTCCCTATTCCATCTACCATCGCCTCTATCTGGGCCCCGTCTATCTACGCCTGCGATCGCTACCGCTAGCATATCTGCCTTTCTACGCATCTTGCGCTCTTCCTCTTTCTTACTTTCTGTTTCCCTATTCATATATACTTTGTTCGCTACCTCCATTAGTTGGGTGATAGACATACCTGCAAACCCTTCTAATTTCTGTAGCTTGCGCTTAATATCTCCGTAAGCTTGGCTGACAAAGGCGGAGTTTACCATTCGGGAATTATCAGCGTCTTCCGGATTAAAGGGGGTATACAAGCGGTATGCCTCCAATAATCGGTCATAAAAGACACTGGGCGCTTCATCACTTTTCTGAATCACCTCAACTGTCTTCGACATGTTAATAGCTTTCTTCCCTCCGGCTTTCATGCCAGCAATTATAGCATCTCTATAGGCTTTAAGTTGAGCCATATCTGCGCCATTTACATTCCAGTCAGGATCGGTGTTAGGGTAATGTGTTGCGGCCCATGCTGCCGGATTGGCTTGATTTAAAGCACGGGCTCTCTCCTCTAGCGCCTTAATGGCTGCTTGGTTAATCCTTGTCCTTTCCTCATTATTGAACAATGTCATTAATAACTGCTGGCAATCAGCCCATGTCGGGTTATGTGTCTGAACTATCGAGGTGAACAGATCGGTCATAGCTTGTGGTTTCTCAGTGTACGAGGAATTGTGGGTCTTCCAATTCAAGAGATCGGTAGTCGTGAACGGGACATATACGAAGACTGGGTCAGCATGTGCCATTTGACCTGCGGCATCGATATAGGCTGACCCAGGATTCAGACGAAGAGGCATCTGATAATGTTTTAATTGTTGGGTACCGGTCAGTTGTCGGGTTAGTATGGGGCTACGTGGAGGGGCGTCAGTTAAAGGTTCCGGTCGAGAGGTAATAGGGCATGAGGATGTGGGAACTTGATTTTGGGAAAAGTTAGTGAATAGTATACTCCGAGCCGAGCTAGAAGAAGCTTGACCGGAAGTTTGAAGTGGCGCCAAATCAGGATATTCAGATCTAATGGGGGTTGGTCCTGGTTCCGGAAGGGGAGTTTTAATACGAGGGGGGGTGGATTCTGTACTGGAGGAGGAAGCGGAAGTGGATGGGGGCAATAGGGGAAGGGGTGCAGAACTTCCTGCATTCGCGTCACTTCCTCTTAAAGGAAAGTAAGGGGGCGGCAAAGGGATCTCGGACTCAGGGGGCGTGTCCAAAATGGGCCTAACACCAGTCCTAGTGGACAAACAAGTCCTGGCCACCATGAGGCGACATTGCTCCTCGTGGCATATCCGGATCCATTTTGGCGAGTCGTTTACGGCCTGCCTCCAACAATCAATGTATGGAAACTGTCCGTAAAGTTCAGGCCTACCTGATACAGCCACGTGTACACGCTGTACCAGGGTTGGATCCAAACTGCCACGCGGCGGCCATGCCGCAACCAAAGTAGGCCACTCCCTAGTGCACAAAGTGACCAAACGTACAGGAGACATTTTAACCCCAAAATCACATGTTTTGAATCCCTTTTTAAAATTCTTTACCATACAACCTAAGGGATCCGAAATCGTTGACTCTGACGCGCCCATACTTATCAATGGAACGTCGTTGACAACGAATACTATGCACGCGTTCTTATTCAACAGTCACACCCGTTTCCTCTGGCAACAGCACCACGTGGTACAGTTACCGAGTGAAACGTACACAATAACACAATAATCACTCAGGGAATTCCCGTACACACACAGCTGTTACACCAGTCACTAAATAATCAATATTATGCCCTTTGGCGAAACTATACAGTCACCCACGCTATAATTCTCTATATATGAATTACCCGTCTATAACACACCCCAGTAACATCGTCTTTTACTAGTATCGGTTACAGTACGGTTAGCATAGGTCAAAGCACAATTTAAGGTCACAATACAATTATTAGTGGTTACGGTGTTAAACATGCAATAAACGACAATGATTAGTACTTATATACAGTGTCAGTAAATATACAGGGTTATGGTACCGTGCACTATGATACAACAACACACTATTAACACTCTCGCTAGACGGCTGAGCTCGCGCTATCTAACAAGATATACACTTTACTAACAATCTTTAACACATTTACAATCCCAACTAAACTATTGGCCAGTACCTTGAATGGACTACCTAAAACTATATACACCCGTTTTGGTTAGCCACACTGCCCAAACACCACATATAGCGAACTAGAGGGCGAATTTACAAAGTTGCCCTTCTAGTCTATTTACTCTATCAAAAGTCTAGTGGGTTCCAAATTTACACGCCTTCCCACTTAGCCAAGATAGGTTGAGAGCTAGCGAACCGAATTTACACAGGCGCCGCTTAGTCTCCCGGTCCCTCCGACCTAGCGAACGTAATATACACCCTAGAACGCTAGTCTAGACAAGACACCGGTGTCCGGCTAGGGCTATTTACACAGGACCCCGCCTGACTAACCAGATCAAACGGTCTTACTAAAGAGCGTTCGATCGAGCGGTGCGCCTTCGCTCCTTCCCTCCGACAGAGGGGGCAGATTCCATACACAGATTTAAACCCCTTTTGGGCCTACCGCACAATCGGTATACCCCTAGTGGGTCTGCCGTCTAAAACAGCAGTTGTCTTACCTCCTCGTTCCTGAACCTGAGTTCACACTCATCGACGGGGACACCCCAGCACTTCTTACGTAGAGGCCGATGATCTCCTGGACAACAGACCAGTGGCGCCGAGACGAAGGGAGGTCCACGCAGAAGTTCAGGGGTGCAGCCGTAGAGAACGTGGGCAAAGATAGACCGTCTCACGCCTCTGCCTCTCAGCTACCGTTGAACGATGAGCTTCCCGGCCAATGCACCAAATGATACCGGAGAAACTGACGGAAGCAAAGCACAGAGGGATGGACACAGGTTTCTTCAGGAAGGAAGAGATTCTTTATTGGATCACCGATCGGGACTCAGAGGGACTAATGTCACCAAAAATACAGCAAGTTCTGAGCCCTGAACAATAGTGCAGGCTCCCTATATAGGCACATAACTCCTCCCATATTAAGCTCCACCCGCACATTCTCTTGACCAATCATTACAAATAAGAATTAACTTCCTGCTTGACCGCATGGCTTGTCCAGCACAATGGAGGAGGGGAATACTACATCCTGTATTCTTGCACATGCTCCGTACACTACTGATCGTATCTTGCCTCGTGCAACCAACTGATCGATACGTCAGCATATGCACGTACACATGCCACGTGGTAATCTCGGCCCACTAAATTTATTTTTACCGAGATTCCACCACATATATATATATATATATAATATATCTTTAAAAGCCTTTTCCTTAATTTTGATATTTCAATTGTTTAGTAGATAACTCCCTAATTTGTTATCCTTATTTGAGATTGCCATATTTAAGGATATCAAATTTAGGAAGCTATCTACTAAACACATAAACATGCATATATGTATGCACATCACAAATCTACACACATAATCACCGACACACACAAACATACAATCACAGACCAATACACACACTCACAATCACAGACCCACACACAATCACATACATACACACAGGGCCGGCGCTTCCTATAAGGCGAACTAGGCAGCCGCCTAAGGGCCTCTTAAGCTTCCAAACTTAAATGAACACCATAGTCCCCAGAACAACTACAGCTTATTGTATTTGTTCTGGTAAGTAGAATCATTCCCTTCAGGCTTTTTGCAGTAAACACTGTCTTTTCAGAGAAAATAACTCAACTGGCCACTCCTTAGATGGCTGCTAGAGGTGCTTTCTGGGGCAGTACTGTCTAGTGTGCAGCACTGCCATTCAGTGTCTCCACCCTCTGCATGCAGACACTGAACTTTCCTCATAGAGATGCATTGATTCAATTTATCTTTATGAGGGGCTGCTGATTGGCCAGGGCTATGTTTGACTTGAGCTGGCTCTGCCCCTGATCTTCCTAGTTTACAGTCTCAGCCAATCCTATGGGGAAGCATTGTAATTTGCTCAGACCACCACTTCTGATTATTTCAGCAGACAGAGTCAGTTCAGAGGCAGAGCCAGCAGCTGCAAACTTGAATACAAGTAAGATTTTACTATATTTAGGGAGGCAAAAGAGTGCCAGGGGGGCTAGAAGGTGTATTTTACATAATAGGGTCAGAAATACATGATTGTATTCCTGACCGTATAGTGTTCCTTTAAGCAAGAGTATGTGAAGAGTAGTTAGGGTTGCCAACTTTCTTGGAAAAAAATACCAGCCTTTGTATAATTAGTTATGAGTGACATCACATGATGTAAATCACAAGGAGTGATATAAGAGAAAATTCTGTAAAATCACCAACAAACTACTCACAGTTTGAGTCTGCTGTATAGATGAATTGCTCCCAGTGTCTCCCTGTCTCCCAGTGTCTCAGTCTCGCAAGTCTCCCCATTTCTCAGTGTGTCCCCATGTATCACAGTGTCAGTGTCCCCATGTCGCCCACACCCTAGTCTCCCAGTGTCTGGAAGACAGTTACTTGGGGAGACATGGGGACACTGAGAAACTAGGGACACAGAGACATGGGGACACAGACACCTGGGAGACATGGGGACACTGAAACATTTGGGGACACTAAGACCTAGGGACACTAAAAGACATGGGAACACAAACACTGGAAGACTAGGGGACACTGGGAGACATGGGGACACTTGGACACTAGGGACACTGGCTGGAAGGCAGTCACTTGGGGACACTGGGAGACATGGGGACACTTGTGGACATAGACATGGGGACACTGTGAGACATGGGCACTCTGAGTCACTAGGGACACAGACACTGGGAGACTAGGGGAAACTGGGAGCCGTGTGGACACTGAGCCACTAGGGACACTGGCTTGGGGACATGGGGACACTAGGAGACATGGGACAGGAGACAAAGGACAGTGTCCCCAGGTCCCCAGTGTCCCCTAATGTCTGTGTCCCCTAGTGTCTCAGTGTCCCCATGTCTCCCTGCTGCCTTTCCCCCCATCCCTCACTTACCTGAGCTGTAGAGCTGCTGTCTGGACTCTCTGTGCTGTGTAGCTGCTCCCCCATGGATCAGTGAGTAGTAGAGAGAGGCAGGGATATGCTGTAACCTATCCTTGCCTCTCTCCACACACAGTGACCCCTACTGGCCGGTGCTGGTATTGCAGAGTAATCTCTGTTTATACTGAGAAAAATACCTGCATTTGTATTGCCGGTATTACTGCGATACCAGCACGGCCAGGCAGCCTCAAATACCGGCTGTGCCAGTAAAATACCAGTCAGGTGGCAAACCTAAGAGTAGTGTGTAAAAAAAAAAAAAGTTAAAAAAAAACACTTTTTTTTTATGGGCCTATTCCATGGGCCTGGGCCTGGGCCTGGAGCTGCAGCTCCATCGGCCCCTATGTTAATCCGGCCCTGGCTGCCGCACTGCCTCACCTCCCCTTCCCTGTAGCGTGGCCGATCTCCTTTCCGGTCCGCGACCCGGCCGGACTGACAGGAAGTGCACACTTCCTGTCAGTCCCGCCGGGTCGCGGATCGGAGAGGAGCTCGGCCACGCTACAGGGAAGGGGAGGTGAGGAGATGATGATTAGCGGGGGGGGAGTGGAGAAAGT
>OW240914.1:195992088-196081647 GCA_933207985.1 Pelobates cultripes
AACCGTGTAACAGCTTGCAAAATTAATAACATTTCATTCTGTATTGGAACACAAACAGGAGCAAATCTCACAGATTAATGTCACCACTCAATGCTTACCTTACCATGCTTGTCTATCCCTTCTCTTGTTTTCTTCTTGATTCTTTCCCTCTGGGTTACAAAATACTTTAAAAAAAACAATGCAAACGCACAGGAACAGCAGCATCGGCAATAGGGAAGTTACAACCTACCATAACCTCTATTTCCTCTCTGGCAGGGAAATTCCCAACAAGTCATGATTGGGCTAGAGCCTGTCAATCACATAGTGTGTCCGCCCTCTGGGTGTCGGTCTGCTGTAGGTCTATTACAGTCAGAACACATTTGCAAACTCACGCTCAAAATTCAGTGTTTAGTAAATAATCACTATGGTGTGTAGTGATATATTTTATTTACTGACATTTTTACATTCAATTCTTGCTATGTACAGAAGTTTGACTTTAGCTGAAAGCATGGGTGTCCAACCTTTTGGTTTCCCTGGGCAGCATTAAGCACAGAGGAATTGTCTTGGGCCACACATCAAATATGTAATATAGAATGATAATGTATATATATATATATATATATATATATATATATATATATAATATATCTTTAAAAGCCTTTTCCTTAATTTTGATATTTCAATTGTTTAGTAGATAACTCCCTAATTTGTTATCCTTATTTGAGATTGCCATATTTAAGGATATCAAATTTAGGAAGCTATCTACTAAACACATAAACATGCATATATGTATGCACATCACAAATCTACACACATAATCACCGACACACACAAACATACAATCACAGACCAATACACACACTCACAATCACAGACCCACACACATACATACACACAGGGCCGGCGCTTCCTATAAGGCGAACTAGGCAGCCGCCTAAGGGCCTCTTAAGCTTCCAAACTTAAATGAACACCATAGTCCCCAGAACAACTACAGCTTATTGTATTTGTTCTGGTAAGTAGAATCATTCCCTTCAGGCTTTTTGCAGTAAACACTGTCTTTTCAGAGAAAATAACTCAACTGGCCACTCCTTAGATGGCTGCTAGAGGTGCTTTCTGGGGCAGTACTGTCTAGTGTGCAGCACTGCCATTCAGTGTCTCCACCCTCTGCATGCAGACACTGAACTTTCCTCATAGAGATGCATTGATTCAATTTATCTTTATGAGGGGCTGCTGATTGGCCAGGGCTATGTTTGACTTGAGCTGGCTCTGCCCCTGATCTTCCTAGTTTACAGTCTCAGCCAATCCTATGGGGAAGCATTGTAATTTGCTCAGACCACCACTTCTGATTATTTCAGCAGACAGAGTCAGTTCAGAGGCAGAGCCAGCAGCTGCAAACTTGAATACAAGTAAGATTTTACTATATTTAGGGAGGCAAAAGAGTGCCAGGGGGGCTAGAAGGTGTATTTTACATAATAGGGTCAGAAATACATGATTGTATTCCTGACCGTATAGTGTTCCTTTAAGCAAGAGTATGTGAAGAGTAGTTAGGGTTGCCAACTTTCTTGGAAAAAAATACCAGCCTTTGTATAATTAGTTATGAGTGACATCACATGATGTAAATCACAAGGAGTGATATAAGAGAAAATTCTGTAAAATCACCAACAAACTACTCACAGTTTGAGTCTGCTGTATAGATGAATTGCTCCCAGTGTCTCCCTGTCTCCCAGTGTCTCAGTCTCGCAAGTCTCCCCATTTCTCAGTGTGTCCCCATGTATCACAGTGTCAGTGTCCCCATGTCGCCCACACCCTAGTCTCCCAGTGTCTGGAAGACAGTTACTTGGGGAGACATGGGGACACTGAGAAACTAGGGACACAGAGACATGGGGACACAGACACCTGGGAGACATGGGGACACTGAAACATTTGGGGACACTAAGACCTAGGGACACTAAAAGACATGGGAACACAAACACTGGAAGACTAGGGGACACTGGGAGACATGGGGACACTTGGACACTAGGGACACTGGCTGGAAGGCAGTCACTTGGGGACACTGGGAGACATGGGGACACTTGTGGACATAGACATGGGGACACTGTGAGACATGGGCACTCTGAGTCACTAGGGACACAGACACTGGGAGACTAGGGGAAACTGGGAGCCGTGTGGACACTGAGCCACTAGGGACACTGGCTTGGGGACATGGGGACACTAGGAGACATGGGACAGGAGACAAAGGACAGTGTCCCCAGGTCCCCAGTGTCCCCTAATGTCTGTGTCCCCTAGTGTCTCAGTGTCCCCATGTCTCCCTGCTGCCTTTCCCCCCATCCCTCACTTACCTGAGCTGTAGAGCTGCTGTCTGGACTCTCTGTGCTGTGTAGCTGCTCCCCCATGGATCAGTGAGTAGTAGAGAGAGGCAGGGATATGCTGTAACCTATCCTTGCCTCTCTCCACACACAGTGACCCCTACTGGCCGGTGCTGGTATTGCAGAGTAATCTCTGTTTATACTGAGAAAAATACCTGCATTTGTATTGCCGGTATTACTGCGATACCAGCACGGCCAGGCAGCCTCAAATACCGGCTGTGCCAGTAAAATACCAGTCAGGTGGCAAACCTAAGAGTAGTGTGTAAAAAAAAAAAAAGTTAAAAAAAAACACTTTTTTTTTATGGGCCTATTCCATGGGCCTGGGCCTGGGCCTGGAGCTGCAGCTCCATCGGCCCCTATGTTAATCCGGCCCTGGCTGCCGCACTGCCTCACCTCCCCTTCCCTGTAGCGTGGCCGATCTCCTTTCCGGTCCGCGACCCGGCCGGACTGACAGGAAGTGGTGGGGGGAAGAAGAGTTACAGGGAGGGAGGGGGGGAGAAGAAGAGAAGATTATGGGGGAGAAGAGAAGATTATAGGGGGAAAGATGATGGTGGGGGGAAGAAGAGCTACAGGGAGGAGAAGGAGAAGATGATTGGGGGAGTGGAGAAAGTTACAGGAGGGGGGAGAGAGACAAGGTGGAGGGAGGATGGAGAAAGCCACAGGAGGAGGGGAGAAGATTACAGGAGGAGGGGAGGGAGAAAGCCAGGAGGAGGGGGGGAGGAGAAGGTTAATGGGGAGAAGATCACAGGGGGAGAGGCACCAGGAGGAGGGGGGAGGAGAAGTATCACAGGCGGAGGGGAGGAAGAAGGTTACAGTGGGGAGAAGATTAGGAGGGGAGGCAGAAAATTGTGGAGGGAGGGGGAGGAGAAGATTAGGGAGTGGAGAAGATTACAGGGAGGGAGGGGGTGAGAAGATTACAGGGGGGAGTGGAGAAGGTTACAGGGAAGGAGAGGGGAGTGGAGAAGATTGGAGGGAGGGGGAAGAAGAAGATTGAGGGGAGGAAGGGGGAGGAGAAAGATTGAGGAGGTGAGGAAGCACAAGAGAAAGATTATGGGGAGAAGAGAAGTTTATGGGGAGGAAGAGAAGATTAGCAAGAAGAGAAGATTATGGGGGAGAAGAAGAGATTACAGGGAGGAAGGGGAGAAGAAGAGAAAAGTACAGGGGGAGGGGAGAAGATTACAGGGAGGGGGGAGAAGAAGAGATTACAGGACGGGGGAAGAAGAGGAGAACACGGGGAGAAGAAGAGGAGAACACAGGGGGTGGGAGATGAGAACGCAGGGGAGGGAGAGACCGCTAAATGAGGAAGGGGGCGGTGGAGAGACCACTAGGGGAGGGGGGTGAGGAGAGACCGCTAAGGGAGGGGGGTGGAGGATAGACCACTAATGGAAAGGGGGGCAGAGGAGAGCAGAGACCACTAAGGGGGAGACAAGAGACCACTAATGGAAAGTCGGGGAGAAAAGGAGACCACTGAGGGAGGTGGGGGGGGGGAGAGGAGAGACCACTAAGGGGCAGGGGAGATCGCTAAGGAATGGAAGGGAGAGCTCTATAGGACAGGGGGCAGGACAGGGAGCTCTTTCACACCACGCGCACACACACACACACACAATGCATCCCTATACACACAGAAACACAACATGCTTCCCTTACACACAGAGAAACACACAATGCAACCCTTAAACATGAAGACAATGCATCCTTTGCACATATACACAGAAACACACATCCCTTACACATACATGCAAACACACACTGCTTCTGTTACACACACACAGAAACACAATGCATCTCTTACACACACTCAACGCACCCCTTACAGACACACACACTGCATCCCTTACATACACAGAAACACACTGCATCCCTTACATACACAGAAACACACTTTGCATCCCTTATGCATTAAACACAGATTCACACAATGCATCCCTTACACACAACAAGAAACACACAATACATCCCTTATACACAAACACTCACTGCTTTCTATCCCTTACACAAAAACACACTGCTTCCACTACACACAAACACACTGCATCACCTACACAAACTGGTATCCCTATACACTACATTCCATAAGCACACACATTAGATCCCCTACAGTAACACATAACACATCCCCTACACACTCCACTCCCTGTGAGCGAACTCATGGGTGGAACATGTATTGTATAACACTTATGGGTGGGCTTAATGGGCATACTCACCATCAGGCACTGGGGCCCAGACCTTGAGCTATGTAAGAGGCCCCAAAAATTGGAGCTGCTTCCCAGTACATTGAATTTTGTGACCACAGTTACAAACAGCCTCCAGAGATCCTGTTGTACACCAGACCAGTGGAGCCAGACTGCAGCCAGAGCCCATCACCACCCTCATCTGATTGTAAGTAGGCAATCTAGTATATTATTAGTGACACTAATCTCTAATTTACCTCACATTAAATGGACACTATAGTCCCCAGAACCACTGCAGCTTAATAAAGTTGTTCTGGTGTCTATAGTTTGTCCCTGCAGGCTTTTTAATGTAAACACACACTGTGTGCAGCACTGGCATTAGTTCATATGGCAGATCATATGGGTGGGGCATTGCGATGTCCCGGGGGGGGGAGGGGGGAGCAAATCTTTCTTTTGCCTAGGGCGGCAAAAATCCTTGCACCGGCCCTGCATACACACACAATCACAGACCCACACACACACATAAAATCACATACGTACACAATCAATCAATCATAGACTACCCCACATACACCTATATATTTACAGATCTATACACACAATTACATACATACATACACACACAATTACATACATAAACATACAATAAGATACGTACATACACCCACAATCAGACCCAAACCCGCAATCAGATGCACACCCACAATCAGACCCACACCCACAAATAATTTTACATACCTATACACACAATCACATGCATACACACACACACTCACAAAATCACACACATAAAATCACAGACATATACACACCAAATCACATACATACACAAACATAATCACAGATCCACGCACACATAAAATCACAGACCTATACACACCTTTACAGACACACACATATTCACAGGCCCACACGCATAATCACAAACTTAAACACACACACAATCACAGACCCACACATATAATCACAAACTTACACACACAATCACAGACATATCCACAGACACCTGCCCCCCCCCCCACACACACACAGCCAATCGCTGACAAAACATACATACAATAATGTCACATACTCACCCATTTAGTACTAAAGAGATCCACCTAGCCATCCTACCTTGCTCTGGGAGGGCTGGGATGGATCCTCTATTCCTGGTGGCCAGTGGTTCCTGATGGTGCTGGAACCTCTGTGCTCTTCCTGCACAGGTCCCTTGCTCCCCCAGCAGTGATGCCGGGATGACATCATATCCCGACAGCCAACTCACTGCCGGACGCACGAGGGCTGTGCAGGAAGAACACAGAATGTAATAGGCTCCTTGCCTCCCTCTCTGCCCGGCAGTGAGGACAGCAACCGGACTGCACGGCTAGCGGGCCTCGGTTTGGACACCCATGGCTTAAAGGAACACTTCAAGCACTATAACTACTACAACGTTCTGCTGTGGTTATGGTGACAGTAATGTGCAGGCAATGCAAGTAGTCAAATCATTTGTGAGGGTTTTACTTCTTACCTGGGATCTTCCAGGTGCTGGTCATTGCTTCTCGGATAGCTGGAAACTGTCTGCTTTGAGCTATACTTGGCAGTGCAGGGCTTAGATCATAGGTTGCAAGCAATTCACTCTCAGCCAATAAGCTGACCCTTTACAGGAAGATCTCGCTCAGGGAAAATAACATAAGCTCCTAGCAGGCCCTCACTGTCCATATAGGCATTGCCCAGTGTTCAATAGACCCCAGTTAAGTTGTTAAATAATTAACAATTTGTTTGACTACTTACATTAGGTGGGCATCTAGGCACCTCTGACACCATAACCACTAGAGTGTGCTGTAGTGATTATGGTGCTTTGAGTGTTCCTTTAAAAGAAGGAAAGCTTTTAAAGATAGAGATAGTCCATCTAGAGACTCGCCAGTTTTGTCACAATCAGATTTAATGGAATGTAGAGCTACTAAGGACTCAATGGGCACTTACTCTAGCCAGCACATCGTTCTGGCTCGCATTGTGCTAAGGGGACTAGGACCTGTCAGTCAGCCTGCTGTACATTCACACCAGGATGACACCCCTTTTCACTGGGTGGCAGGTTTCACTAGCATCCGCTATACACCAGCCCATCCACTATACACCTGTTTCGCTTTCATACCTCACATTAAGGCAAACATCAGAGGTAACTCAAAATAAATATAGTGGGGCCAACTTGTTCAACAAATCAATAAGAACATTTATTTGCCTCTTAAAGGAACACTGTAATGGACCGTTTTGCCCAAAAGAGGTTAAAAACCGTTTAGGCGATATTCCCCTTTTTCAGCTGCACCGACAGCTACTGCAAGCACCAATCTCCTGAACTGCAAACCCACAAATTCACCAACTCCTGAACTGCAACCAAGGGAATACTCGAAACTCCCGAACTGGAGACACACGAATAGCTGCTAGCAGACGAACAGGAAAAGCCCCCAAGCGGCTTACACTCCTGGCAATCAGTCTCTAACAGCATACAGTAAATCCTCCCCAAATAATGAGACAACACTTCACTTTGAGGGTTAAGCAGGAACTGATTTACTGGGGCTAACTGCCCGGCTTTTATGCAGGTCTCCCACCTGGTGGACACTCCCGTAGGGGACCAAATGGGAGACTGGGACACAAAGGGTAAAAGGACCAATCACAGACTTACACATTTCAACCATCCCACAATGCATCACAATCCCTCCTCTCTGCCCTGGAGATAATTTGGGAAGTAATTCAATTATCTCCAAAGACAGAGGCAAAACTCCATTAACCACATGGCAGAAAACAAACAGTAAAAGTCATAAAATTACCTACAGTTACATTCAGTACATAAAACATATATGTTGTACATATCCCCAGATAGCTCAGGTCTGAGCGCACATTATTAAGCGAATGGCGCTCCCTGGGACTCACTTGACTGCTGAGGAGAGGGACTAACTGTCTCCTCTCCTAAGAACACACACGGCCGCTGGGGAGGAAGGACGACACCTTCAGCTCCCTGGGACACACACTGCCGCTGGGGAGGAAAGACGACACCATCAGCTCCCTGGGACACACACTGCCGCTGGGGAGGAAGGACGACACCTTCAGCTCCCTGGGACACACACTGCCGCTGGGGAGGAAGGACGACACCTTCAGCTCCCTGGGACACACACTGCCGCTGGGGAGGAAGGACGACACCTTCAGCTCCCTGGGACACACACTGCCGCTGGGGAGGAAGGACGACACCTTCAGCTCCCTGGGACACACACTGCCGCTGGTGAGGAAGGACGGCACCTTCAGCTCCCTGGGACACACACTGCCGCTGGGGAGGAAGGACGGCACCTTCAGCTCCCTGGGACACACACTGCCGCTGGGGAGGAAGGACGACACCTTTAGCTCCCTGGGACACACACTACCGCTGGGGAGGAAGGACAACACCTTCAGCTCCCTGGGACACACACTGCCGCTGGGGAGGAAGGACGACACCTTCAGCTCCCTGGGACACACACTGCCGCTGGGGAGGAAGGACGACACGCTTCTCTCTCTGTAACTTGCTCAGCCACTGGGTTCTCTCCCAACCTGCCAACTCACGTGTCCACCCTGCTCCGACCTGCAGGTACTCTTCTACCTGTCTCCTCACGAACTGCACGTATTTCTCCGGGGGGTTGGGTCCAAGGAAAGCCAGCCGCGTGGTAAACTCTCTGTCATACTGCTCCTGAGTGTAGCTGGGTGCCATGCTTGCGCTGCTGAAGTTGGTTCTTTTGTACATAGGGTCAGGGGCGTATTAGCCGCGAGGCAAGCAAGGCATTTGCCTTGGGCGGCATTTTTCAGGGGGCGGCAAAAAACACTGCCCCCAAATGCCATGGGCAAATGCCTTGTTAGCCTCGCGGCTAACAGACATGCCGGGCGGGCGGCGCTGGGCAGGCGGCTGGCGACGGAGCTCTTCCTCTGAGCTGACTGCTCAGCTCTCTCGCGCGCCGCAGAGTGAGGCTGGGAGCTGGAAGATGATGTCATATTCCCGCTCCCAGCCTCACTCTGCGGCGCGTGAGGGAGCTGAGCAGTCAGCTCAGGTGAAGTGCTCCCTCGCCAGCCACCTGCCCAGCAGTCAGCGCCGCCCAGCCCGACCGGCAGCCACTGAACCACCAGGGAGAGAGAGACCCCCCACCCCCCAGAACTCCCAAAGGTAAAGAGGCTGGGGGGGTAAAAAAAAGTTAATGTGAGTGATTGTGTGTGTGTCTGATTGTGTGTGTGTGTTTGTGTCTGACTGTGTGTGTGTGTTTGTGTCTGACTGTGTGTGTGTGTGTCTGACTGTGTGTGTGTGTGTTTGTGTCTGACTGTGTGTGTTTGTGTTTGTGACTGAGGTGTGTTTGTGTGTGTGTGTTTGTGTCTGACTGTGTATGTGTCTGACTGTGTGTGTGTGTGTGTGTGTGTGTCTGACTGTGTGTGTGTGTTTTTGTCTGACTGTATGTGTGTGTCTGACTGTGTATGTGTCTGACTGTGTGTGTGTTTGTGCTGTGTGTGTGTGTGTCTGACTGTGTGTGTGTGTTTTTGTCTGACTGTGTGTGTGTGTGTGTGTGTGTGTGTTTGTGACTGTGTGTGTGTTTGTGTTGTGTATGTCTGACTGTGTGTGTGTCTGTGTGTTTGTGTCTGACTGTGTGTGTGTTTGTGTCTGACTGTGTGTTTGTGTGTGTCTGACTGTGTGTGTGTGTATTTAGAAGGTGGGGCGGGGGGAAGGGTTGGGTGGGGGTGGCGCGGGGGAGAGGGGGGGCGCCTGAGTTTTGTCCTGCCTAGGGCAGCACAAAACCAGGATACACCACTGCATAGGGTCGCTGTACAGGTACTGGCGTTGCCCTCAATTTGTAATCCAGGAACTAGTGTTGTATTATAGCTGTCCTTCTGGGCTGTGGAAATGATCCCGTTGCTTGCCACCAATTGTAACGGACCGTTTTGCCCAAAAGAGGTTAAATACCGTTTAGGCGATATTCCCCTTTTTCAGCTGCACCGACAGCTACTGCAAGCACCAATCTCCTGAACTGCAAACCCACGAATTCACCAACTCCCGAACTGCAACCAAGGGAATACTCGAAACTGGAGACACACGAATAGCTGCTAGCAGACGAACAGGAAAAGCCCCCAAGCGGCTTACACTCCTGGCAATCAGTCTCTAACAGCATACAGTAAATCCTCCCCCAATAATGAGACGACACTTCACTTTAAGGGTTAAGCAGGAAATGATTTACTGTACTTTTATGCAGGTCTCCCATCTGGTGGACACTCCCCTAACTTTGAGGGTTAAGCAGGAACTGATTAACTTTGAGGGTTAAGCAGGAACTGATTTACCCGGCTTTTATGCAGGTCTCCCACCTGGTGGACACTCCCCTAGGGGACCAAATGGGAGACTGGGACACAAAGGGTAAAAGGACCAATCACAGACTTACACATTTCAACCATCCCACAATGCATCACAATCCCTCCTCTCTGCCCTGGAGATAATTTGGGAAGTAATTCAAGTATCTCCAAAGACAGAGGCAAAACTCCATTAACCACATGGCAGAAAACAAACAGTAAAAGACATAAAATTACCTACAGTTACATTCAGTACATAAAACATATACGTTCTACATATCCCCAGATAGCTCAGGTCTGAGCGCACATTATTAAGCGAATGGCGCTCAGACCACACGAATACAGTTTAATCGCCATGGAGCAAAAGTCTTTACACAGTCAGTTTCATGCGAATGGGCTCCGTTGGATTCCTATCTGGGGCACAACACACTCAAACAAAACTACCGAACACCGGGCCGTTCGTGCATTTTCACAGAACAAGAAGGGAGGTCGGCGGCTTCAGCGGTGTTCGCGCAAAACTGTGTCCGATTTCAGTTCCATGAATTAAATGTCGAACACCGCTGTGCATTCGCATGTTTAAAATGGCCGCGACCTCGTGTTCGTGATACGAATGGCCGCCACCCAGCATTCGTCAATTAAGCTGCGGTTAACCGCAGCTTCAGGGAGGTTAATTGCCAGCACACTCCAGCTCCCAGGTGGTCTATTCATTCGTGCAGTTGTTCGGTAGATTGAATCTACCGAACACCCGGCAGAAAAGCATGAATAAGTCTTTTCTGCAGGGAAAAAAGATGTCTTTTAACATGGGGCCATAGTCCAAAGGCAGCAGGCGAGCAACCAGGCTTCTCCAGTGTACAGTGGCGAGGTTGGTTTCGCCACAAACACTATAGGGTCAGGAACACAAACATGTATTCCTAACCCTATAGTGCTAAACCCACAATTTAGGTAGCTTGCCCAGTCCCCCCAACTCCCCATAAAAAGGAATTAAAACTCACCCAGCTTAGTGACATCATTAGAATTGCTCCCTTGGGGAAAGCATTGGATTGGATAAAATCAGCAAGGGGCGGGCCCAATTGCTATTTTGGCCAATCAGCACCTCCTCATAGAGATGCATTGAATCAATGCATCTTTATGAGGAAAATTCAGCGTCTCCATGCACAGCGTGGAGACGCTAAATAGCAGTGTTGTCTACTGTTCAGCACTGAGCCAGAAAGCACCTCCAGTAGCCACCTGAGGAGAGGCCACTTGGAGGTGTCCCTGGGGACAATGTAAACACTGCCTTCTCTCTGAAAAGGCAGTGTTTGCATAAAAATGCATGAAGGCAATGATTGTACATAAGCTGTAGTTGTTCTGGTGACTACAGTGTCTCTTTAAGGAATTAAAAATCAACAAATACCAGCAGGTATTTCCACCAGGTGGATGTGGTCATCTTACTAACTCCAGTCCAGACTTGCATGTTTCTATGGCAACAGCTCCCCATCTTTATCTATAAGCACCATCCCTTTTTGACACCATAAACACATTCACTGTCGTCAAATACTCTCACTGATTTAGCAGAGCCTGGGTGCCCATGATCCTGATGCCGGTTTAACAGTTGTCTTTCCATGTGACACTTTTGATATGTACTGCCATTTTGTAGATGTTCTGACCCAATCATCTAGCCATCTAGATCTTTTCGCTTGCCATTTCACTATTCACTTGCTGTTTAATATATCCCACTTCTTGACAGGTACCATTGTAACGATATAATCAATGTTATTCACCTTACCTGTCAGTGTGGTTTTAATGCTGTGGCTGATAAGTGTAAATATATATATATATATATATATATATATATATACTCTCCAAAAGAAAGCCAGCACTCAAGGACTTCAACATAAAATATGCAGGCTTTAATCCCAGCAGTAAGTCAACGTTTCAGTTCACTACAGTGAACTTTCCTCAGGACATAAACAGCGTATATTAAAGGGACACTATCGTCACCTGAACAACTTTAGCTTAATGAAGCAGTTTTGGTGTATAGAACATGCCCCTGCAGCATCACTGCTCAATCCTCTGCCATTTAGGAGTTAAATCCCTTTGTTTATGAACCCTAGTCACACCTCCCTGCATGTGACTTGCACAGCCTTCCATAAACACTTCCTGTAAAGAGAGCCCTATTTAGGCTTTCTTTATTGCAAGTTCTGTTTAATTAAGATTTTCTTATCCCCTGCTATGTTAATAGCTTGCTAGACCCTGCAAGAGCCTCCTGTATGTGATTAAAGTTCAATTTAGAGATTGAGATACAATTATTTAAGGTAAATTACATCTGTTTGAAAGTGAAACCAGTTTTTTTTTCATGCAGGCTCTGTCAATCATAGCCAGGGGAGGTGTGGCTAGGGCTGCATAAACAGAAACAAAGGGATTTAACTCCTAAATGACAGTGAATTGAGCAGTGAAATTGCAGGGGAATGATCTATACACTAAAACTGCTTTATTTAGCTAAAGTAATTGAGGTGACTATAGTGTTCCTTTAAAGCATTGACTTAAATAAGGAAAACTAACTAACCCAACCTCCATCACCTGTGTGCTGGCGTGGACTGCTCCCCTGTGCGCATGCCAGGCTCCTCCCCCCCGTGATGTCACAACATCCGTGATGTCCGGACCCAGCACCATAACGTGTAAACAAATCACCAGGTGGAGTTAAAGCTCCGTGATTGTGCAGAGGCTGAGATGCTGTCAAAAAACAGATAAATAAGTGCCTGGTATAAAAGATCGCTCATCTACATTTTAGGCAAACAATGCGGTGGGAGTGATATACGTGTGTGCTTAATCACTAACAGGAACATATATGTGTAGCACGTAGACCTGATCGTGACTCTATTAAAGTGCCAGTGCTCAAATATGTAAATAAAAATAAAAATCAACAAATAAAGCTCATGTGCCTAAATATGCATATGAACATTGTGTAAAGTGCAACATGCAAGTGTGAAATTTACAAAATGTGTGCCGGACATGCACCAAATCGAAAGTTAAATGTTATAATACATAGATCACAAATGGGGGATATGGAGATCTGCTGCAGCTAAGGAGTGCAGAATATCAATACAATCAATTAGTGACTCTATGAAAAATAAAAATAACTAAATAGTTATATTACATACAAATGCACATCCCATCTCAGTTTCTAAGGTGACTAGAAGAACAATTCATTTAATTCCATTACTTTCATTGGAGTTAAGAGAAAAGGATTGCAGATAAACTTATTATAATAAGTACATCAAAATCCTCCAATTTTATGGGCTATATATTACCCTAAATCTCAATTGGATCTGATGATCTGCTAGGGATCCATAGGGAATGCATATGATGATAAAAACAAAACAAAACTCAAAATTAAATAGGAAATCTAGCTATCCAGGGAAATTAGATAAATGACATAAATGTTAATTTTTCATTGAGACCCATTGGTGCTATAGTATTTAATTCTCGAATCCAGAAAGTCTCTCTTTGCAGTAATAGGGAAGAACGATCTCCACCTCGTCTGGATATTGGAACGTGATCTATAGCAATACATTTGAGTGATGTCAAAGGATGTTTTTGCTGAAGGAAATGTCGTGCCACTGGTTTATCTGTGTTGCCATCTCGGACCGCTGTCCTAATACTGGATCGATGTCCTCTGATTCTTTCACACAGCTGTGTTTCTGTCTTTCCGACATAATTCAATCCACACGGACATGATAATTTATAAATAACGTGTTCTGTTTTACAAAAAATTAGATGTTTAATAGAGTATTTCTTCTGTGTAAGAGGGTGGACGAATGACTTAGTGGGAATGAGGTGCCCACTCGTAACACACCCAAGACATAGAAAGCATCCAGGGTTAAGAAATTTATTTTGATCCCGCAAGTAACTTTGCTCAGGGTCAGTGCGGACTAATAAGTCTCGCAAATTTCTCTCTCTTTTGTAACACATCATCGTTTTTTGAACAAATTCTTCCGGTAGAGATGGATCTCTCGTTAAGATGTTCCAGTTTGTCTTTACAGCTTGTGACAATTCAGTGCTGGCTGAGTTAAATTTCATAGGAAAGGTCAATCTCGGTGTCCTAAGTTGATGGTGTGTTTCAGGTCCCTCTTGCTTTAATTGTCGTGCTTTATGTAAAGCTGCGTCGAGTAGGAAGCGGTTATATCCCCTAGAAAGAAACTTGTTATACATTGTTTCGACTTGAACTTCAATGTATTCATTCAGGGAATTATTCTGGAATACTCGCAAAAATTGGGTATAAGGTAGAGAGTTCTTGATGTGTTCTGTGTGTGCACTGTTGTGACGAAGAATGGTATTCCTGTCAGTAGGTTTCGAATAGAGTTGGTATTCAGTTAATTATTTAAATTTTTCATAGAGTCACTAATTGATTGTATTGATATTCTGCACTCCTTAGCTGCAGCAGATCTTCTCCATATCCCCCATTTGTTATCTATGTATTATAACATTTAACTTTCGATTTGGTGCATGTCCGGCACACATTTTGTACATTTCACACTTACATGTTGCACTTTACACAATGTTCATATGCATATTGAGGCACATGAGCTTTATTTGTTGATTTTCATTTTTCTTTACATATTTGAGCACTGGCACTTTAATAGAGTCACGATCAGGTCTACGTGCTATACATATATGTTCCTGTTAGTGATTAAGCACACACGTATATCACTCCCACCGCATTGTTTGCCTAAAATGT
Organism: Pelobates cultripes; assembly: GCA_933207985.1. Classification (NCBI taxonomy): domain Eukaryota; kingdom Metazoa; phylum Chordata; class Amphibia; order Anura; family Pelobatidae; genus Pelobates; species Pelobates cultripes. The sequence goes on from OW240914.1 coordinate 196,006,641, forward strand.
AGATGAGCGATCTATTATACCAGGCACTTATTTATCTGTTTTTTGACAGCATCTCAGCCTCTGCACAATCACGGAGCTTTAACTCCACCTGGTGATTTGTTTACACGTTATGGTGCTGGGTCCGGACATCCCGGATGTTGTGACATCACGGGGGGAGGAGCCTGATCGCACGCATGCGCACAGGGGAGCAGTCCACGCCAGCACACAGGTGATGGAGGTTGGGTAAGTTAGTTTTCCTTATTTAAAGCATCACTGTCATGGCCGAATCCCATTTTTTTTTAACCCCCCCTCCCGCCTCCACTATCTCTAATTCACCCCCTAGTGATCCCCAAATGACCCTATGCCCCCCATATTACCTATTTTTTAATCTTTATTTTCTGCCCCGATCTATATTCAGGGCGCCACCATCTTTATGTGTGTAGAGGAAGTCCCTGTGGGACACGTCATCTGCCCACACTAGATAGTCTGTGAGATTCCCGCACATGCCCAGTGATACATCTGGACATGCGAACGGGAATTTCATCTATTCATTCATCAGAAAGACGAATGAATGAATAAAAATGTCAGACGAACAAACAAACACTGAATATCAGTGTTCGTTTGTTCGTTCAGTTTATTACAAGGAGGGAGCTACCGGCACGCATCTCCCTCCTTGTAATATGTAAAGATAGAAGCGGCAGGGAGCAGTGCTCCCCGCCACTTCAAAAGCCCCCTAGGTCCCCCCTCACTCTATGGGGGTCAATATGACCCCCATAATAGCATAAGGGAGATTAAAATCTCCCCAATGCCCCTACTCGCGGTATAGCATGTCCACTAAACAGTGAGCAGCCTGTTTAAAAAAAAACTAATAAATAACAATAAGGAGGGGGGGGGGGACCTACTGTCCTCTCCCCCCCGGCCCCCACCCCTGAGCGGTGGGTTGGGGCCCTAAAAACAATAAGGGGGGACCTACTGTCTGCCCCCCTGGTCTCCAACCCTGAGTGGTGGGTGGGGGCCCTAAAAAACAATAAGGGGGGGACCTACTGTCCTCCCCACTGCCCCCACCCCTGAGCGGTGGGTGGGGGCCCTATACCAGAATGGTGGGGGGGGACCAACTGTCCTCCCCCCCGTCCCCCACCCCTGAGTGGTGGGGCGGGGCACTAAAAAACAATAAGGGGTGGACCTACTGTCCTCCCCCCCTGGCCTCCACCCCTGAACGGTGGGTGGGGGCCCTAAAAAACAATAAGGGGGGGACCTACAGTCCTCCCCCCTTGTCCTCACCCCTGAGCGGTGGTTGGGGGCCCTAAAAAATAATAAGGGGGGACCTACTGTCCCCCCCCCGGCCCCCACCCCTGAGCGGCGGGTGGGGGCCTTAAATAAAAATTCACACCCCCCAATCAAGGTGCCTAGGTGTCCCAAGCCCCTAGTCACCCCCCCCCCCAAATAAAACTATCCCCTACCTACCCCCCTCACCCTAAAAATAGTAAGAGGGGGAATAAAATAACTAACCTGTAAAAAAAAATGAAACTTACCATTTGACGTCTTCTTTTTTCTAAAATCTTCATTTTTCAGCCCCAAAAAAGGCCAAATAAAAAGCCATCATACCCGTCGAACTTAAAATAAAATAGAAAACCCAAGCGCAAAAAAAAAATCCAGATGAAAAAGAAAAACCCGAAGCTAAAAAAATTAATCCATCATCACCAATGGAGGGCGCAGACTGAGCTCTGCAGGGCGGGGGAAGGCTTATAAAGCCTTCCCCTTCTCTGCAATTAGACTAAGAACACTCTGATTGGTTGGTTCAAGCCAATCAGAGTGCTCTTTGTCATTTTACACAGCATGGGAAAATTCCAAAGAACTTTCCCACGCTGTGTAAAATGACACAGAGCACTGTGATTGGATGGACTTCAAGCCACCCAATCAGAGTGCTCTGTGTCATTTTACACAGCCTGGGAAAGTTCTTTGGAATTTTCACATGCTGTGTAAAATGACAAAGAGCACTCTGATTGGTGGGCTTGTAATCTAACCAATCACAGTGCTCTGTGTCATTTTACACAGCGTGGGAAAGTTCTTTGGAATTTTCCCACACTGTGTAAAATGACACAGAGCACTGTGATTGGTTAGATTCCAAGCCTACCAATCAGAGTGCTCTGTGTCATTTTACACAGCGTGGGAAAATTCCAAAGAACTTTCCCACGCTGTGTAAAATGACACAGAGCACTTTGATTAGGTGGCTTGAAATCCATCCAATCACAGTGCTCTGTGTACTTTTACACAGTGTGGGAAAGTTCTTTGGAATTTTGCAATGCTGTGTAAAATGACACAGAGCACTGTGATTGGATGGATTTCAAGCCACCCAATGAGAGTGCTCTGTGTCATTTTACACAGCGTGGGAAAGTTCTTTGGAATTTTCCCAGGCTGTGTAAAAGGACAAAGAGCACTCTGATTGGCTTAAACCAACCAATCAGAGTGTTCTTAGCCTAATTGTAGGGTGGGGCAAGGCTTTATAAGCCTTGCCCCGCCATGCAGAGCTCAGTCTGCGCGGAGCCCTCCATGGGTGAAGATGGATTAATTTATTTTTTTAGCGTCAGGTTTTTTCTTTTTCGTTGGGATTTTTTTTTGCGCTCAGGTTTTTTATTTTATTTTAAGTTCGACGGGTATGATGGCTTTTTATTTGGCCTTTTTTGGGGCTGAAAAATTAAGATTTTAGAAAAAAGAAGAAGTCAAATGGTACGTTTCATTTTTGTTTACAGGTAGTTATTTTATTCCCCCCTCACTATTTTTAGGGTGAGGGGGGTAGGTAGAGGGAGGACAGTAGGGCTCCCACCCACCGCTCAGGGGTGGGGACCAGGGGGGAGGACAGTAGGTCCCCCCCCATGATTCTTATATAGGGCCCCCACCCACCGCTCAGGGGTGGGGGCCTGGGAGGAGGACAGTAGGTCCCCTCCTTATTGTTTTCTAGGGCCCCCACCCACCGCTCAGGGGTGGGGGCCAGGGGGGAGGACAGTAGGTCCCCCCCCATTGGGATTTATGGCCCACACCCACCACGCAGGGGTGAGGGCCAGGGGAGGGGAGGACAGTAGCCCCTCCTCATTGTCATTTAGGGCCCCCAACCGTCGCCCATGGGTCGGGGTCGGGGGGAGGACACACTTTGCTCCTCCGCTGGTCAAAGCTGGTCAAGCAGAGGAAACCTCCATAAGGCAAAGAGTCCCTACTTTGTCTTATGATTTTAAAGAAAACTAAAGAAGACAGGAAGAAAAAAAGAACAGATCCTGAGAGAGTGGGAGAAGAGATTGAGGGAAGGTAAGTTCGGCATGACAGTGCCGCTTTAAGTCAATGCTTTAATATACACCGTTTATGTCCTGAGGAAAGTTCACTGTAGTGAACTGAAACGTTGACTTACTGCTTGGATTAAAGCCTACACATTTTATGTTGAAGTCCTTGAGTGCTGGCTTTCTTTTGGAGAGTGTAAATTCGTGCACTTGAGCACCGGGCCAATATATGAAGGAAAGCTGGAGTGCAGAGCTTCCAGCTGACTGTATATACATATATATATATAACTTTATATATATGTTATTTTATTATTTTATTTTTAAATCAGTGTTTCTCACTAAATTGAGAATTGTTGTAAAAATTACAATTAAATGAAGAAAATGTACAACCAACCAACTGGGTGAGTTTTTTTTATTTAAAATTGGATTAATTTATTTACGACGGTCTGTTATGTAGCAAACGCTATGTCGGTGTATCTTGCTATGTCCACTATTCCCCTACCTGCTAACAACAATCTACCAAACTAGGTACTGAGGTCACCAGGAAACATAAACAATTCTTCAGAGCCACATCCAGGAATTTTCCCTACAAGTAAATGCTGCAAAAGTAGTATACTTTGCACAAATATTTGGACGCACAAAATTAATTTACAAGTGAATAACTGTATGTTGTGATTTATTCCCTCTTTTGGGGACTCATTTATATAATAAATATCTTTGAATTACAAACGATGCTGCTGTTGTGAATTACTTATAAGAAAGTTCCTGTATGTGGCTATGAAGAATTATTCTCCGTGTCAATCATTATGTATGCTATCTCCTATACACCTGGCAGTTAGCATGGAGGAATGGTACAATGAAGAGCAGGGTGCTGCTGTACAGCAAACAAACTAAAACAGAGAGCAAGAATATTTTTGCAAAAAAAAAAACCACAACATATATCAAGTTTATTGTTGCTGGAAGGACTATTTGTGAAATGTGCCATTTCCACCCCTTTCCTTTTGATGATGGCTTGATATATTTATGGTTTTGAGCAGGGCATGACTTCTCATTGGGTCAGGGGTTGAGTGGGCAAAACCCAGCAAGTCGGGGGGCAGCATCCCACCATCTTTAAATATCACCAGCCGCTACTGGATGCCAATGACAAAATTGATCAGAAACAAGATCATGCAGCATTTTCAGGTATTCACTGTCCTACTTAATCAATGGAGGATCACTTTAGTAATGTCAAGTGACTGCTTTGGGAATCAGCAAAGCAATCCATTTCCAAACTGCAAAGGTTTAATGAAACAACTTTACAAAGTTACTGTAGTGAAAATACAATATATTAGATATATGATAACATTTTCAATGTCAAAGATTTTGTAAGTCAGTCTTTGTAAAAACAATCATGACTAAGTCGTATGCAGTTCAAGTTTGTTGTGATGCCAATACACCCACTGAAGCACTTGTAATAACCTGTATATAGAGGGAAATCATGTCTAAGCTTCTAGCTAAAATGAAAGGGATATTTTAGGCATATGGACAACAATAATGCATTTATTGTGATGGCCAACTTATTGGCGACTTTTTTTTTAACTCAACCTCTAAAACTCAATTATTTTTTTTTAAATGAGTCAGGTTCACTATTGGTTGTGCAAAGTGTGAATTAAATATGTGAGGATGTATCACTATAATGTACTTTGAAAAACGAAATACATGTCACATTCTGAAGTGTTTATATAATTAAATCAGCGCAAATCCACAACAATCTAACATTTAACAAAAATAAATTAACTTTTAATGTTACTGTGGCCCTTAGTTACATATGGGCATCATGTGGGAGCTACTGTAAATATTCATTGGGAGGACTTAGTGTGGGACCTAATAGTAATAAGAAAGGGGAGTACTTACTGTGGGTCAATAAGACACCCATATTACTATAGTGGTGGATGTGTAACTCCCTTTTCCCCACTTGGCATGTAGCAGATGAGGGCGTATCTCCTAGTAGCAACTTGGCAACAAATATGAAACAACAGGGGCATTCCAACCCTCCCACCCCCTTCCGCCTAAATATTCACGGGAGTAGAACCTAGTGTTCCCTCTGGCCCCACCCATGGGTGATGGATGTGGGTTTTTATATTAATAATAAAGGAAGAGGATAAGAGGATCTACAGTCCAGCCCCCACCCGTGGGGCAGTGGGTGGGGGGCACAAATATTAGTCATAAAGTCTCACTTCTCTAGAAACCTGACTGTCAGAGCTCTAGTAATCCAACTAAATCGAGGACTCTTGGTCATATTGCAAAGTGTGGGAAATTTCCCCACTGTTTGCAATAGCTGAGATAGTGTGGGAAAGCCTTTATAAATGAATCAGAATTCATTAGGTGGCAAGCAGACCATAGGTGAAGATTGAATATTTTTTATTGCAGCTCAGTATAAAATTTTTTTAAATTTTTATTCACTTACTGGGAAGTAGGTTAGGATTGGGGGGTTATGGCTCTGGTCCAATGCCGATGATTGGGGGTCAGGAAGACCCTAGGTCCTCCCCCTTTACTAATAAAATTAGACACCCCATGTTCTACACATGGATATTAAGAATATCCTCCACCTGATGGGGCCATAGAGGGACAGCCTCATTGGATAAGGTATTTTCTAGTGACTGACAAATAGTTTGGATTTTTTTTTTTAAATCTGTGCTAAGATTTAAATTCTCTGTGCCCGAATTTAATGAATTAGCCCAGATTTCAGTCGTCCTGCCGCATTTCTTTAAAGCTGAAATATGAAACCAAACTCAGGCTCATTCAGTGCCCGAATTACATAATCTGGACATTATTGAATTCCATCAACAATGTCCAGATTTTGCTTTGGTGAAAACCCTTAAAGACTTTCAATTATTAAAAGTTTTCACAAGGCTGTGCCTTGTCTGACAAACTTTAATATTGCCACTTCTGACAAATGGGAATGTATACATTTGTCAGATTTGGGAGACATGGACTATGTACCAAAACCACTGCATTAAGTTGTATAAGGTTGTTTTGATGCTTATAGTGTCTCTTTAAGAGTAAGTGTTAAGTAACACATTATTTTCCTGGTTTGCCACACATGGTGAAATAGTGAATTAAACATATGACACATATGGTAAACAGGGTCAGTTCAGATTTGATTTATGAGTGCATGTCTTCCTCTTCCATTCCCGAAGGATAATATTTTGTAAATTGATTTCTAGGAACACCACTCAGCAGTACTAATTACAAAAAGGCAACATTTTGCAAATAATAATTATTCCCTTAGCACAGAGTGTTAAAACATCACGGAGATCTACAGGAAAGAACTAAATGAATTTATATCTGTTGACATGAAAATCTTTCCCGGCAGACGTGTTCAATTTTCTAGACAATTTCAGTTTTCCATCTAAAAATGCAATTTGGAGTAATTTGCTGGAACTAGTATCTTAGAAAGCATTTAGTAAACTCCACATTGTCTTCTTATTTTTTCTCTGCGAGAAAAAACTGAATTTATAGTAATACACCACTTCTTTGGCCATACACCATCTCCCCATTTATTATTTTTGAGAATGCAAAAAAAAAAAAAAATGCAATTCCTCATTAACCGTGGCAATGTGACGGGTGAGACATGTCCTATTCAGACTTTGGTGGTATGGCGGAGGTGCAGGAGATTGCTGGTCTGTAGACTCTAGAGGGAGGGGGTCCTGTGGACTAGCGGATTTTCCGTGTGCACATTGTTCTGGTGGGGAAGCAAAGATTGACTTGGAGGGGACGAGAGGCATTTTGGTCCTTGGGGGGCTTGTGTTAGATTGTGTTAGAATGTGTTAGATTTTAAGAGCAGTACTCTTGTTACTGTGTGTTAACCTTGTATCCTCTTGACGCTGGTTTCACTTCTAGTTTAGTCCTTTTGTTTTATACATTGCTACTGTTAAACACCAAGTATGGCACAAGCCTCTAGACTAGCTTTCTGATGAGTAGACCTATTTTTACAAATCAATGACGTTTGCACCTGTATCATTTGTGCTCATTTACTGGTTTCTCTTGAGACTAATCATCTCTATATCCTTCGGCGAATAGCTGAATTACTTGCTTTTAACTGAGTTAATTAATTGCTCAGTAGATGCCTCATTGAGAAGCTTAGCATCTAGTTTATTTAGAGAAAAAAGTTAATATACCTAGTATTGGAACGAAATAACGGCACACCCGCAGCCAATCGACTAAAACAAATGACAAGCACAGCTTCTAGGCACGCAGATGCCTTTTTACCAACCGTCGGGAACGAAACGCTGCATCAAGGATCAGGGGGCCTATCGCACATGCGACCAGTACCTCACCAGGGAGCTGACAGCGTGGCTCGGGCAGAGCGCACAACTCAAAGAGGCAGACTCCCACACATCGGAAGATATGGGACGGAGGTCCAACAAACCAGCCGCAAGCACTTCCACGCCTAACCGGGACATTAGCAGCATGCTGCAGCACCCTCCACCCGCACATACCTGGGCTAACACGGCAGCCTCACCTAAGAGACCTGAAGAAGAAGACTCAGAACACAACACAGAACACAGCACAGCAGAGGCCAACACAGGCAACACAAATACACAGGCTATTGATGGACTAGCCCCAGCGACAAAACTGGACATCCAAACCATGTTGGCGGGAGTCCAAGGTAACCTACAGCTAATGTGGCAAGCAGACCTGAAGGGGCTGGCAGCAGAGGTACAGGCACTGTTGGCTCGAACACAGGCCACAGAACAAGAAGTGAAAGACCTTAGCCAAGCCCTAAACTCACTAAAAGACACAGTTGCCCAGATGCAAACAGTACAGGCTAACGTCTCCAGGCAAGTAAACATCCTAGACGACAGGGGTAGAAGGAAGAATGTCAAGATCAGGGGGGTATCAGAATCGGTGCCATTGGAGGAACTACCCCACTTTATAAGGGGCCTGGTGGCCTCACTCATTCCTAACAGGCAGGCAAAACACTTTACATTTGATGGCGTATATCGCATAGTTAAACCCCTAAGGACGCCTAAGTCAGCCCCACGCAACATAATCCTACAATGACAAACCCTGACAGACAAAATAGCCCTAATAATGGCCATAAAAGGGAAGGTGCCCTATGACTTTGAAACACATCAAATCACATTCTTCCAGGACTTATGCAGAGACACATTATCATGGCGCAAGAGCCTGTGACCACTACCCTGCAAGCAGCAGATCTAGTATACAGATGGGCAACCTCCAGAATGCTGTGGGTGACCAAAGGTGAACAACACTATAAAATCACCAACGTGGAAGAAGGACCGGCCTTGCTGACCACACTGGGACTCTCCAACAATGCTATAGGGGTGGACACTCCGCACCCAGGACCCGTGACATGAAGCCTGGACTGGCCGCACAACAGACCTCCAGTTATTGTTATATAAGTTTTTAATGCTTAAGGTTCATGTTCTACTTACTACACCAAGTCATGTATAACCTGTCTTTATTTAGGCTCTCATCTCTTACACCGGCATGTGATGCATTATCCTGTGCTGCACACTGACCCTGCCCCCCCCTCCCCCACCCTAATGCCTTAGGGTTACGAGGCATAGCAACTGATGGAGCACATACTCGTCAAAATGGCCCAACCTTTTTAAATCACATAGACCTCCTCCACAGTCTCAAATAACCCAGCCCTATAACAGCACAGACACCCATACTCTGAAATATAAGTCACTCACACATAGATGAATCTCAAACTCCTAGCCCTTACTAGTATCCAACTCTATACAAACCGCATGGCCAAAAGGAACAGGAAGCTTACCAGCGCAATTCCTGTACCAGTACCATATCACCATCAGTGCAACCCACTAAATCCACACTAGCTATAATAACTAAAGCCACCACTGGCACGGGCGATCACATTGTTGCGACTACCTAGCCCTATATAAGAAAAATGTGCACAGATAATCTTAGCTCCAATGGCAGGATGCTTCGATCACTGATATATTTTATGCAATTGCTGTTGTGGCATACCCATACTAAGTCTGTATCATTAAACCGGCACTGAAAAATAAAGAATTGAAAAAAATATATATATATACCTAGTATTGTGGGTTTTTTTCTGTGCCCGCGGAAGGTTGTTGGTCCTTCAAGTGTCTCTGAGCAAATGTAGGTTTTTAATTTACTTTTGATTTTTGTATTTTATTTTTCTTACTAGCTTGGCGTGTGAGACCATATATTGAGCCCAGACACATTTTTGTGCATCAGGTCCATTGGGAGGGTCTTCACGCAGGCTCTCTTTCTTGAAATATTTGAAATTAACTCCATGAGAACCACAGCATCTTTAGTTAATCTTCTTTTCTTCAGTTCCAAAGCAATATCTTTAACTTTCGTGTTTTCTGTGATTGGAGTAGTTTGCCCTCACTTTGCCAGACAGCCGGGTTTTTTCCTGTCTGATGCTCATATAACTGGGGTGTCATGCTGATGTCATTGCGCTTACGTCATTATTCAGTTCATATTGATGATGCCGTGCCTCTTGATTGAACAGCTTGATAGCCTTCCATCTTTTGTTCTGACGGGACCAGAATGGGCAGGAGCAACCAATAAGCACGATCTCAGCCACTCTTCACATCTTTCAGCCACCACTCTCCGCACTTCCTCTTCTAGCAATCAGTCCATCTTCAGCCAGGAATATACAAGGGGCCAGCGTTGGAGATCATAACACTTGTGAAATTAGCCCAACAAGGCATGACTTGATGATCGCTTGGATGAGAGTATTTTATGCAGACCTAGACGTATGTGTCTGGGAATGCATGAAATTAATTATTCACTGTTAAGAAAATATTCTCCTTATATTGTCAAAGTTAATCTTAGACGGTTGATTAGTACTTGATTATAAGGCTCAGCCATATTCATCCACAGTTAAATAGGGTTTTTCTCTTCTTGTTCTTCCACTTATTGCACTGGGGTTCTTTAACATTATGTAGCTTATTTTAGGTAGTCTAGTATGTTGAAGTCTAGATTGGGCTGCAGAGAGGGGAATGGAGCAATTCTCTATTCAGTTTTCTTGTTTTTCCTCCCCTTATCATTATTAATTATCTACTAACTTCTACTTGTATAAAGTCATCTTTCTTTAAACCCCTAAGGACGATGGGAATGCTATGCAGTCCTAAATGCTGCCGTCCGTCATAGCATGTCCTCAATACTCAACTGTCCCCTGACAGTCCCACGCTGACGATCGCGCTGGGAGGACTTGCCTTACAACCCAGGTATTCCCACCCGTGGCTGATCTGGCCTTTCCCATTCATGTGATTGTCATGACGTGATAGCCTGATAAGATTTATACTTGTATTTTTATGTGTGCGCTGTAACTTAATTTGTATTAGAGTTTATGACTAAGTGACCAGTAAAAAAGACTGGACATACCCCATTTTGAAGAACCTGGCTCATTCCTGGGCTGCCGTATGGTCTCAAAAGAAACATAGGTCAAGCAAACCAATCTTGCAAATTGAAATTAACAAGCCCCATATTGACCCTATAACTTTCCAAAAAAAACATAAAACGTGTACATGGGGAGTATTGTTGTACTCGAGAGACTTTGCTGAACACAAATCTGAGTGTTTTAAAACATTAAAATGTATCACGACGATGATAATATCAGTGAAAGTGCCGTTGGTATGTGAAAAATGCAAAAAACTAATATGAACGCTAACTTTAGCCAGTGTTTGTGACTAAGTGTCTATATGTATTTATAATATATGATCCCATCGACTATCACCAGATTATTTTTTTGCATTGTCATAATTATTTTTAACCAGGAAAAGCATATATGTCTTTTTTAACCATGTTTTTCTTTTCATTTTATTTTTTGAAAACTATCTCTCTGATAGACAATGGTTTATAGATAAGTTTTCATCTTGGTGCAGATTCCATTAGCTATCAGTTCAAAAAGCATTATGTAGACAAAACACAGTACTAAACACTCACAGTAATTTACTTTGTGTATAAATTCAAGGTTATATTTGAATTTTATCCTCACTGACAGTCTTCTTGAGGAACTGTGATTACATTTTATGTGGAACTGTGATTAAAAGGATTATCACTTGAAGTGTTAATTATCTGTGAATGATGCATGTCTCAGCAGTGTACAACTGTAGAAGTCAGATATTTTGGCAGGGAATGTACATGTCAAAAGCTGTACATTTGGCTTATATTTGCTACATTTCCACTTGAGGAATTGAACAGAGATTCATAATTAAATTTGCCAATCTTTCTAAACCCCTTGATGTTTTTAAAGCAGCTCTGGCATCTTCCGTGGTGACATAAGGTGGACATGCACAAGAGTGCAAGACTGAGGTCTGTAGAGGATCCCGCTAGACTGCAAGATCTCCACAGATAATTCCGTAGGATGTTCAAGACAGTGCCTTATTCCCACAGTTGTAACCAGTGTTCCCTCACTTCCGTTTATGTATTTATCCCCCATCTCTTTAGATTGTAAGCTCTTTGGGAAGGGCCCTCTTCATATACTGTTCTCATTTTGTTATATGTTTTTTTTTTTACTTGCTTGGCCTGTGGTACAGCGCTGTGGAAAATGCTGGTGCTATAGAAATTAATGTAATTGAGACAGATGAGGATTAAAGAGGAGTATATAGTGACAGGAGGAACTTTAAACAGCAAACATTCAGGATGTGGAGCTTGACCACCAAGCCGACCAGACGCATTGAAAGCGAGCTCTGACACATTCAGACCTAAACCGGGGGTTCCACCGGTACACACATTCTTGTGCCTCTATCACCCGGGGGATAACCTGCTGACTCAAGAGATATCACACTTGGACAACTCCGTGACCAGGAGTCTGTAACGCCGATCGGAGGCCTACTAAGCCGGGGTTTGGGGGAGACGGCTGCTCTCCCTGCTCCACTAGCTACAGTTACTTACCCTGGGACTGAGATGACCGGTGGGGGTCATCTCAGTTCCTGCTGTTCTGCTGCACGGTGGGCAACTCAAGTCTGCACAGCGACTCTGCCGACTCTAAGATGGCGGACGCACTCACACCTGCACCATGAGGCACACTGCATCACCCTACCTACAAACCCGGCTACATAAGTGGCTCAATTACCTCACTGGAAGCTATCTTTGCCAGATTTTGGGTAAAGCTGAGGGCACACATTGCTACCCCCACCTCCTCATCCGCAAAGCTGGCAAGGCAGAACCGGAAGACGGAGCAGGGTAGGCCCCCTCTGGGCAATAACATTGTGCACACTCCTGTCTCCCCCAAAGAATGCCCGCCTAGACTGAGGGCCACCAAGGCCTGCCGGCCTGATCCGGCGCAAAACCATCAGGACCTTGCGCAATCCTACTCCCGGGAAGGACTTGGACTCGCAGAACCCCCAAGTCTGTGGCTCAGTGGTGTTGGCCCCTACAAAGATACAGGGCTGGAAGGAAGCCACCCCCGGACTTTGTCTAACCGCCCTCACACTGGCTATGTGTCCCAAAGAGAAACACTCTCCTCCAAAGCCACTATGTGGTGTGGGCTGAAAGGCTCTGAAGGACTATCATGCTGACTGACAATACAGAGTTACCTTACTCCTAACCTGCTCTGACTTCTCTACCGGGGCACCCAGCGAAATATATATATTGTTTAGCACATAAGCTGTTTTAGCACACTCGCTAATTGTTTATCTGCACTTGTCAAAGCTACATAATCAGATGACCCAGTTTGTATTTATTATGTTTTCCCTATATGTTCCTCCTCTGATTATCGCTCCTGTTTAACTATTTTAAACCTATGCTTGTCCTCCGTAGCCGCGGGTCCCTAACAGGACTTCCTATAGTTCACAATGTGCAATTTAACATGAAGTGCTAGGCTATCGATCTAAGCATGACCTATTTTGGTTATTCTCTCCTGCTCTAAATCACTATGTCTAATCCGTTCCTGTAGTTACCATCTAGTTTGAGCTACAACCTTAGACATATCTTTCTAACCTGAACTTATTACAAAAATTGAAGATTATGCTAGCGCTAGTGTACTTATAATCTTAATTTTAGTAATGACAGGAGGCGAGTATTTTGCATATAACTCTCTTTACTAACTCCACATAGCAGTAAAGAAAAGTGAAAACATAACCAATCAAAATGCAGTAGGAGGTATAGTGATCACAGTGATGAGGCTCCTCCCCCTCTTTCGAAAGCGACATCAAAGACAACCAATAATAAACGGAAAAAAGTCTTGAAACGTAAAGTCCTGAAACATGCACCAACGGGTGACTTTCCAAATACGAAGTCCTAGTGGCTGAAGGACGGCCCAAACGTGTCCATCCTGAGCGTAAGAAGTAATGTCCCGAAGTTATGCTGAAAAAGAACGTGGAGAAGGTTAGGCACTGATCTGGCAACTGTTTGCAATAATGTAATAACTCCCAACACAATTTCCGCTGAACTAATGTAAAACTAGATGAAGTAACTAGTATAAATATGACAGTACATAATCGCAAAGATCTAATTAAATAAGGTACGAGTCTGAGTCATACAAGATGAAAAAGAAAAAGGAAGAAGTAATGAATACACAGAGTATAAATATACTTACTTGGATCCGTATCCCTCAAGGGTGTGGAGGGTGGGAAAATACTCGCCTCCTGTCATTACTAAAATTAAGATTATAAATACACTAGCGCTAGCATAATCTTCAATTTTACCACATGACAGGAGGCTTCATATTTTGCATTTTTAACGCTGAAGCAGGAGAGACGTGGCTGCCCCCGAGTTCGGTCGGAAGTAGAAGGTCCGAAAGGTCGATTCTCGTGACCAATCTGCAGCCCGTAGGATGTCAGTCAGGGATGCGCCTGCGGTGAAAGCCGAAGAAGCTGCCGCCCCGCGGACGGAGTGGGCTCCGAAGGTTTCCTCCACGCCCGCCAGGGACAGGATCCATCTTACCCATCTGGCAAGGGTGGTGGTAGAGACGGGAACGTGTGGTCTAACGTAGGACACCAGGAGTTGGCCCGAAGGGGAGACCCGCAATCGGGATGTGACCTCTACGTACCGGTGTAGGGTAGATACCACGCAGAGAAGTGGTTCTGTAGGAAAAAAGGGGTAGAACACCGATGTGGAGTCGGATTTCGTACGGCGTGAGACTTGGAAGGTAACTCCCTCCGGGGAGACCGAAAAGGCATCGATGTCAAATGCTCGTACGTCCGAAACTCTGCGGAATGAGACCAAACAAAGTAGGAGCGTCAGTTTGGCTGATAGTTGCCGGAGCGAGAGTCTGTCGTTGTCTGGCCAGTCCCTCAGGAACTGTAGGACGTTTTCGACGTCCCATAGCCGGGAGTATTTAGGTTTCGGAGGCCTCTGAAGTCTGATGCCCCTGAGGAGGCGGCATACCAATGGGTCTTTCCCGACGGGGGTCACATGGATCGGCACGTGGGCCGCCGAAATTGCGGAGCGCACAACGTTGAGGGATCGATAGGATCGGCCCGTGGAGAAGAGATGAGAGAGAAAGTTCATGATGGCTGTTACAGGTGCAGTAAAGGGATCGAAATTCCGCTCACTGCACCAAGTAGACCAGGAGCTCCATGCCGATAAGTAGCATCGTCTGGTTCCTGGTGCCCATGAGTCCCATAGGAGGTCTCGAGACGTTTGCGATAACTCTTCGGTTTGCCAGGCTCCCCTGAAAGCGTCCAAGCCACCAACGTGAGACGGTCTTCCAGGATGAGCGGGTGTTGGTTCCCTCTCGGATCCGTAAGGAGTGTCGGGTAGGACGGTATGAGGAGGGGATCCCTGTAGGATGACGCTAGAAGGTCCGGAAACCATGGTTGACCCTGCCATAGGGGTGAGATGAGGAGTAGGGATCCGCGTTGGGTCTTCAGATACTGCATCGTCCTTGCTACCATGGCGAATGGGGGAAAGGCATACGCCCCCAAGGGTGGCCAAGGTTGGAGGAACGCATCCACTGCTTTGCTCTCTGGGTCTGGGAGCCAGCTGAAGTACTCGTCCGTCTGCCTGTTGTTGCGTGATGCGAAGAGGTCCAAGTGGAGGGGACCTCTCCTGACCGAAAGGCGTTGGAAGATCGCTGGGTCCAGTCTCCAGTCGCTGCTGTCCCGCCAGTGGCGTGAAAACCAGTCCGCTGTCAGGTTCGTTTCTCCCGGGAGGTATTCTGCCATCAGGGAGATTTTGCGGGGTAGACAGAAATCGAAAATTTCCTTCGTGATCTCTGAGAGGAGCCTGGATCGGGCTCCTCCCAGACGATTGATGTAGCGAACTGCTGAGATGTTGTCCATCCGGAGGAGGATGCAGCAGTCTGTCCGGTCTCTCGCCAGGCTGCGGATCGCAAATGACCCTGCTAGGAGTTCTAGGCAGTTTATGTGAAGGTTGGTTTCTTGGGAAGTCCAAGTGCCTCCTGTCGATCTGCCCTCGCTTGTGGCGCCCCAGCCCCACAGGCTGGCGTCTGATTCCAGCACTATGTCGGGTGCATTCCCGAAGATGGCTCGGCCGTTCCACGCCTCCATGCTGTCCAACCACCATCTGAGTTCTCCCCTGACTTCTTCCGTAACCGGGATGTTTTGGTCGTAGGAGGGGTTCTGGCGGAGGAAGGAGGCCTTCAGGCGTTGCATTGCCCTGTAGTGTAGTGGGCCCGGGAAGATTGCCTGTATAGATGCGGAGAGTAGTCCCACGATCCGAGCCAGGCTGCGGAGTGGAATAGTGTTGCAGCGGATGACTCTGCGCAGTTCCTTTTTGATGGCTGTGATTTTTGAGAGCGGGAGTCGTAAGGTGCTGGTCTTGGAGTCTATCTCGAAGCCCAGGAAATGTACCGTCTGGGCCGGGACCAGTTCCGATTTTTGGTAGTTCACCACGAAGCCTAGGGACGTCAGGAGTTGAATGGTATATCGTGTGTGTTGTGTTAGACTGTACCTGTCTGAGGAAAATAGTAGCAGGTCGTCCAGGTAGATAATGCACCGAATTCCTTGAGTTCGTAGTTGTGATACCACCGGCTTGAGAAGCTTGGTGAAGCACCACGGTGCTGAGCTGAGGCCGAAGGGGAGGCATGTGAACTGCCAGGGTTGGTCTTGCCATAGGAATCTGAGAAATCGGCGGCAAGACGCATGGACGGGAACCGACAGGTACGCGTCCTTGAGGTCCAGTCTTGTAAACCAGTCCCTGTCTTGGAGTAGATCTCTCAGCAGGTGAATGCCTTCCATCTTGAAGTGCCTGTACGTTACGAAAGCGTTGAGTCCCTTCAGGTTTATAACTGGTCGGAATTCTCCTGATTTCTTTTTTACTAGAAAGATGTTGCTCAAGAAGCCTTTTCCGTCGTGAGCCGGTTCTATCGCTCCCTTCGCCTTGAGTTCCCGTAGTTCGCCGTCGATTAGGCAGCGGTCCTCCTCGGAGCATTGAATGGGATGCGGAGGAGCGAGCTGGTAAGGGGGTTCTATGAAGTCGATAACGTAGCCCCGAACCGTCTGGAGGATCCATGCGTCCGTGGAGATGGTCGTCCAGTTCTGAAAAGACAGAGCAATACGGCCTGCAGTGTAAGGGGTAAGTGGACCTAAAGACACTGTATTGCTTACCTGTGGTGAAGCGTGCTCTGCCACGGTTACGAGGTCCTCTGCCTCGGTCTGCTCCCCGGGTATAGGAGAAGGGTTGTCTGAAGCCCACTTCCGGGTAGAAAGGCTGTGGTCTGTGTGACCGGGGGCCAGAAGGCCAGAATCGGCTGGCTGCTCGGCCCCTGTAGCGGCCAGCCCGTCCAAAAACACCCCGACTGGGGTAGCCTCTGAAAACACGTTTCATAGACGTCTGAGCCTTATTGAGGGACGTAAAGATGTTAACATGCTTGTTTAGCTCCTTTAAGAAGGGTTCTCCGAACAATTTGCCCTGTGCCAACGGTCCCAACTCTTTGGTGCCCAAATCCACCAGTTTTCCGTCAATACGGAGTAAGGCTGCCTTGCGCCTCTCAGAGGAGAGGGCTACGTTTGTGTTGCCGACAAAACAGAAACACCTTTGTGCCCATTCCCTGATATCATGTGCCCACTCCTTGACCATGCTAGAGTCGAATTGATCGGCCCTAGTGAACGCATCATCCGCCAGGTATAGTATGCGGGAGAGTGGGCCAATTGAGTCCAGCAATTTGTCCTGGACCCCGTGGAATCCTTTCTCCACGCCCCGCCGAGGGTCGCGGCCACCTCGGGACATAAAGGTGTTCATCACCTGATCAAACTCCGGGGTCTGTGTTACGTGGTCGGGGAGCGAGGGGCGCGGGCATTCAGAACGTAGCCGGTTGCGCACCGTTTTGTCCAGTGGTTTGCGTAGCCAGCGGTGCATAAATTTGGAGAGGTGGTCGGGGGGGGTCCAGTCCCCAGAGCGTGGGTGGCGGATATTACGAGGATCAAAGAGACGTTGTCCTGTGGGGTCTAGGATGGTAT
Source organism: Pelobates cultripes (assembly GCA_933207985.1). Taxonomy (NCBI): domain Eukaryota; kingdom Metazoa; phylum Chordata; class Amphibia; order Anura; family Pelobatidae; genus Pelobates; species Pelobates cultripes. The sequence goes on from OW240914.1 coordinate 196,024,264, forward strand.
CCTCTTCTTGAGCAAGTGCGAGGTCGTCTGGCAACTGGATGTCGTCCAGGAAGGTGCCTCGCAAGAGGCCAGAATGGGAGCCGGAGTCCGAATCCCAATTGTCATCTTGTGAACCAGAGTCCGCGGCTTGCCACTCGTCTAACACGGCCATGGAGCGCGTGTGTTCGTCCCCCTCATCCGAGGAGTAGTGGGCAGGAGTAGGTGGGGCTGGCCTGTGGCGTTTAGAAGGTGCCTTGCCCTTGACCGGATTATTGCTCCCTTTGTCGCCCTTCCAGTGGCGCTTGGGGGGTCGTGAGTCCTCTTGTGCATGTGACTCCGAAGCCTCGGAATCATCTTCATGTGGGTGGGCTAGAGTTGTTCTCTTGGTTTGATCAGCTGATGCTGACATAACTCTGGAAAGCGCTTTCTCCATGGAGGCGGAGATGGCTTCTGCAATCATTGACTGGAAGTCCGCAGGGTTTTGGGATGCTTCCATGATATTTAGGAGTGGGACCGGTATAGATCAAATATAAATATATTATTTGGCACAGGGGTAGGGCTAGGGGTCAGACAGTAGTGTAAGGAGCAAAGTAATGATGGTACCAGCGGTACTTGTGGAAAAAAAACCCCAGCAGGGTATAAGTATATATAGAGAATAAAAGGTATAAACACCCCAGCAGGGTGTGTCTGAATTAAATATGAGGTATAAGCATACCAGAGTCCCCAGCAGGGAGAAATGGGATTTTCTCTGGGCTTCACCCAGATATGTACATTTAGGTGAAGGTAGCACAAAAACCCACCAGATCTTACTTAGAAGGGATTCCCCTTATATATATGTACAATGATATAGGTGGCACAAAATCCACCTGACGGCAGCTGAAATAAAAGGGCTTCACCCAGTGTAAGTATAACAAGGTGGCACAAAATCCACCTGATCTGAAGTGCAGTGTATGCACTGAGAAGGGCCAGCAGCCTCTATAGCAGGTTAGTATTTTGAACTAACCTGTTGACCCCTGCCAAGTTTGAATAAAGTAGGGCAACGTACTGTGGGTCCGACCGGGAGGTAAACGATCGGGTGCCGGCACTGTGGGGCTCGCGTGACACACAGACAATGGCGGCCGTGAATCTCGCGACGAGCGAGATCCAAAATGGCCGCCGGAGAGATGGGAAAGGGGTTTCCCGGTGTGCCGCAAGGCAGAGTGCGGCCGGAGACCGCGAGGGTAGGGAAGAGGGTGAGCGTTACCCCCACAGATGTTGAGGAATAGCAAAGGCAAAGAAAAAAGGGTGCCAGACGAGGCAAAGACCCTGAGGGCAGGGGAAGAAAGTAAATATAGGGGTAACAGCCCAGCATAAAGAGACAGTAGCTAGGCACAAAAGAGAATGAAAACTCATATATTAAAGCAATAAGGGTATAACCAAAAGTATACAAAAAACATGAAACAAAACACATACAATATAAGAATATAACAATTATACACAAAGTAAGGGAAGAGCCTGAAACTCTGACCTGTCTGCTGATGGAGCAGTAAAGAAAGAGGGGGAGGAGCCTCATCACTGTGATCACTATACCTCCTACTGCATTTTGATTGGTTATGTTTTCACTTTTCTTTACTGCTATGTGGAGTTAGTAAAGAGAGTTATATGCAAAATATGAAGCCTCCTGTCATGTGGTAAAATTGTGCCGTACCCTGCATGTCATGATATTGTTTACCCTGTTTTACTTATTAGCTTGTACCTGCTGTCGGGGCAATACAAGCATGTTTGTAACTCTAAGCACTGCAAAAATAATAAATACATTTACAAAAACAGCAAACATTCATTGATATATTCCATGTCCTATAACTTATAAACCAACATTTATTGTATTTTTTAAATTGCTTTTTTTTGCTACAAAATATTGATTTTGTTAGAAAATAGCTTCATACAGACATGGAGGGAGTGAGTCAAATTAAACGTCTTGTTTTAAGTTCCTTGTTGTGCAATACAACAGCATTTCGTGTTACACTTAGATTAGTTCAGTGAACATTACAACACTTCATAATTTCCAGAGATGTGTAAGTGTGGGAATAAAGTGAACACAATTGGGCAATCAGTATTACATTCTGTTCCTCTGAGTGTGCACAACCTGGGACTGCAGGTGAAATGAAAATAGACAGGGCTATTCACTAAAGTGAGAATTCAAGGTGAATTCAAAGTGAAATTACATTTTAAGGTTAAAATAGCCGAACTGGAAAAATCCTCCAAGTCGGGTGTGCCATCAGTTTGGCTACTCTGGCCTTAAAAATTAAATTCACTTTGAATTCTCACTTTGATAGATAACCCTGAAAGTATCTACCAACATTTTATTTTGGTGGATGCTCAAAGCTGACAGACCTGAATTCTGGGCAGGGCTGCATTTCCAGGTAAATCAAAAAAAATAAAGGGTGTAATCTTTGTTATAAACAATGGTACATGTATTGTGGTAATTCCCTAAGATATTTTCAATATTCCTTATAATGAAATGTAAAAAGTGTAAATTAATACTGTACCCAATAAAAGTAGAAAAAAATATAAAGAATCAGTGAATGTTCTTTTTATACAGAATCACACAAAAGAGCTACAGTAGCTCAAATTGCTGGAAAACGTAATGCTGGCCATGACAGAAAGGGGTCAGAACAAACAGTGTATCACAGTTTGCTGCATATGGGGCTGCGTAGCTGTTGGCCTGTCATAGTGCCCGTGATGACCCATGTAAACAGATGAACTGGACCTTGGAGCATGGGAAGAATGCTGCCTGGCTTGTGAATTACATTTTCTTTTAGATCAGGTGGATGGCCGGCCAGGCGCGTGTGTGTGTAACTTACCTGTGGAAGAAATGGCAGCAGCAGGAAGGCAGTGTGATGCTCTGGGCAATGTTCTGCTGGGAAACATTGGGTCCTGGCATTCATGTGGATGTTACTTTGACACATAACATTCATGGCAATGGTGGTCACTGATGGCAGTAGCCTCTTTTTGCAGGATAAGGAACCATGCCACACTGCAAACATTACTCAGGAATGGTTTGAGGAACATGACAGAGTGTTTAATTTGTTGCCTTGGCCTCCAAATTCTCCAGATCTCAATCTGATTGAACATCTGTGGGATGTGCAGGAACAACAAATCTGATCCATGGAGGCCCTACCTCACAACTTGCATGACTTAAAAGATCTGCTGCTAATGTCTTGATACCAGATACCAGGACATGTTCAGAGGTCTTGTGGAGTCCATTACCTGACGCATCAGAGCTGTTTTGGCAGCACGAGGGAGACCTACAAGATATTAGGCAGGTTGTTTTAATGTTATGGCTAATCAATGTATGAGTTAATAATAGCAATTAATTTATTTCTATATTAAAGGGAAAATCAGTTGCACAAATAAGAAAACAAAAATTATGAATGGGTAGAAATGTACAGAAACCAAGTGGCTAATATTGTAGCAGGAGAAGAGAAATCCTAAATTAAACAGACTTAAAGGGTTACTCCAACCAACATGACAACTTCAGTGATTTCAAGTGACCATGGTGAAAGGAGTATGTATGTGCAGTGTTTCAGCTTAAAACACTGCATATGCTGAGTTACTGCCCATTGTTTGCCAGAGGCAAGCTGTACTCCCGGCACACGTCTTTGGCAGTCGCTGCTTTATGTAAATTCTATGCATAAAAAAGCATTTGTCATCAGTGTGCACTGCTCATATACGACAGACGTGCTTAGCTTCTACACTTACAGGTAGAACTTAAAAGTTAAAGCACGTTCTCCACTAGCCTAATTTAATAAGCCCCCCTCTCCCCCCCCACACGTCCCTGCCACACCACATTTAGTTTTGCTTTCTTAAATTGTTCTCTAGAGTCCACTAATCACTCCCTCCCCTCCATAGCCCAGTGTACACTCATATAGTACCACTATAGATACTATACCCCAATCCCCACTATAGCCATTGACCCCACTATAACCCCTAAAATCCACTATAGTCGCTGCACCCCACTACAGCTCCTATATCCCAACTGCAGCCATTGTTCGCTTACTACTACCACTATCCTTCCCACTATTGCCCCATCCTTTCATTACAGCCCCTATTCCCCCACTGCAACCACTATGCCCTCACTAATGCCACTTTCCGCTGACTAAAGCTCCTATCCTGCCACAACAGCCCCTATCCCTGACTAAGGCTTCTATCTCATCACTACTTCCTCTATCCCCCACTATATCTACTATCCACCCCAAAAAGTCCCTATCCTCTCACTACAACTCTTATACCCCCACTATTGCCAACCTCCCCCCACTATGTCCCATATACCCCAACTACAGCTATTACAGCTTCAAAACAGGCACCTATCCCCCGCTATAGCCATTATTCACCCCTCTACAGGCCCTATCCCTTCACTGTAGCCACTATTCTCCCACTACAGCCCTTATTCCCCCACTAGAGCCCCAAATGCAACACAACAAGCAGTCACCCTCATACACACAACCCTGCAAGTAGCATTCCCACAACACCACAGGCAACCTCCACACACGTACACAACAAGTCCTGTCCCACATATAATCTAACCACCCACCTCGTTACATTCACCATTTAATCATACCTATACTAGTCGTATAACTGTGTGCAAATTATATATATATATATATAGAGAGAGAGAGAGTCATACGTGCCTCATTCCAGGATCCTCCTGGAATGAGGCACGTATGACTCTCTCTCTTATGCAGTGTATGATCATATACTGTTACTAAACCCCAATTACCTTTGACTAGGTTAGGTGTTTTTTTGTGTTTTTTTAAACTATTACATTCTGCGAGCTTTGGAATTGAACTTGCTCATAGAGGTCTTGATGAAGGCTTTTATCGTCTTGTTGACTATATAGCCAAGCATTCCAGTATCCATGTGTGTGGCATTGTGTCATAGGTCTTCTTATAATCAATCCAGGCTATGCACAGATTGGTCTGTCTGGTTTTAGAATCCCATTTGACTGGTTGGTCTACCAGTAGTTGGAGGTTTGATTCTCTAGTGTTGTTTCCTCTCTTGAGTATTGCACATGTACTGACTCATATGCCCATCGCCCTTGGAGGCTATAATGTCTAACAAGACATTTGTAGTCAGATGATTGGTCAGCAGTTTAATGGTGTTATTCCCTTTTAGGAGTCGTTCATGACCAGTATTGTTCTGCCTTGTGTTAGCAAGTCAGAGTGGGAGCTTGTTGATAGTAGCTGGTTCATTTGTGCTGCTATGCAGTGTTGTTAAAGGAACACTATAGTCACCTAAATTACTTTAGCTAAATAAAGCAGTTTTAGTGTATAGATCATTCCCCTGCAATTTCACTGCTCAATTCACTGTCATTTAGGAGTTAAATCACTTTGTTTCTGTTTATGCAGCCCTAGCCACACCTCCCCTGGCTATGATTGACAGAGCCTGCATGAAATAAAAACTGGTTTCACTTTCAAACAGATGTAATTTACCTTAAATAATTGTATCTCAATCTCTAAATTGAACTCTAATCACATACAGGAGGCTCTTGCAGGGTCTAGCAAGCTATTAACATTAATCTTAATTAAACAGAACTTGCAATAAAGAAAGCCTAAATAGGGCTCTCTTTACAGGAAGTGTTTATGGAAGGCTGTGCAAGTCACATGCAGGGAGGTGTGACTAGGGTTCATAAACAAAAGGATTTAACTCCTAAATGGCAGAGGATTGAGCAGTGAGGCTGCAGGGGCGTGTTCTATACACCAAAACTGCTTCATTAAGCTAAAGTTGTTCAGGTGACTATAGTGTCCCTTTAATTGCTTTATCTAGTACGTGTGTATCATGTCTGGTCGTAGGTCTGACCAACTCTTCATATGGGCTACTCGCTGATAGATACCTCCAACTGTGATGGTGAGTTTTCTGGAAGATATTCTTCTCAGTCTGATTGCCAGTGATGTCAGCCTTTCCTTAGCTGTTTCCAGTGCCACTATTATAGGTTATCCTTGTTTTTCCTCAGTAGCCAGGACCTATCCTTGATCTTTCCACTTCTGTGAAGTTGATACAGCTTAATAACTTTCATACATGTTTCATTTATCTTTCTTCCAGTCTTAGTCTGATCAACCTTGTTAAGACACTCACAGCTTAAATGGGTGAAACCGCCGTTTAGTTAATCTTCCCCGTTTCAGAGACCAGGCTCTATTGCAGTAGACCGCCAAACTCCCGAATGGAGTATAAGGGAATGTGATAAACGCACGAACAAAGAATCAGCCGAACTCCTTCCACGGCTAAAACAGGTGAAATAATACTTCCAACTAGCAATCCGCCCAAACACGAGACCAAGCTCCGTCTTGAGGGTAAAACAGGAATCTGCTTTAATGAGGGCTACCTGCCCGGTATTTATGCAGGTCTCCCACCTGGTGGACACTCCCCTAGGGGACCAGATGGAAGACTGGGACATATATCGTACAGTAGCCAATCACAGTGGCTCAGGTTTAAACACTCCCCTTTACACAAGTAAATCCCTCCTCTCTATCCTGGAGATAATTGGGAAGAAATCCAATTATCTCCAAGGATAGACGCAAACCGCCATTTTACATGATACATTAAAAATGCATAAAAATACATAACTATAAAAATACCGAATACATTTGATTCGTGTAACGTATTCCCAGATAGCCTGGATCTGAGCGCACATTACTACCGAATAGCGCTCAGACCCAATGCACACAGTTCAATCGCCATGGAGTCAAAGTCTTTCACATTGTCCTTTCGGTATATGATTGACTCCATGGGATGGCTATCTGGGTTAAGTCCATTCGTATGATCCAAAGTCCCGAACGGACCGGCGTTTGTATGCACGATGATAAGAAGGGCGGTTGGTAGTTTCAGCGGTGTTCGGTAGGAAAAAGTGTCCGTTTAGAGTTCCATAAGTTCTTCGTCGAACACCGCTGTTCATTCACGTTGTTAAAATGGCCGCCGCCTCATGGTCGGCATACGAACGACGACCACCCTGCATACGGTTAGAATGAAGAGGTGTCTGCGGTTAACCAAAACGTTCTAATTGGGGCCAAGAGGTTAACCAGCAGCACATGTGACAGATCCATCTGTATAGACTGGGATTGCTGGTTCGTCTGTTTTGCCTTATTCGTGGAATTACCCATTCGTATGCCCCTGTTCAGAGAATTGACTTTCCGCCGAACAAAACTACCAAATGGACGGCCACCCAGAAGAGAAGTGTGCTGCTGGTAAACCTCTTGATCCCAATTAGAACGTTGTGGTTAACCGCAGACACTTCTCAATTAAAACCGAATGCAGGGTGGTCGTCATTCGTATGTCGACCACAAGGTGGGGGCCATTTTAAACCATGCGAAAGACCAGCGGTGCTCGGCATTGATTTCATGGAACTGAAAACGGACACTTTTTCTGCCGAACACCGCTGAAGCCGCCGACCTCCCTTCTCAATCGACAGAAGGATGCGAACACCGGCTGTTCGGGAGGTTTAAACACACGAATGGACTTACCCCAGATAGCCTTCCCATGGAGTCAATCGCATACCGAAAGACTGTAGTAGACTTCGACTCCATGGCGATTGAACTATGCGTATGGGATCTGAGCGCTATTCGCCAATAATATGCACTCAGATCCAGGCTATCTGGTGATACGTGATACGAATGGGTAGCATTCGACAAATGCAAAGTTATATATTTTTATATGTTTTTCTGTGTTGAATTTAAAATGGTGATTTGCGTCTGTCCTGGAGATAATTGAATTACTTCTCAATTATCTCCAGAGCAGAGGGGAGGGAATACTAATGCATTGTGGGACTGTTCTGTGTCTGTGGGTCCTGACCTGCCATATGTCTGTCTATTGTTACAGTCTCCCATTTGGTCCCCTAGGGGAGTGTCCACCAAGTGGGAGACCTGCATAAATACGGGCAGGTAGCCCACAGTAAAGCCAGTTCTTGTTTTACCCTCAATGCGGAGCTTGGTCTCGTTATTGGGGGGGGATTTATTACCGACGACTAGAGACTGCTGGATGGAATTATGAACCGCCTGGGAGATATATGCGTTCGGCTACTATTGGCAATTCGGGAGTTTGGAGTTCGTGGAGTGAAGTGCCCGTACGGATCCCGTTCGTGAGTTTACAGTGTTCCCCGGCTTGCGGTTCGCATGATTGTACCTGATACGCATGCAGCCTATGTTATTGCGAGAGATGAGCATTCACTAAACGGCGGTTTGTACATTTAATGCTGAGGGTACCGTAACAGCACACTTCTCTTCTGGGTGGCCGTCCGTTCGGTAGTTTTGTTCGGTATAACTTGCAATAAACGAACAGAGACGTACGGGCAGGTAATTCCATGAACATAAATGAAACAGACGAACCAGCAATTAGTCTTTACACAGATGGATTCGTCACAAACCTGATCTTGTGAAGCATTTGGAGGACCACTAATGTTTTTGCATATATGAGCCTGTTGGTCACTCTGATGGTGCTGGGTGAGATTGTGGACAGTGCCTCAGTAACTGCAGCAAGCATACTGTCTGGTGGCAGTTTGCCAGTAATCTTTGGTAGTCTTGTCCGGTGGTCAAAGACTGCTAACTTTTATATGATCATCTTTCTTATATCTGTTGTTGTATGGATATGGGTATGGAAATGTATTTCTCCTCATGACTCATATATGATGTTTGGTGTAGTCCATCTAATTCCAGCTGTGGCCCTAGCTTCATCTTGACAATGTTCAATTATTGTGTGACTAGCTGTTTTGTTTTTCGTGTAGATGAAGGTCTCTTATTCATCCATAGTTTTCAAATGCGTTTGATGTAGTCCCTCTCATTGGTACTACTGGAAGAAAACTGGCTTTGGGGGAGCAAGAAAGGTAAATCCGACACTGGAACTAAGTATGTCCAATAACACTGGAAATTAGCAAATGTTGTGCCAATTCACAAGAAAGGTGGTAGGGAGAAGTTAGGCAACTATAGGCCTGTAAACCTTACTTCAGTAGTCGGGAAAATAATGGAAAACATGTTAAAGGATTGTTGAACATCTAAAGTCACATGGATTTTAAGATGAGACAACATGAGTTTACTTCAGGGAGGTCATGCCAAACGTGTTGATTTTTTTGTTTGGGTAACTAAAATAATAGTTCAAGGTGGTGCAGTAGACATTGCTTACCTAGATTTCAGTAAGATTTTTGACATTGTTGCACATAGAAGGCTTATCAATAAACTGCAATCTTTGTTGAATGAGTTAGGCACTGGCTGAGTGACACGCAACAGAGTGTTGTAGTCAATGTAGTTAATGCGAAGCAAAGTCTTGTTGCCTCTGGGGTATCTCATGGATCTGTACTTAAACCCATTCTCTTTTTATTAGTGATATTGCAGAAGGTATTGAAGGGTAACGTATGTCTTTTTGCTGATGATACAGAGTTTTGTAACAGGGTTGATGTTCCAGGAGGAATACACCAAATGGCAAATGATTTAGATAAACTAGAAAAATGGTCAGAGCTATGGCAACTGACATTTAATGTGGATAAGTGCAAGATAATTCATTTTGGGCATAAAAAAACCAAGGGCAGAGTATAGAATATTTGACACAGTCCTAATCTCAACATCTGAGGAAAGAGATTTAAGGATAATTATTTTACATGACTTAAAGATAGGCAGACAATCATGGTTTCTTCTACACTCACTACATACAGAGACAAGTGGACCAGCAAGTGCTAGGGTACAGTCCTTAGAAAGCGTTGATCGAGCGCATCATTAGATGCATTTATGCCAAGCTCAGGGTGCTGTCTGAATAGAGCAGGGGCAGGCTGGGGGGCAGGGAGGCAATTGCCCCCCAGGCCACCCTAAATTCTTTTAAGACCGGCTGCTGCAGGGCCGGTCCTAATGCTGCAGCCGCCTGAGCGCTCTGTTGATAGGAAGGTGACTTCCTGTCAGTCCGGCCGGGTACAGGAAACTGAAACTCCGCGCGGAACAGGAGTTTCTGTTTCCTGTATCCAGCCGGACTGACAGGAAGTGCACACTGAGTGTGCACCTTCCTATCACTCCGGCCGAGCACCGTGGACCAGAGAGGAGCTCAGCCACGCTACAGGGGAGGGGAGAGGAAGTGAGGAGGGGGGAGATTAACTGAAGGAGGGGGGAGTAACTGAAGGGGGGAGTAAAGGAGGAGGGGGGAGTAACTGAGGGGGAGTGACATAAGGAGAGTGGCAGAAGGGGAGTGACAGAAGAAGGGGAGTAACAGAAAGGGGGGAGTAACAGAAGGAGGGCAGTAACAGAAGGGGAGTGACAGGAGAAGGGGGTAAAAGTAGGAGGGGGGCAGAAGGAAGGGGAGAGCAGAAGGAGGAGGGTAACAGAAGGAGGGGGGAGTAACAGAAGGAGGGGGAAGTAAGAAGAAGAACGGGGTATGAAAAACAGGGGGTAAGAAGAACACAAGGAGGAGGGGGGGAGAGTAAGGCTGAGGAGAAGGGGAGATGAGGAGAAGGGGGGACTGAAAAGAACCCAGGGAGGGTGGGTGGTGATGAGGACACAGGGAGGAGAAGGGGTAAGAAGAACACAGGGAGGGGGTGAGGAGAAGGGGAGATGAGGAGGACACAGGGAGGAGAGGGGGTAAGACAAACACAGGGAGGAGAGGGGGTAAGAAGAACACAGGGAGGGAGGAGGTGAGGAGAACACGGGGGAGGTGAGGAGAACACAGGGAGGGGGGAGATGAGAAGAACACAGGGAGGGGTGAGGTGAGGAGAACACTGGGAGGGGGAGGTGAGGAGAACACAGGGAGAGGTATGGTGAGAAGAACAAAGGGAGTGGGGAGGTGAGAAGAACACATGGAGGGGGAGGTGAGAAGAACACATGGAGGGTGGAGGGGGGATGAGCACAGGGAGGGTGGGTGAGTTTGAGAAGAGACCGCTAGGGGAGGGTGGGGGAGAGGAGAGACCACTAAGGGGCAGGGGAGGGCTCTAAGGGACAGCTCTATAGGACAGGGGGCAAGACAGGAAGCTCTTTCACACTACACGCACACACACATACACACACACACACACAGTGCATCCCTATACATACACAGAAACACACAATGCATCCCTACACACACACAGAAACACACAATGCATCCCTACACACACAGAAACACAACATGCTTCCCTTACACACAGAGAAACACACATCCATACACACACACAATGCAACCCTTGCACACAAAGACAATGCATCCTTTGCACACATACACAGAAACACGCAATGCAAACCCTTACACACACATGCAAACACACACACTGCTTTTCTTACATACACACAGAAACACAATGCATCTCTTACACACACTCAATGCACAGACATACAGACACACACCTTGCATCCCTTATGCATACAAACACAGATTCACGCAATGCAGACCAGAAACACACAATACATCCCTTATACACAAATACACACTGCTTCCACTACACACAAACACACTGCATCACCTACAAAAACTGGTATCCTTATACACTACATACCATAAGCACACATATTAGATCCTCTACAATAACACCTACACACTCCACTCCCTGTGAGCGAACTCATGGGTGGGTGGAACATATAAGTGGGCATACTTACCGTCAGGCCCTGGGGCCCAGACCTTGAGCTGTGTAAGGGGCCCCCAAAAAATGGAGCTGCTTCCAATTCTCCCAGAACATTGAATTTTGTGACCACAGTTGCAAACAGCCGCCAGAGATCCTGTTCTGCACCAGACCAGTGGAGCCAAACTGCAGCCCATCATAATCCTCATCTGGTTGTAAGTAGTCAATCTAGCATATTATTAGTGACACTAATCTATAATTTACCTCACATTAAAGGGACACTATAGTCCCCAGAACCACTTCAGCTTAATGAAGTGGTTCTGGTGTCTGTAGCCGGTCCCTGCAGGCTTTTTAATGTAAACACACACTGTGTGCAGGACTGGCATTAGTTCGGATGGCAGATCATAAGGGTGGGGCATTGTGATGTCACATGGGGGTGGCAAATACAGCTGTTCCCCATGCAGCCACAGGTGCCGCTGTGCTGGGAGATTGTGATTACTCTTCACTTCCTCCCAGCCTACAGAGCAGCGCATGTGAGAGAGAGGGGAGGAGGCATGATTTAATCTTACAACAAATCCACTAAGCAAATCTTTATAAATTTGGGGGGATCAGCTCTGTTTCCACAGTTTATTGGTGTTTACTCTGATGTCTGTATTAATATTGAGGGATTTCTAAGTAGTAACATCAGTGTGTGTCAGCAGGGCCAGCCGTTGGGGTGTGCAAGCTGTGCGGTCACGCAGGGTGCCATGACAACAGAGGTGCCCGGCTGCCAACACACATCACAAGTTGGGGACACCAGCATATTCAATTTAAACGATTCGCTGGTGGTCCACTGGTGTGCACCAGCAGTAGGTGCAGTCAGATTATATCCTCTCCATCGTGGTTCCGGCGCTCAGTTAGTGAGTCAGAGCACAGGCTCAGAGATTCTCAGCCTGCGCTCTGACAACATTGAAAGTCAGAGCTGTGAAGGAGCGGGTATGGCAAAGAGCTACTGATTAGTATAACATCAATATCCTTTATAAAACCAGGAAAAGGTGGGCATGGATGGTAAACTGATTTGGTGATTTGGGGCCACTTGACTGGTTTTGTCCCCGAGGCCTAAGGCTGTCAGCCCTCCCCTGGAATTAGCAGTAGAAAGAGGGAAGTGCTCATGCCATTTTACAGAACACTGGTGAGACCTCACTTGGAGTATTGTACGCAGTACTGGAGACCGTATCTTCAGAAGGATATTAATAGTTTAGAGTGAGTTCAGAAAAGGGCTACTAAACTGGTTCATGGATTCCAGGGTGAAACTTACCAGAAAAGACTAAAGGATATTAACCTGTTTCGCTTGGAGGAAAGATTAGAAAGGGGGGATATGATAAAAACACTTATATACATACAGGTAATAAACACAGTAAATGAGGAGAGTATATTTAAAAAAATAAATAAAAAAATACCACAACAAGAGGACATAAAAGGTTTACAAACTAATTAAAGTATTTAGAAAATTGGGCAGACTAGATGGGCCAAATGGTTCTTATCTGCCATCACATTCTGTGTCCCAACACCCTTTACCTTGCAATGGTAATTTTACCACGTGACAGGAGGCTTCATATTTTGCATAACTCTCTTTACTGAAAACTCCAGCAGCACAGGTCATAAACAGAACAACCAATCAAAAAACTACACATTCCACAAAAGGCCTTGCCAGTCTAAGCTCCTTTCTTTGGTGCTCCTGCTTGCACAGATCAGAGTATTTTGTCCTTGTGACTTCTTTCTGTATTTAACTTATTTTTATATTGTAATGTCACCGTTTAATTGCATTATCTGCTTTATATTTCTGTTTATTTATACCCCCACTACTGTCTTACTTTCCTATATATCACTTTTCATACTTTATTTCTGCTCTAACCACTGCAGCCTAGGACTTTTCCCATCTCAGGCTGGAGCCTGGGACTTTCCTGGCTCTTTCTTCCCTCTGACTGCCGTCTCCTTTCTGCCCGTTTATGTATACCTTTTAGGGCTTTCTGAGCGGATCTGTGGGTGGTTTTCCTTCAAGATCAGTATTCAAGCAATCTGGCCACAGGAGATGCTGCAGTATTGCTTTGGCTTAAACGAGCTGTCCTGCAATATCCTCATATTATGAGTATCTGGGGTTCTAATACCCTCCAGGCTTATCTAGTTTAAATGCTGTTTTTTGTGCCCATTCTACATTTGTACAGGTACCTCAGGCTCAGTATGTCACTTGATATTTTCTGCCACAAAGAGGAATATTACACCAATGATAAGTTGCCTATATAATTATAATACATGTCTGAATTATGCCTAAAGAAGACAATGCTTATTGTATAAAGACATATTGTGCCAAATGTTTCTATTGCCTCTGTTACACAAGACACACCACCACCTGGGGTGAGCCCCAAGATACTATATGATGAGATGTGCTTAAGCAGACCCTGCAGGATTGACCCCGTCTTTTTGTCATGGTACATTAACTATCAAACACATCTAATAATTCACTGAAGACAATTGAATTCATACATATTGTGTCATGTGTTACTTTTTTTTTTATATTCTTTATTTTTGAGTGCATTGTAAAGATAGAGCTTGTCAGAGACATGTCAAAACATCACATTGGAAAATATCAGTTTGCAAATCGTATGCATGTCTGAGTTACAGCACATTTTTAGAATTATAGTAGTAGGTAACAGTAAGCATGGTGTATAAAGATATGAAAGCATAACATTGATAAGGATACGTTCCATGCTAGCTTGGAGATTTTTTGTTCAAAGTTATAATATGCTTAGGTTACAGGTTATACATCGCATTTCTGGACTAAGTGTTAAGGTAAGTATAGCATGAGTAGTAAGTGCATGCTAAGTAAAACATATACGCTTGTGGCGCCTCCACAGCAGGGCAGGCGAGGAAGAAACACAATGGAAAACAATGCTATGGCATGCTATGTAGATGCTTCAATTTTGCAATTAAGGTGTTTCAGTAGGCAAGATGAGTGTATGAAAATAGATATAGTGCAAGTGTAATAAGCATGACTATGTAGTTGTTGCTTGTTATAAGAGAGTGAGAGGAGAGCGAGGCAGGTATGTCACAGAAAAGAAAACATGTTAATAGCTGGAGTCTGCTCATTTACACAGGATCTGCATTAACTAGGTTCTGCTTTAAATGGACAGTCCAGACAGCAATGGTGAATCTAGTCCGAGGTATGTTTAGCGGTATGACATATGAAGCCATATACTGAGCAATATGGAGCTCACGGTTTTTAGAGTCCAGTCCGGGTTGTTCATCCCACGCCTGATGCTCGGAGGGTGGTGCTGGCGTGATGGATCTTGTGCGGGTCTTCGTCTATGTCTCCTTGCCAGGTCCTTCCCTTGGTGAGCCCCATTGCGCTGGGTGCTTCGCTGCGGCTCTGGGACGGTCTCTTTAGTGCGGTCATCTTATAGGGACTTCTGCCCTGCTGACCCACCGCTCGTTCCGGGCGAGGTTTGCCTTGTCTGATCTCATGCCGATTGTTTGCTGCTAAGGCTGGTTGTTTGGGTCGGTGCTTCCTGAGTACTTGTGCGGTTTCAGGTATTAGCCCCGGTCCACTGCTGCTTTTTGCGAGGCTCCGAGTGTTGGGCCTCCTGGCCGTTCTTTGCAGGCGACATTTGTTCGCGGGCATGTATCTGGAGTCGGGGGTCCGCACTCCCCGCATGTCAGCTCCTTGAGAGCCCTGTTGTAGGATGTCTTCAGGAGCTTGGGGTCTCATGCGTGCCTCTAACTTCTTCCAAAACGCGGCGAAAACTGCATTCAGTCTGAGTTCCGTGTCGAGCTCCGCATCTCCTGGGCCTGCAGTGTGAGGGACATCTGCCATCTTGCGGGCTGCAAAGGTGGCAGGCCCGTGCCTCCTTGTCTCTGTCTCTCTCCTCCCGCTCTGCCAGAGAGTTGCATAGGGGTGGACCGGATGACCCCCACCGGTCCATAGGGGGGGGAACGGGTGTTCTGGGGCACTTTTCTGGCCTGTCTTGGTGGAGGGAGGGCGGCCGTCCCTCCCGCTCCCACCATGCTGGTAGGCCTCATCCGTGTGGCCGGTACGTACTGGGGCATTTGTCACTCGTTTGATATCGCCGTATGCGTCCCGGTGTCGTCTGTCACCTGGTGGCCTTTGATTAGCCTAGTAGTGTAGTTTTTGTGGCTTTTTCCTCGCTTTTTTGCGCTGTTCGGCAGGAGCTGCAGAGGTTTGCTTCCTCTCAGTCAGGCCCTGCCCCCCAGTGTCATGTGTTACTTTTACCATAGTGGTTGTCTGTTTTACAAGACACAGCACCTGTGGTGAGCCCTCAGATACCAGATGATGTGCTCTCACCACTGAAAACCATTGAATTCAGACATATTGTGCCAAATGATACTGTTACCATAGTGGGTGTCCTCTGTTACACATGACACACCACCTGGGGTAAGCCCCCGGATACCATATAATGTGCTCTCACCACTGAAGAGCATTGGATTCAGACACATTGTGCCAAATGTTACTGTTACCACAGTTGGTTTCATCTGTTACATTGATTTTACACACTACTCTTAGGGTTTCCACCTGACTGGTATTTTACTGGCATAGCCAGTATTTGAGGCTGCCTTGCCGGTGTCGGTATTGCAGTCATACTGGCAATACAAATGCTGTGATTTTTCTCATTATAAACAGAGATTACGATGCAATACCAGCACTGGCCAGTAGGCTGTGTGTGGAGAGAGGCAGGAATAGGAAGTTCCAGCATATTCCACCCTGCAGAGACATCCTACAGCTCAGGGAAGTGAGGGATGGGGGAAAGGCTGCAAGAAGATATGGGGGTACTGGGAGATATGGGGACACTGATACACCATTGGGAGACATTATGACACAGACACTTGGGGACACTGGGAGATATGGGGACACCATGTCTCCGGTGTCCCCATGTCTCCTAGCCAGTGTCTCCAGTGCCTAAGTGTACCCATGTCTTCAGGTGTCCCTAGTTTCTCAGTGTCCCCATGTCTCCCAGTGTCCCTAGTGCCTGTGTCCCCATGTCTCCCAGTGCCCTAAGTGTCTCAATGTCCCAATGTCTCCCAGCCAGTTTCCCTAGTGTCTGTGTCCCTGGTGTCTCAGTGTCCCCAAGTCTCCCAGCCAGTGTCCCCTAGTCTGTTCTGTCCCCTCGTATATTCTGACGAGCGGGAGCTGTCTCCGTCCCTCACGCTCCCGACTGCAATCTCGTCTCTCGTGCGGCTTGCGGGTGGCGTGGGCGGAGGGGAGAGGGCGAGCCGTCCACATGGGAGTGGCAGGTCCCGGCCTCTTAGCTTTCTCCCTCCGGCTCCCTCGTGTAAGCCGGGGGACTGTTTTGCGTGATTAGCGTCACCCATTGGTTTTGTATAAGGCTGTATTATATATATATATATATATATATATATATATATATATATATATATAGGGTGATGGCATTCAACGGTTTATTTTTCTACATGGTGATGTAGTATCAGAAACACGAACTGATGTGTGATGCTCTGCATTCTTGGTACGTGAAGGGTTTGTTTTGGAATAATTGCCCTGGCTGCAAGGGAGATCCCCCCCTATAAATGGGTTATGTACCTTAGAGTTCTATTGGCTGCCTACATTATAATGGTGCTTTTATATATCTGGTCACCAGAGTACAGGGTAGATGGTTCCTGTTTATGCTAGGAATCTGTTATATGTCACAACCTCCACCTCTTCCTTGAGATCTATTACACGGTTTTATTGTATTCCTTATTATTCACAGCACTCTGTCTGGTATTATATGTGTGTATATAAACTATATAAATTACCACAGATACCTATGGCCTTTGATTAGGTTATATATCGGTTATTTTTTGGTATTTTAATTATTATTCTTTTGGTTTATTCACTAAACAGTGAGTTGGAATGTCCTCATACCTCTTCTGTATCCGGCCTGTTTTATCTTGTTTTTGGCCCTGGACGGCTACCACTTGGTGTTAGGGGTCTGTAATACTGGGTCCCTGCAATTTAGATATATTTTTTTTATATTGCTGGTTTTGATACATTGGTTGGTTTACCGCTTATGGGTGCTTGTTTCACTACAGGTGGGCCTGGTTTTTATCCTTACCATGTCGCTGCCCCTTAGTGGGAACACATGTCATTAAGCCCCATGCACCCCCCTTTTTTGTCAAGGGTACCTATAGGCGGAGGACTCCTTTAAAGGGTGCACAACCCACTACGGGTTAGACCTTCACTGGCCTGCCGGTCTGTGCCGCCAGTGGGTCCTGCAATTACTGTGGATTACATGACTCTTCATTTACAGCATGCCTACAGGTCTACCCTCAAGAATCGCTGCCTACACACCCTGGTTGTCCTGCTTTGACTGTGCCCTTGGATTGGCCTGCTTTATCTGTGTCATTATCTCTGGACGCCAAGCCTACCTACTACATGCTCTCGCTTGTTCCTGACATGCGCTGCCTGCCTTGCCTCTGCCACTGCTTTGGGGTAATGCCCCGTTTATTTTGATGGTGACACTCCTCATCTATACTCCTGGAGGTCGCGTTGCCTGTGGTTTTCCCTACGGAACCCTCTACCCAGGAACACTATTTTCAGGCAATGATTCATGCGGATGCGGACGCCTCCATGGGAAAGGCTTTGGGCTGGGTCTTCCCTCAAACTCTTCTAGGGTCGGGAGCTATAAGGGCCCCTCAGACGGCAGACGACTCAACTGAGTCAGACTCTCCTAGATGAGAGCAGGCAGGTGCGCAGAAGCACTACTGGAAGGGTGAAGGCCCTTAACCACGTTCCCAGTAGGGTAAGGCTCTGGCAAGGCATCTTGGTAGATTCGACACCTAGGTCTTCAGAATGGTCTCTACCCGAACGTCTTGCACGATTTGTGCGCTGCGAGGTCCACAGGCCGCTGGAGTGAGAAATCTGCAGGAATTTTCAGGCGGAATGCCCAGACAGGTGTTCCCGGACAAGGCAACCATGCCCCTGGAGTTTGGAACCTGGTCACCATGTACATGATGCGCACAGGACGGGACCCTAAGACAGGGGTCGAGCGCAACCTCTGTCTGGCGCAGGACAGACTGCCAGACATGCTGGGCCCTCTATCCAGGATGCTCATACTGGCAGCCGGAAAGTGTTCAGAGGATGCTCCCCTAGACCTGTTTTCCTTACGGGACTGAGCCCTGCGCTCCTTTGCCTGCTGGTTGAAGGCTTCACGGAACACACAAGGGCGCTCCCCCCTTTTTTTGCATGGATAACAGGTAGTAGGTTTAGGGTCAGAAGAATGATTCCACTGGCCAGGGTCTTCCCTTTGGGGAACCCGGTATAAAGGAACTTCAGAAGCAGTTGACTCTGTTCGCCTTGTTGAGCAAAACCCAGTTTTCCGTGAGGAGGATCTTTCACCATGAATCATCCTTCTTCCTTCCTACCTCTCTCGGTCCTTCTACTCACTGAGATCAGCCAGTGGTGGAGGAAGTAGAGCCATGCATGTCTAATCTTCAGACTGCTCGATGATTTGTCATGGATTCTTCATCCCCGTCGACTCGACACCCGCTGGCTCTAGTCTCCTTACGGGTGCTTCTTCCCCTCATAGACACTGAGATTCGAGCTCTGTTCGACTGGGCCAGGCCCAGTGGACTCCGGACACTCGATTTTGTGGTATGGAAAAGGCCTGGGAATATCCACCCAGTGTTCACCATAAGAATCTTAAATGCCGTCGTGGTATACCATCATTTCAGGATGGAGGACGCCCATCGCCTACAGGACCTCCGCTGGCCCCGAGATTGGTTCGCTGGACTGGATCTGTAGGATCCTTACCCCTCTATTCTGGTGGACAACAAGGACTGAAGGTGTCGCCATTGCCATAGTAGGACAGACCTTGCCAATTCACCTGTCATCCTATCGGCCTATGCGTGGTGGGTCTCCTCTCTGCATCTATCCGGGCGATTTACCTGGGCCCGCTCATCACAGGGTCCATGGTCGGTGTTGGAGTCGAAGTTCCCCATACGCTACCTAGAACTGCTTGCGGGATTGTTCACGATTCAGAATCTGCAAGTCATTTTCCCGATTACTGCATCCTCCTCCGGATGGGAGCTTCAACCGCCTGGGAGGAATCTGCTCCCGGATTCCCTCGAAGATTACGAAGGAGATCTACGGTTTCTACTTCCAATGTAACATTATCCTCCAGGCAGAATTATGTCGGGGAGTTGGACCTGACGACGGATTGGTTCTCCAGACGTTGGCGAGACGCCAGCGATTGAAGGACCTCTCGTCCTACCTTCCTCGAGATCACAGACCGGCGGAGGACCCTTTGGCCTCACGGATGAACTAATGGGTCCCAACCTTCTTTGGCGGGCTCAAGGATCAGGTTTGTTCAACGATGGACGCTCTCCTCCACGGGTGTTCGCCATGGAGAGCTGATGCGTTACCTCTGATTAGTGGCCTGGACTCTTTCAGGGAAGCCTGGAGTGTTGAGGTGTTGTTGCGATTGGCCTGGTCCCCTGGGACTTGGTGATGCCATTTGTTAGCATGGTGGTCCTGGTGTAGTGGTGCTCGGAACGGGATTCTGATACCTTTATGGGCCCTGCAACCAGCGTTCTGGACTTTCAGTCATACCTGTTTGACCCGGGACGCTCGTATCGTTGGACTTATGTAGTTAGGTCGGTGGTCCACGTACCGTTTAGAAGTCTTTTTAGCCATTGGTCAAGACCCGCTGGTTGGCAGAGGTCTCAGAGGTAGGTGATTGTCACAACCTCTGAGGCCTAGGTGTTGCTTTATCTAGAACGCATGTGCGGTTTGTCATTCATCCAGGATTGGTCTGATACTTAGGACCTCCCCTTTGTCAACGTTTTTTGCTCTCTTATTATGTCTTGTTTCTGGTGTCCAGGCCTTAGATGTCGACGCTTCTTCTTCCTCTTCGGAAAGGGTCTCTTTCAGGATGTCTATACGTACTAGTCGGATTTGACAACTATATTCTTCCGGTATTTCCACCACTCTCCTATACTCTGAGTAGCGACATCGCTGTCTCATTGGGTGGCGATTCCTTCACTCTCCGCCTTTCTCATTTCGATCAGTTCTTAATTTCTTCTGTCAGAGTTATCAATCCAGTCGTGTCTCTTGCCTTGGAGCAATGAATTTAGGATTGTCATTGGCGGGGGTGTATTCGACCTTCAGAGCATTTTCGGTTAGTAGCACGGCGGCCTAAGACTCCTGCATGGTGGGCGCATCTAGCCAGGACATCATACATTCAGCTTCTGTTTCGGAGAAGGTACCTTTCGCCTGTTTTAGGTTAGACCCGTGGATCGTGTTTCTTTTGCTTTGCTGTCTGAGCGTTAAAACAGCAAATATGAAGCCTCCTGTCATGTTATAAAATTGTAGATTATACTAGCTTTAGTGTAACTATAATCTTAATTTTATTAATGACAGGAGGCAAATATTTCCCTCCCAGTTTTTCACCCTACCATGGTTCCTTGTTTGTTTTATTTGACCTCCTCTAGCTGGTAGTATGTTCTCCAGGTCTGTGTTTAGGTAGGTCAATTGTTTGTCTTCCTGGGAAGTCAGGGTATGATTAGGGGAATGTTGTACTGTCTGTATTTGATTATGGGTCTTCATGTTTTCACAGTACATTTCATTAACTAATCTGTGTTTTTGACGCTGTTTATCTTGTTTCAGTTTAATGGTTCGTCTATTGATCCAAGTTCAAGATTTTCTTTGGGATAATGTTCAAGGTTTTATCTACTGTTCCACATTCATTTTGAGTTGGAGGACAGTCATCAGCTGACTTCGTTTGAGTTCTTAGGATGATACTATTGAGTTATTTTGTGCATGTATTTTTTTGTCGCAGCTTGAATAAGGAAATAATTGGTTGGAGGGGCCTTTTATGGTTGCATTACTTTTTTCTAATTGGTTGTTTTTTCTCTATGTTAATGTGCTGCTGTGAAGTTCTAGTAAAGAGAGACTTACATATAGTTACACTAAAGCTTGTATAATCTACAATTTCACTGTATTAGTCATTGGTGTGCTAAACGCTGATGAGTGAGCATGTGTATTGTGTGGCCATTGCATTCAAAATTACTGAACGAGTAGAGCATCATTGTCAGCATCACATTTTGCATTTAGCTTGAACATTCCTCAGCAGAAACCATTTGGATATTTCAGAAGGCTGTCGAGGATGATGCAATGAGTGCAGCACAAACAAAAGTGTGGCACAAATGCTTCAAAATTGTTGAGAATCTGTTGAAAGATTTGGCACTCTGCGACTCCTGGCTTTTCCTAAAACTGAAATCTCATTTGAAAGGGAAGAGATTTCAGAACGTGGAAGAGATTCAGGTAAATACGACGAAGCAGCTGATGGCGATTCCAGCAAAGGAATTTCCTTAATTTATAAATAAAAGACTAAAATTAATGGTGGTTCACATTGCAGTTCCTGTTTGTGTTCTGCTGAACAAGTTTCTAACATCGAGTAGGGGGGGTCTGCTTATTTTTAGAGAAAAGTATACAACAAAAATGTAAAGAAACCAGCGCTTATAAATTCAATTTTGTAATAACAAGTACATCAAGTGGATATCTGTAGAGGATAATTTAACATAGTGCAGATCACACAATATTCAATATAAAAACAAAATTATAATTGTTCACACTCACAAACAAGGAGCTGTGGGCCCAGCTCCAGTCTATTGCGCTTTTGGATCCGTTTAGGCGATCCACCCCTATTGCCGAAATTTTCTTATTCTGCAAAATAATGGGCACAACCAATTGCGCAGTATTGCTTGAATATTTATATAGTTGGTGCAATAAATTCTTACAATTTAATACTCACAAGCATGGAGTCATAAGTGTATGACTCAATTAGCCCACGTTGTGCAGATTAAAGGCTGCACTCCTTTCTTTGTTAAAAAATTTATCTGGAACCCAAATTCATTAAAAGATCAAAAAACAACAATTTATTGAATATACATACAAATATAAATTGCCTTTATAGGCTAAAAACCGGTACGCGTTTCGCCAATGTAATTTGGCTTCCTCAGCCGGATAAAAATCGATGCAATGCCTTCGGGTTCCCTCCGCCGGTTTAAATATCTTCATACCGGCGGGTAAATGCTCGGTGTAGTTCATCGTCACACGCTAGTGCCGCCCACCAGCACAGCGTCTGCGGTCCATGCCTCTCTTCTGTGCCGGTATCCAAATGTTGCCGGAGTCTTGTCTCCGTGATTGTTTTCTTCATAATGCACTGCATCTCAATATATTCTGCTCCCGTCCAGAGATTCCAATCTCGGGAGCTGTCTTATTTCTTCTCAAAATTCGTTATCAATTCAAAGGGGCAATGTCATAAAAAATAAAAAAATATAGAAAAAAGTGCAGTATCAGTCCATGACTTAAAACATAATAAATTGTAAATTGTATCGTCGCATATAGTTTATACCGATTTCATCTCTAAACAAACAACATAAAAACAATACAGGAGCATAATAAAATTGGATAGTTGCATATGTTTTATATAAATTTCATCTTTAACCCCTTCCCGACCGAGGACGGTTCAGGACCGTCATCGGCATTTTTGGCTTGCCGACCGATGACGGTCCTGAACCGTCCTAACGGTCTGAGCTACTTACCTGATCGCCGTCGTTCCCCCGGCAGCGATCAGTGTTGCTCCGGTTGTGGGGAGACTGCCTGCAGCCCAGACAGTCTCCCCACACTGAATTAGGACCCCTGTGGCCATGTGATCGCTTAACACAGCGATCACATGGTCACAATAGGTGTCCATGTGTCTGCCTGCAGGGGGACTGCCTGTGCTGACAGGCAGTCTCCCTGCTAGTGTAAAATCCTTTAAAAAAATAAAGTTAATGTTAATAATAAAAAAATAATTATATATTTGTATACATATATGATATATAGACATATATTATATCAATATAATATATGTCTATATATCATATATATATAATGCCATACTAAGTGTATTTTTATATTAATATGTACTTATATTAATATAAAAATACACTTATAATTAAATTACACACGTATATATATAATATATATAATAACTATATATATTGTATATATATATTATTATAAAATATAAATAATAAGTAATTTAAATTAAATAAAAAAAATTTAAAATAATAATAAAAATTTAAAAAAAATTATATATCTATATGAAATTTTATTCTAACTGTATTTTTAAATTAATATATATATATTTATATCAAAATACACTTAGAATGAATTTGTATATATATCTATGTATATATAAATAAATAAAAATAATAAGAAATATACATATGTCCATATACAAAATTACATAAATAATTATATAAATATACACGTAGACTTAAACTATATAAATATGCATATATATTTAAATTCTACGTGCGTATTTATATAATATTTTTACATAATTCAGTAATTTTATTGATTGCAATTTGAGGGACCTGTCTGCCAACCCAGGCCGAAATTCCAGAGAATTTAATTTGTTAGCACTGTATTTTACCCTGTAACGTTCTATGACACCCTAAAACCTGTACATGGGGGGTACTGTTTTACTCGGGAGACTTCGCTGAACACAAATATTAGTGATTCAAAACAGTAAAAAATATCACAGCGATGATATTGTCAGTGAAAGTTACTTTTTTAGCATTTTTCACACACAAACAGCATTACTGATGATATAATTGTTGTGATACGTTTTCCAGTTTTTAAACACTAATATTTGTGTTCAGCGATGTCTCACGAGTAAAACAGTACCCCCCATGTACAGGTTTTATAGCATTTTTGAAAGTTACAAGGTCAAATATATGGGTCAAATATTTTTACATTGAAAATGGCCAGGTTGGTTACGTTGCCTTTGAGAGCGTATGGTAGCCCAGGAATGAGAATTACCCCATGATGGCATACCATTTGCAAAAGAAGACAACCCAAGGTATTGCAAATGGGGTATGTCCAGTCTTTTTTAGTAACCACTTGGTCACAAACACTGGCCAAAATTAGCGTTCAATTTAGTTTTTTTACTTTTTTCACACACAAACAAATATGAATGCTTACTTTGGCCAGTGTTTTCGACTAAGTGGCTACTAAAAAAGACTGGACATACCCCATATTGAATACCCTGGGTTGTCTACTTTAAAAAAAATATGTACATGTGGGGTGTTATTCAGAGATTTATGACAGATAATAGTGTTACAATGTCACTATTGATAAATTTTAAAATGTATGTTTTGAAACCGCAATATCCTACTTGTACCTATAGCCCTATAACATGCAAAAAAAAGCAAAAAAGCACGTAAACACTAGGTATTTTTAAACTCAGGACAAAATTTTGAATCTATTTAGCAGTTTTTTTCATTCGCTTTTGTAGATGAGTAAAAGATTTTTCAAGTAAAAGTCAAAAA
Source organism: Pelobates cultripes (assembly GCA_933207985.1). Taxonomy (NCBI): domain Eukaryota; kingdom Metazoa; phylum Chordata; class Amphibia; order Anura; family Pelobatidae; genus Pelobates; species Pelobates cultripes. The sequence continues at coordinate 196,049,147 of OW240914.1, forward strand.
ACATGTATTTTTTTCAATTTTTCATCATTTTTTTTTATTTTTTTTAAATTAAAATACATGAGATTATATAAATAATGGTATGTAAAGAAAGCCCCTTTTGTCCTGAAAAAAACAATATATAATTTGTATGGGAACAGTAAATGAGAAAGCGGAAAATTACAGCCAAACACAAACACCACAAAAGTGTAAAAATATGCCTGGTCGCAAATGTACAACATCGCAAAAACAGTCCAGTCCTTAAGGGGTTAAACAAATAGTATAAAAACAATACAGAAACATTCAATAAATCTTTCCATCTTTCAAAGTCCAATAAATCTTTTCTAAACCTTAATTATATAATAATTGTTTTCAATCGGATCCTCTTATCCGTCGATTTGTTAAAGTGTATTTACATCGATACATTTCTAGTAAAAGAGATACATTAAAGGGAAACCATTGTATCTAGTCATATTTTCTCTCTCTACATAAGTTGTTCTATTTCTATACTCAGATTCTTGTTTCCTTCCTTAATTAATAGTACACCCTATTTTCTTAAATTATTTCTATTGTCTCTATTGATTGATTCCCTTTTTATGCATCCCTTCTTATTGATCATATTCAATATAAACCATCTGTAATTTAATTATAATAGAATATTTGAATAATATCCTTATAAATTTATGTAAAGATAATCCAAAAACATAATTATCTATCCTTTCTTAATATACCGAATCTTTTTATTTTTTTTATAAACTAATAAATTAATTACTACAAGAATACCCATACCAATAAATAACACCATTAAAAATAACCTTATAAAAATGGCATAATTCAAAATCGGAGTTGAGGCCATAAGGGATTAGAGTGTTAAATTTGTAAATCCACTCCATCTCTCGTTTCCCCAAATCCCTTATGAAATCCCCACCTCTCCAATTCTTTCCCACTTTATCGATGCCACAAAAGGTTAAACCTTCTGGCTTCTGATCATGGTATAATCTAAAATGATTAGATACATGTTGTTGGTAGCCTGTTTGTATTTTGTATATATGTTCCCTAATCCTGACATGTAAGGGTCTAATTGTCCTTCCTACATACCTTAGTCCGCATGGGCAAATGAGAAGGTAAATTACGTTTTTGGAATAGCAGGTTATAAACTGTTTTACTTGAATTTTATCTGTTCCATTTAGATTAATATCTCCCACTTTTCTCCGGGTGCATCCTGATTTTTTGCACGCTGTACATTGCCCACAGCCGTAAAACCCCTTTTCACCATTAAATATAGTAGAAGGAGTCTTAACTTCCTTCAGCGAGCTTAGTACTAGAGAATTTTTAAGATTTTTTGCACCCCTATAAATCATTCTAGGGTTAGTTGGAAGGATTGATTTCAAAACGGAATCCTGTAGTAAAATTGGCCAATATTTTTTAATAATCCGATTAATTTGATAGTTGTGAGAGTTATAATTACAGATGAACGGGACATCCTGTACCTCTGTGGTTATTTTATTCTTATAGGATAATAGCTCTTTTCTTTCTCTATTTCTAACTTCTTTCCTTGAATTCTCTAATTTATAGGCATCATAACCCTTGGCCAGGAAGTCTGTCTTTATATGTACAGACTGTTCGTCCTAGACCGTAAGGTCACTACAATTACGACGGATCCTCAAAAATTGTCCCTTTGGTGCATTCTCTAGCCAAGGGGAATGGTGGCAACTCGTATTCTCTATAAAGCTATTACAATCTACTTGTTTAAAGTGATTCTTAGTCTTAGTTCTCCCTTCATCTATGAAGATGTCTAAATCTAGGAATGTAACCAATTCTCTGCTCCATGTACTACTAAGTTTTATGCCCCAGTCATTAGTATTTAAGAATTCCAGAAATACCATTAGATCCTTTTCTTCACCTCTCCAGATGAACAGTATGTCGTCTATGTAGCGGCCATAGAAGACCAAACTTCCCCCCAGCCATGCCCATCATAAATAAAAAAACTTTCCCAATAGAACATAAAAAGATTGGCATAGCTGGGGCAAACTTGGTCCCCATGGCCGTCCCCTTTACTTGTAAAAAGAATGTATCATCATACCAAAAAAAGTTTTTCTTCAAAATCAACTCTATCCCTTCTATGTTGTACTCAATTTGTTCCTGTTTGAATCCTTTTGACTCTGTCAAGAAATATATTGCTGATCTACAGCCATAAGAGTGTGGAATATTGCTATAGAGCGCTGCCACATCACATGTGACTAGGATGCAATTATCATCCCAAGTTATATCCTCTAATCTATTTAGGACCGTAATTGTATCTTTAATGTGTGATTTTGTTTTCAAAACTAATGGTTGTAGCTGTACATCTATATTTTGCAGAATAAGAAAATTTTGGCAATAGGGGTGGATCGCCTAAACGGATCCAAAAGCGCAATAGACTGGAGCTGGGCCCACAGCTCCTTGTTTGTGAGTGTGAACAATTATAAATTTGTTTTTATATTGAATATTGTGTGATCTGCACTATGGTAAATTATCCTCTACAGATATCCACTTGATGTACTTGTTATTACAAAATTGCACAAGATATCCAGTTGGTGTATTCGTTGAGACAACTCACATACAATTAGTCTATAAGGTGATTTATCTTTTTCCTTTTGAAAATAAGCGCTACATTTATCTGTTTTGTATTGCTTATTTTTAGAATCAATCAGGAATTAAAAAGCAGTAAAGCATCATAGGTATCCCATTAATTACATCCTCTGCTTGTGCAAAAACCCAAGTCTGTATGCCCTCCTACTTATTTCATGGTGTATTCTGTCATGTTAAGACTATTTCATTGTGCAATTAAAGTTTAATACTCGATTAATATACAGAGAAGGTACTTTCCATCCATCCTTCCATTTCCAGCAATTCAACCATCACCCTTTACAGTAACTAAAAACTACCTTTCCTTTCTAGTCACTGATAAAAAAACTTGTAATTCATGTTTTGTAACACATACCATCAAATAGGTCCAGGACAGATTTTAAAGGGGCAAGTTGGGAGGTTGATATAAAAACACAAGTGAGTATATTGGATAAAAGGGAGACATGAGTTGAGTTGGTATGGTATAAAGAGAGAGAGAGAAGTATGGGTGGAATAGAGAGACAGAAAATAACAGGAATGGAACAGATAGGTGATAAATGGGTGGTATGATTGAGGCCGGATACAACTTTAGGTGAAATACATGGAGGTTCAAGTGCAAGATAAAAGAAGGAGGGATGGGGAGATGTCACACAGAAATATTCATTAAAATGCACTGTATACTGACATACCATACCTCCCAAGTGTCCCTATTTAGGAGGGTTAATACGACTTTTGGGCACAAATTCACCAGGCCCTCATTTCTATTCTAATGTCCCTATCTTCCAGTAGCTCCGTATTGATGTGTCTGAGTATATAACATAGCTCCACAGAAATAATACTGTTTCTTTAAACTACAATAAATGTGTTCTAAATTACATTTTAGGTGCAAAAATTATTTGTAAGTCACCTAAAATTTCTCAAAACAGCTTGCCCCTGGCCACACCCCTGAAATTAAAGTGTGCTTCTTTCTCTGTTTGAAATGTTGAGAGGTATGTTACACCACTATTTTTATACATACTGAAACTCAGAATTTTCACACTTCCCCACATATACAAATACATTTCTACATTTACAAATGCATGGTCACTACACTACAGGTACAACCCTGCATTCACTCACTTTGACACTATGTACAAACACACTTTTTAATTTAGACACACATTGGGAAGTTATGCACAAAAACATAAAAGTTTATAATCTTGCACTACTCACAAAGACATTCATGTGTTATCAAATGCATTCATTAACTGACAAAGGAATTGCATCCTGTAGGTCAAAATTCCAGATTGTTTTCTAGCTCAGTTATTGTGCTAAACCTTTCAATTTCCTTGTCAATTCTCACTTTAGTAAATAACCCTGCATGAGTTATTGCATTCTTCCAACTGGTTTGTTTTAGTATAAGGAAGTAGCAGTGGCTGATTAAGTTTAAGAGGACACAGCTTATGTAGTCGTTCTGGTGTCTATAGCATGTCCCTGCAGGCTTTTTAATGTCAACACTGCATTTTCTGAGAAAAGCTAATGTTTACACAACTGCCTATTAACACCTGTATGTAGGTGCAGTCACTCAGAAAGCCGCTACATGTGTTTCCTGGGTCAGTGCTGGACTGCATCCAGCACTGATGTTCAGCATCTCCACGCTCTGGAGACGCTAAACACTTCACTTTGATTCAATGCATGTCTGAAAGAAGATGCTGATTGGCTAGTACGGTGTTTTGCCACACATGCACAATAGCCTCTAAATGGTTTACTGTTGGAAAGCATTGGATTGACTGAGATTGCCAAATTGGATGATTTCAGTCCAGGAGGCAGAGTGAGTGTAACGGAGCTCCCTGTACCTCTGGCTGGGTACCTCCGCCCACCACCGCTTCCTAGCTGGAACAGGGGACAAACCACAGCACTTTTGCCCACAGTCGCTGTGGTTTGACTGGGGTCCTGAAACCGCTCCCTCCTGGAGCTGAATGGGGAACTCGCTCTATCCACCCCCAGGTACTGGACGACACTCAGTCCTGGGAGCTCTAGTCCTTACAAGGACTTTCCTAGTTGAATCCTTCACACTGGAACAGTGATCGGTGATTAGCCCTTTCCACTCCCAGTAACCAGATGACAGTTCTGGGAGTACAAACTGGAATGTTTTAATCTGGCCAGATGGCCTGCTTTTATACAATTCTGAACACAGTTAACCATGACACTCCCACACAAACAAGATAATCCCTCTCTGAGAGGGGACTAGTTACCAGTCCCAAACTCCTCCCCTGTGCCTGATAAAGAATTGAGTCACTTATTATATCCAGACACAAAAACCCCCCACAATGTGGGTAACATGAGCTCCTGCCAGGCGGGCAGAAATTGGGCAAAAGACCAAGGACCTCCCAGGGTGCACTACCCACAGCGGGGGTGCACCACTGAACCGACTGATACCACCCCAAGGCCCGTTGGGGCCAGGGGCGGCCTACTGGGGTTGGAGCCGGGGAAAGACGGCCACTCTCCCTGACACCGGAGCCCTCAAGCGACTTCACAAGCATCCTATCCCCCTCCTTTGGACCGACGGGGATTATCCCGGTCCCCACTGGACAAACTGGCTGGACAGATCACGAACATACCGACTACACTGACTACAGGGGTACCAAACCACCGAGGCGCAGCTAAGATGGCCACCCAGCAAAGGCCCAAGACGCAGAGCACATACACCCAGCCACCTACGCATCCCCTGGGGGACTTCGACCGGCTCTGCACGAGCTTCTGGACCACGTTGTGCGACCGCGGAGTGGCCTACCACCTAGCGGTAAAAACAGTGGCTACATGGATTCGTCCAGCAGCCTGATGTTGCCACTACAGGCATCTACCTACCTACCTCAAGCATCCAGAAAGGCCGTCAGGCTGATCAGACACCAACGATCCTAAAGGCGGGAAATGGCGCCATGTTACTCGGGTGCACGCACCTGCTCCCACACACATAGGAGCGGGACTACCAAGCCAGCCTTACACGCACGCAATTCACCCGATCCGAGAACCTGCACTCAGCACAGCTCATCTTCACCCTTTCACGTCATAGCTGTAAACCATGGTGCCGCACAGATGAACACCCTACTGATTACCGCTGGTGCTGAATACCAGCCCAGGGGCACCATCGAAGAGACACACAACAACGACAAGAGAAACATCCATGCACTGGGCAGAGGCTGAAGACGCTACTATGCCTCTAGGTGGACTTGCCTCACTTGCATCCGGAGGGCACATTCACAACTGTCGCTGTATGGACTATATACATCAAGTAACTAATGCTGGCCATTCATTTAGTCTATATCACCTCTCTAACAGGCAAAACCTATGATGACTGCTACAAATAGCATTAAAGGAAAACTCCAGTGCCAGGAAAACAATCTGTTTTCCTGGCACTGCAGGTACCCTCTCTCCTCCCACCTCCCATCCCAGGTAGCTGAAGGGGTGAAAACCCCTTCAGGTCACTTACCTGAGACCCCGCCAATGTCCCTCGGCGGTGGTTTCGGGTCGGCGTCACTGCTCCCAATAATCACGTCAGCCGGTGGGCGAGACTGATCCGCATGCGCATTAGGTCTCCCCATAGAAAAGCATTGAAAAAGATTTTCAATGCTTTCCTATGGGGAATTGAGCAATGCTGGAGGTCCTCACACAGCGTGAGGACATCCAGCGACGCTCTAGCAAAGAAAATATTTGCTATGAATCAGGAAGTGCCCTCTAGTGGCTGTCTAGTAGACAGCCACTAGAGGTGGAGTTAACCCTGCAACGTAATTATTGCAGTTTATAAAAAACTGCAATAATTACAGTTGCAGGGTTAAGAGTAGTGGGAGTTGGCACCCAGACCACTCCAATGGGCAGAAGTGGTCTGGGTGCCTGGAGTGTCCCTTTAAGCGAAGCAGCGGTTCCCTTGGTTTAATGTCCACCATTTTACTTTACTTTCCTTTAGTGACTACTTTAATGACAACTTGTTCCCAGTGGTTTCACACCTTGTTAGCTAATGTTAGCGCAAAATCATACACATGCATATATATGCCTAAATACTCTGATGTTTATCTGCTTAGCTTACATACTCTCTGATCTTACAACTAATACCTAAGCATGCATCCGTAGACTGGCTACACTGTTATAGTTTATTCTTCTACCCCTAGCCGGATACCTCACACCAATATAAAATGTGCTATTTTGTCTGTCATGACATTGTATGCTGTTGAATTGCTTGTCACCACTGTTGTGGCATCACAAACTTATCTGTTATTCTATGCACAAGAAAAATAAAGAATTTAAAAAAAACCCACAATTTACAGACATCCCAAAAATACCTTTAAAATACATTTAAAAACACCTAAAAGTTACATTCCCTGATAGCCCCGATCTGGGTGACCAACATATCCAAAAATCACCCTGATCGGTTCAGGGGTTCGGGAATTTCCTGGAAGTCCTAATTTGACCGACTGCACACGCGGCTCCTGCCCCAAAACAGTTCCATAAAATCAGGGCTAGTGATCAGTCTAGTTCGGTAGTTTAAAACCGAACAAACTACCGAACATAGTCAGTATTCTTAGCCTGGAGCTTGTTTCCCTTGTTCATGGGAACGTTTCCACCGAACAGTGTCCTTCTAAGTGTTGTAGAACCGAATGCAGGTGATTCTGGAAGTCCAGCCGTGTTCGGGAGTTTCTGTGTCTGTTTTCAGTTCCATGAACTCGACGACCAAACACAACTGCCTGCGTTCGTGCGAACAAGATGGCCACCACCTCATGGTCGTCCATAGGAAATGTGGCAACCCAGATGAACACTTAGAACACTGCGGTGGAAATTGCTACAAAGTAGCAATTAGGCTTAAAGGAACACTCCAGTGCCAGGAAAACAAATTGCCCATTGGAGTCCCACTACCCTTAACCCTGCAACTGTAAATATTGCAGTTTTCATAAACTGCAATAATTACATTGCAGGGTTAACTCCTCCTCTAGTGGCTGTCTACTAGACAGCCACTAGACAGCCACACACGCGCATTAGACCTCCCCATAGGAAAGCATTGAAAATGCTTTCAATGCTTTCCTATGGGGATTTTAGCGACGCTGGAGGTCCTCACATAGCGTGAGGATGTCCAGCGACACTATAGCATAGAAAACCTGTGCTATAGACCAGGAAGTGCCCTCTAGTGGCTGTCTAGTAATTAAGTGCATGAGTGCATTTAATGCATGAAATGCACTAAATTATTAAAAATTAATAGGGACTTCCTGTTCCGCTGCCATTTGCATTTCATATAAGTTAGCACAAATACTCATGTGCCATTACAGTGGCCATACTAGGTGAGACTCCCTGACCGTGGGGCTATCTAGAAATCCGTACCTGGAGTTTGCTCACTTTTCACCCTGAGCAGCCCTTGTCCAGAAGTCAAGTCCTTTGCTTGACTACATCCTTGGCTTTTACATCCTAGCCACTCCAACCTTCACCAGATACCACCAGGGCTCAGGTTAGGAGACCCCTACTAGCTTGTGGGTGCATACAACTGCAGCTGGCACATACAGTTCTCTCCTCCAAGGAAATACCTCAACAAAGTAGCAAGCATTTGATAACAATATTGTCTGCCTTGCTACCCTGCCAGCTACTTTGACCTGCCCTACAACAGTTTTCTTCTTATTATTAACTATTTATCAGGGCTGCAATCCTACTGGTCCTATGCTTAATTCCTACTAGAAAAGCTTCCTTCTTCTCTGTAACTTCTGTTGGCGCTGTCCAGAATTGCTGTAAATCAATATCCAGATGGTCTTTTTCTTTTCTTCCTTCTGTCTTCAGCCTCTTTCTTGTCTATTTTGCTTTCTTCTCCATTCCTCATTCAACCTGTTCTCATCCCTTCCTCTTCTCCTTCTCCTCTTCTAAATTTGCTCCTCTCTGCTCTACTTCTCTTCCATGCCTTTTTCTATACAATATTTTCAGCTACGCAGTTTTGTCCAAAACACTGTCACATCGTCCTCAAGACCTTCCATTTTGTTAGATACTACTAGAGCTTCATTATATATATATATATATATACATTGATCAGACATGACATTAAAACCACAATGGCACCTGTCAAGGGAGGGATGATATAGTAGGCAGAAAGTGAACAGTCAGTTCTTGAATTTCATGTGTTGGAAGCAGGAACAAAAGATCTCAGTGATGGCTAGATGACTGGGTCAGAGCATCTCCAAAATGGCAAGTATTATGGGGTTTTGCCGGTATCCAGTGTTTAGTACCAACCAAAATGATGTTTTCTATTAGATCAGGTGGATAGCCTGGTGCGTTGTTTACCTGTTAAAGTGATGGCAGCAGGATACACTTTGGGAAGAAGGCAGGTTGGAGGAGGCAGTGTTATGCTCTGGGCAATGTTCTGCTGGGAAACATTGGGTCCTGGCATTCAAGTGATGTGGATGTTACTTTAACATGTACCACCTACCTAGAGATTGTTGCAAACCACATACAAACCTTCATGGCAAGGGTATTCCCTGATGGCAGTGGGCTCTTTCAGCAGGATGATGCACCCTGACACACTGCAAAATATGTTGAGGGTTGTTTGAGGAACATGACAAAGAGTGTTCCCTTGGTCATCTAATTCCACAGATCTCAAACCAATTAAGCATCTGTGGGATTTGCTGGAACAACAAATCTGATCCATGGAGGCCCCACTTTGCAACTTGCAGGACTTAAAGGATCTGCTGCTAATGTCTTGATGCCAGATAACACAGGACATGTTCAGAGTTCTTGTAGAGTGCATGTCTTGATGCATCAAAGCTGTTTTGGCAGCACAAGGGGGATCAACATGATAGTAGTCAGGTGGTTTTAATGTTGTTGATCAGTGTAAATCACCACATTGGGTGCAGGACACCCTCTACCACTCTATTTTTGGGGATCTCATGCTAGTCTCCATTCCTTGCTCTTACTTGGACATCTCTATAAGATGTCCATTTCCACAGAACCAGACAATTAGAAAACATTACCCCTATCCTATTTCAAATGGGCAAATCTCTGCAAATTAGTAAATTTACCAAAATGACTATGTCTTTCACAAGTCCTCCTCTCTATAAAGTATGAGTGGCCTTCTAAATTAATAACCGACATTTTATCTGAATGGGAACTTGGGACATTTGAGTGGCACTAAATTAAACCAATACAAATCTCATCGGGGGCTTATATTCCCCAACAATAAGAACTATCATCTAGACATACCTTAGACTGGGTACAGTCTTAAAATCAGTTCTCAGAAATTACTGTCAAATCCTTTTTGGCACTCCTGTATTCCCTGCCGGTTTTGCTCACAGAAGGCTCCCTACCAAAATTCTGTTAAATACCCTCCTTGCATTCCCTATAAAAGCCAGGAAACTCTCACACTCAAAATTAGGTGCCCAACCGCTGAAATATTTTCATATTCCTATGCTCTATAATCCCGACTTCCAGAATGGAGCTAGTAGCTGTCAATTTATATTTTAGACTATTGTAGAGCATCCCCTACTTTTCCACAGTTTCACCCTTACTTAACTGTTAAGGAACGTTTTCTTTTTTTTTTTATTCACTTTTTTTGTGTGTGGAATATGCATCAGGTATCTCATAGATTACAGACATATATCAGATGTGATGCATGTGAAATAACACTGACATGAACTAAGCATATGTTACGTAGGTTGCATAGATACCAAACATCATAAATACCTAATAGCAACAAGATAAACATGAGAATAAACATAGTGAGGATAATTAGGGTATTTCTCAAAACTACTCATTTTGTATAGTTCACATGAAGCTCAACTGAGGTAGTTGTTCACCAAAACACAACATAAAATAGAAAAGCAAAACAATAAGGAAACTTCAACCAATACAAGTAATGGAATAAACACATAAAAAATCTCTTGCCACATCTGCATTCTACTTCATCTTCAAACTATATGCGCTTTAACCCTGACACGTTGCCCCCCTTCCACACCATCTGCCCCGGCCGCCAGTGGTGGATTGCGGACCGGGGGCGGTGGGCGGCGTTTGCAGCTATCCGGGTGGCGGGCGGCTGCAACGGTCCAGGTCCCCCACGCGGCCGGCGGGGATGTGGGGCGGTGAGTAGGCCCTCGCATGCAGCTCGGGGTACCGTGGTACCGCCGTTGGGAGTCTGGGGGGTCCATTTGCCCGTCGGGAGCCTCCTCTGCTGGTGAGGAAGGCTCCCAGGGCTCTGTCTCCCATGTCCCCCCTCTTTCCCCTAGTAATGTTTCTTCTTCCAAGGGGCCCAGCTTACCCTTTGCTGGGCCCCCTGGTCCCACCTCCTCTTTCCCAGTTTCCTCTTCACCCCTTCCCCCCTCTTGTGGGCCTGCCCCTCCTCTCCCATCCTTTCCCCCCCCTCTGTTTTTACCTCCTGCCTCCCCTCTATTCTTTCCCCTCCTCTGGCTTGCCTTCCCCCCCCCCCCTGCAGGTCACTTACCTCGACCATCTCCTCTGGGGCGTGGGCTCTCATCTTCTCTGCTGCTCTCTTCTCAGGATACTGCTGCAGTTCATGGACCCGTCCAGCAGGTGCCGCCTGGAACACAGCTGATGTCTTCTGTGGATGCTGGAACTGCTGTTTCTTTGCCTCAGGTTTCTGGGAGTGCAGTGCCGGGCTTTGATCGCCAGTCTGCGACCGGTGTGTACTTTGATCCCTCCACTTCTGGTGCTGCGGGTCCCGGGCTGGGAGGGTTTCTCTCAGGTCTTCTGGGTTTTTTGGATCAATGGGAAAGGGGGATGGCGGTTAGTGGGGTCAATTCTATTGATGGTCAACTCCAGTCAGGTTGGTCTCCTGCCCTGGTCCCTCCTAATGTTCAGTCTTCTCCCCCTCCTGGGCCCCTGCCCGGGACGAGTGGCAGTACAGTGCCTTTGGGTTCCCCGGCACCCGCGGTGGCCAGTGTTGGTTCCACCTTGGGCGATGCTTGTCTCGAAGGGGGGGGTCTCAGACGTAGCGTGGGGGGCTGCTTACATGTGCTGGTCTGGCCCTCTGGGCTTGCAATTGAAGCAGGAGACGAAGGAAATATTTGGAAGGGGGAATTTGTGGAGATATTTTCTCTCCTACCGCTGGAGGAAGCTCCTCCCGTTGCGGACAAGGACAGTAAGGAGTCGGAAAAGGATAGAGAGAAGTAAGGTTTTCGCAAAATTCCCAAGACCTGGGAACTGGATTCGGGCGTTCTCTATTTTGGCCAGCGTGGTTGGGGAAAAGTCTCCCCAAAAACGCGCTGTTCTGTTATCAGGACACGATCTGGAATGCTTGTCGCACCTATGGGGGGCTGGGTTGGTGGAGGTACGACGAGCAGTTTCGACAGCGGCTGGCAGTGCGTCCCTCGCTGTCGTGGGATCAGATGGATATCGGCCTCTGGCTTTCCATCATGACTTGTCCAGCCCCTCAACAGGGCAGTTTTCATCCTTTCTTGGGGGAGGGGGGGGCGGTGGGGGCACACACTCCTCTGGTCCTCGTAAACGCGATGTGCCCGTGGCTCGACCTTTATAGGAATTGGGCTGCAGCGCGGATCCTGGTGGAAGGGTTTGAGCAGGGGTTTTGGATCCCTTTCTCGGAGCGCCCTCCGCTGCTCTCCGTACGAAACCTCAAATCCGTGCAGGCTTTCCCTCAGGTAGTACGGGGAAAATTGGATAAAGAGGTCTCCTTGGGTCGGATGGCCAGCCCGTTCTCCGCCCCACCGATGGCTAATTTGCGGGTTTCTCCTTTGGATGTGGTGCCTAATAAGGATCCCGGGAAGTATCGTTTGATTCACCATTTGTCATACCCTCGAGGGGGTTCGGTGAATGATGACATTTCCGCTGAACTTTGCATGGTTTCCTACGCATCTTTTGATGCGGCGGTTCGTATGGTGAGGGCGGCGGGCCCAGGGGTGTTGCTGGCTAACGCGGATGAGGAATCTGCCTTCTGGCTGCTCCTGGTGCATCCAGAGTGTCTTCATCTTGTGGAAATCTATTCACAAACCGGACTTTACATAGGACACGAGGCCATGCGTTTAGACTGGAAGAAAGAAGATTTCGTCTAAGGCAAAGGAAAGGTTTTTTTACTGTAAGAACAATCAGGATGTGGAATTCTCTGCCTGAAGAAGTGGTTTTATCAGAGTCCATACAGATGTTCAAACGGCTACTAGATGCATACTTGCAAGAACAGAATATTCAAGGATATAATCTTTCAATGTAGGGTAATAACTGCTTGATCCAAGGATAAATCTGACTGCCATTCTGGGGTCAAGAAGGAATTTTTTTCCTAGCTTGTTGCAAAATTGTGCTTCAAACTGGGTTTTTTTGCCTTCTTTTGGATCAACAGCAAAAAACAAATGTGAGGTAGGCTGAACTTGATGGACGCAAGTCTCTTTTCAGCTATGTAACTATGTAACTATCTTTTGGGGTGTGCCTTTGAGGGCCAGTTTTTTGTGGACATGTGCCTCCCTATGGGTTGCTCGCTGTCAAGTTTTTATTTTGAGTGCTTTAGCACTTTTCTGGAATGGGTGGTGTGGAGGGAAGCAGGGGTCGCTTCCCTCCTGCACTACCTAGATGATTTCCTGTGTGTAGGTCCGGCGGAGTCACACGTCTGTGCCCTCCTGCTGTGGGTTCTTGGGGAGGTGTTTCGTTGGCTCATGACAAGACAGTGGGTCTGGTCACGTGCCTGAGCTTTCTGGGCATCGAAATTGTTTTGATAGCAGGGTAATGTCGGCTGCCACAAGATAAGGTCTTGGACCTGCGCCTAGCGGTGTCCCGGGCCTTGGGGCGGCGTAAGATCCAGCTGCCCTGCCTGCAGTCTCTGCTGGGGAAGTTCAATTTTGCTTGTCGGATCTTGCCAATGGGGCGTATCTTTCATAGGCACTTAGCGGTGGCAATGTCGGGGTTCGTTCATCCCCGGCATTTTATCCAGCTTACCCGGCCCTTGCGAGCTGACTTGGCCATCTGGGATTCCCTTTTGGCCTCCTATAATTGCAGGTCGTACTGGGAGGCCCGGAGGTCTCTAATGCAGACCTCCATTTGTTTACCGATGTGGCGGGCTCGGCCGGCTTTGGGGCCATTCTGGGCGCCAAATGGTGCGCTGACTCGTGGCCGGAGGCCTGCCATGTGATGGGGCTCACTCGGAATTTGGCATTTCTGGAGCTCTTCCCTATCTTGGTAGCTTTGGAAGTATGGGGTTCCCTGCTGGTAGATAGACGGGTGGTCTTCCATTGTGACAACTTGGGAGTAGTGCAGGCTATCAACCAGCTGTCTGCTTTTCCCCCCCCACCCCCGTGGTTCGCTTGATGCGGCGCCTAGTTCTGCGCTGTCTGGAGCTGAATGTTTATTGTAGGGCTGTGCACATCCCGGGTGTTCGTAATGTGATGGCCGATGCTCTCTCTCGTTCACAGTGGGACGGGTTTCGGGCAGTGGCTCCGCAGGCCGAATTGTAGGGTGTCCCGTGTCCGACAGAGATGTGGTCCTTGGGTCTGACAGACTAATGGAGTTGGTCCGTGGGTCGGTCGCTGCGGCCACATGGGACCGCTATAACAAGGTTTGGAGGGAATGGGACGGGTGGGAGATGTCCCACGGGGGCTTCCGGGACTCGTCCACTCACCTGCAGGGTTTGGTTCTTCTCTTGGGGGATTGGGAGGCTGCGGGGTTGTCTCCCTCGGCCATTTCGGCACGCTTGACGGTGCTCAGCTTCCTGTTTAAGTTGCGGGGTTGGGACGACGCTACCAAGGCGTTCATTGTACGCCAGGCGCTAAAGGGTTTGAGGCGGGGGAGGGTGTCTACGCGAGACTTGAGGTGTCCTGTCTCGCACACGCTCCTAACTACTTTGTGTGAGGCTTTGCACAGGGTTTGCCATTCGGATTTCGACATTTGGCTCTTTCGCCTGGCCTTTTCCTTGGCATTCTTTGGTGCCATGCAGAGCTGGTGTGCCCCAGCTGGCAGCAAATGGGGGGGGTGCTGTTCGGGGACGTTTCGTGCACTGCTGATCGGATCTCGTTCAGGATATGCCGCTCTAAGACGGATGTCTTAGGGAGGGGTAGTGGGTCCAGTTGGGGGCCGTGCCAGGTTCCGGCATTTGTCCTGTTTGGTCCTTTGGGGAATATTGCGCTTTGCACCCTTCTCCCGTGCTGCCACTCCTGGTGCATTGGGATGGTAGTTTCCTTTCCCATTTCCAGTTTATTAGAGTGTTTCGTTTGGGGCTGGAAGCCGTGGGATTGGATAGCAGGGAGTTCGGGGGCAATTAATTCCGTATTGGGGTGGCTACCGAGGCCTCTAGGCTTGGCATGCCAGCGCAGGGGGTTGAGAGGATTGGTAGGTGGGACTCGAGACGTTATGTTTCGTATGTTTGTCCGGCCGGTTTATTGACGTGATTTATTTCCACAGTTTCGGTTTCCCCCCAGGATCTGGATCATCGGGCACTCTTATGTTTACTGTTCTCGGCAGCGTGCGGAAGTTTGGCCTGGAGGCGAGAGGTTGGGTTTCACGCCTTCCGAAGCAGAGGTTCGATGGCTCGGTGCGAGGGGTATGAGGTGGTCCCGGCTCCTCCCCGAGTTGGTGAAGTTGTCCCATCTACTGGGGGCGCCGAGTGTCCTGGTGATCCACCTGGGGGGGGGAATGATCTGGGTTCAGTGCCCATTTGGGATTTGATTTCGGCAGTGAAGCGGGACTTAGCCCGCATTTTGGTTTTGTTTCCCAGCATGCGCTTGGTGTGGTCTGAAGTCATTGCCCGTAACTATTGACGTGGCGCCAGGAGCCAGAGTGCCATGGAGCGTTGCCGACGCAAGTTAAACAGGCAGGTTTCCCAGTTTGTTTTGGAGATTCGGGGGATCCCAGTCCGCCACAGGGTTTTTGAGCGGGAGGCGGCTCATTTTTTTTCGGGGGATTGGGTATACCTAACGGAGGTCGGGCTCGACCTTTTTAATCTCGCCCTACAGGAGGCGGTGGAACAGGCAATGGGTGGTTTTGGTGGGGTTCCCCGCTGATTTAGGGGTAAAGAAGCGGGTGTGGTGGCGGGGGTATGTCCTTGCCAATTAAGTTTGAGGAGTTATGTTTAAGGATGGAGTAAGTTCATTATGTTTGCAGGTCTCAACCTCCCCTGCTTCAAAAGGTTAATATTAGGTTGTCTGAGGTGTCGTGCCCATCGAGCGTAGATAAGGTCGGCTGATGGCGGGCATTGGAAGGATATGATTTTATGACGAGTGGGGAGGTGAGAGGAAGTGGTTATTAGGAACCACTGTATGTTTATTGGCAAGGACGGTTGGGTCACTGTATAACACTATGTGTTGAGTTATATATGTATATATGTTAATTTATGATTATTTATTTCTAACAATTTGGTTACAGAAAAGAAGAGTTTAATAAATAAAGTTATGGATGTGTTATGCAGTAATGTATTTATGTTATAATAAATGCTGTGGCCTGTTCATCCATACTAAGTTGTCTGTCGTTATTGGGGGGTTGATTGGGGTTAGTTATGTTTATGTTGCATCGTAATTCCCCACTATGTACATACACGAACACATTTGTAAAAACTTTGTAATGCCCAAGATCTTTGCCTGGGTTATTTGCTGACTTTGTGTGTGAATCAGTCGGGGTAGGACATGTACAGTAAAAGATATGCCAAACATCTGCAAACAGTAGGTCATAAAAAAATGTCTATCCAGAAGCAATAGGCTATCTAATGTATATGAACGTGTGCATTTTAATATTCACTAATTGTTTTTAGTTGCCTGGGATAGGCTCTGTAATGTTTATATGGGGTGTAGTGAGTGCAGGGGGTAATATGAACACCAGTGGGTGTAGGGGGCTTAGGTCTATAATGTTGGGGGATGGGGTATTGGTGGGGCTTGGGGCAGTGTTAGTGTGGGGTAGAAGTTGTGATTGGGGATAGGGCATGTAGAGTGGGAATAAGGGCAGTAACGTTGCATAAAGGCTGTGACTGTATGTGTGACTGTGTGTGTGATTGTCTGCCTGTGACTGTGTGTGTGACTGCCTGTGACAGTGTGTTTGATTGTCTGCCTGTGACTGTGTGTAAAACTTTCCTGTCTTGTAGGAAATTAGCTTTTCTTCAGATGTTTGTTTGTCACACACCAGTGTTCAAAATGTATATTTATTCAAACATAAACAAAATCCGAAAAATAACTTTAAAGTCTTTGCACAGTCTTGACCAATACTGAGCAATATGTAAGCACTTCAAGATAGAATCCAATTTTGATGTTAAAAGTATTGGTAACAAAATCTTAGCTACAATTATTTTTATAGGTTTAAAATTCAGTTATATGGGTGCATAAACATAAGGTTGCCTTACTTTAAAATAAGTGGCTATAATAGAAAAAGGGTAGTGACTTAGCATCATTTGAAATCTATGATTAAAGCCATACATTATATTTAGGCGGTAAAATAGAAGTTACACAAAAGAAGTTCTATATACGTTTTTCACCGTAGTGTTCTAATTGTTCGTCTGTTTTTCACCGTAGTGTTCTAATTGTTCGTCTGGGTGGCAGCGATTCCTATGAACAACCACGAGGTGGCGGCCATCTTGTTCACATGAATGCAGGCAGCGGTGTTTGGGCATGAATCTCATGGAACTGAAATCGGATACAGAAACTCCCGAACACCGCTGAACTTCCATCATCGCCTGCGTTCGTTTCTATTCAGCTTAGAAGGGCACTGTTCGGTGAGATCATTCATCTGGATGAAGAGAACAAGCTCCATGGTAAGACTATTGACTCTGTTTGGTAGTTTGTTCCTTTGTTTGTTCGTTTGCAAACTACCAAAATAGACTGGCTGCACAGCCAAATCCTCTGGAACTGTTTTGGGCATGAATTCATGCGTGTGGTCGGTCAAAAGAGACTTCCAGGAATTTCCTGAACCCTTGCCCTGATCTGGGTGATTTTTAGATATGTTGTTATGGGGATGTGTTATGTTTTGTGGTGTTTTCTGTACTTTGGGGAAAATGTGTGTTTTTCTGCCTGTATTATCTACCTTAATTGTATCACAGGCAAAGGGGAGGGATTGTGTAATGTATGTAGGAGTGTCGTTCATTGTTACACTGTTTTTATTGGCTTGCATGTTTTGTGTCCTGTGCCCCACAAGGTCTACCTGGGCATCAACCTTGTTGGGAAAATTGTATAAAAGGCCAGTGTGTCCCAGTAAACTCAGATTCCAGCTTACACTCTGTGACGGACCGCTGGCACTCCGACTGAGTACCTCCGCCAATCGATGCTCCTAGTGCTCGCTGAGGACTCCAAGCACTCCAACTGACACCATCAGCACTGCAGATCCCACTTCCAGCGATGCAACTGCGCCAGGGTCTCTGCTGTCTCCACCCACCCTGGACCCAAGGCCAGGATCCAGCTTCCAGTGGGTGAACCTCTCTTTCCCCAGAGAGCAGGAACAGGAACAAGCTCTTAGCAGAACTTAGTGATCATACCCTGGGGAGTATAGTGATTATATGCTGGAACAAGACTGATTTACTGGCACACAGAACTCACAATTTATGCAACACAAAACTCCTCCTCTGGGCCAGGCTAGATAATTGAGTTTCTACAATACACAAAGCTCAATTATCTGGTGGCCAGAAATAATACAGTTTTTACAGCATTCATAACTTCTAAAATATACATCACATTCACAATCAATCCATCCAGGGAAACAACATATCAAAAAATGGCATGAATCAGACCAGGGGTTCAGAAGTTAGTAAAGTATCTTTTGGGGCCTGGCTGGCAGCATGGCTATCTGGCCCAAACTGGTTTTACAGAGCCCTCTAGCCTGGAGACAATGGGGAAAGTAATCATATTATCCAGGGATAGAAGCAGACTCCATTGAGCACATGTTCCCAGTAAAACACAAAAGGATACAAAAATACATAACTCCTATCATTCTGAATTCAACGGGCCAAATCTCCCAGGGTCCATAGTCACAGGGCAAGAGGCGGGCAAGCAGTCCTCTCCAGGCACAAGCGGCGAAGGGCACTTCGTCACACACTCCATAACTGTGTGTCGTCCTGTTATTGGAGGGAAAGAAGATTTTCTCCTGTGTCTGCTGTTCCAGCTTGCAGGAGATTCAACGGGGAAAGTCCTTGTATGGACTAGAGCTAATTCCCTATTTGGTTCCAGAATTCCAAGGACTGAGTGTTGTTGAGTGTAGTTAAAATTAATATGCAAAAATACTCTGCTTTCATCGATATCAAGCAATTGCAAACACAACACCAGTTAATTTAAAAAAAAGTCTTTGTGAAATACATGTGGGGCACAATTATCATCCCTATTAATTCATATGAGAAAATTATATTTGAAGTATTTCTCATCGATATTTTACATATGCTAGTATACCTTGTTCATCGATGACTGTCTGTTTCACAGGGGTATAAATATGAGGTAACATATAAGCCAAATAACCTTAGTTATTCATTACAATAGATTAGACCATGGACTATAGCTGTGATGTGCGGCAAAAGGTTCTTGGGCTTCTCAAAATGGGAAGTGACTATTAGAAAATAGCAAAAGTGTTGATAATGCCCATTGTGACGAGAGCAATCTCGCCACATTGCATTGGAGAAGCCTGGTTGCTCGCCTGTTGCCTTTAGATTATGGCCCCATGTTAAAAGACATCTTTTTTACCTGCAGAAAAGATTTATTCGTTCTTTTCTGCCTGGTGTTCGGTAGATTCAATCTACCGAACAACCGCACGAATGACTGGACCACCTGGGAGCTGGAGTGTGCCGGCAATTAGCCTCCCTGAAGCTGCGATTAACCGCAGCTCAATTGACGAATGCTGGGTGGCCGCCATTCGTATCACGAACACGAGGTCGCGGCCATTTTAAACATGCGAACGCACAGCGGTGTTCGATGCTTAATTCATGGAACTGAAATCAGACACAGTTTTGCGCGAACACCACTGAAGCCGCCGACCTCCCTTCTTTTTCGGTGAAAGTGCACGAACGGCCCGGTGTTTGGTAGTTTTGCTTGAATGTGTTATACCCCATGGAGCCCATTCACATGGGAAACTGACTGTGTAGAGACTTTGGCTCCGATTACACTGTATTCGTGTGGTCTAGGCGCCATTCGCTTAATAATGTGCGCTCAGACCTGAGCTATCTGGGGACATGTTAAATGTATGCTTTTAATGTTATGTGTCTCACATAGTGCATTTTAATAGTAATTCCTGTGTTAGTATCCCCACGTGCATAATGGCAATTTGCCTTTGTCTTGGGAGATAATTGAATTACTTCTCGATTATCTCCAAGGCAGAGGGGAGGAAGCCAGGATGCATTGTGGGAATAAAATGTGACTGTGTGTCCTGTTTGGCTGATTGTCTGTCTTTTGTCACAGTCTCCCATTTGGTCCCCTAGGGGAGTGTCCACCAGGTGGGAGACCTGCATAAATACTGGGCAGGTAGCCCTCATTAAACCTGACCACTGCTTGACCACACGGAGCCTTGTCTCGTCTTTGGGGGGATTTACTGAACGCTGATAGAGACTGATTGCTAGGAGTGTAAGCCGCTTGGATGCTTTTCATATTCGTCTGCTAGTAGCGATTCATAGGGTTCCAGTTCGTGTGTTTGGAGTGTTACATTGGATGCCGTTCGGGAGTTTGGAGCATTCCCTTATCTGCGGTTCGAGATTTTGGTGTTCTACAATAGCTGTGCCTGCATCTCTGGAAAGGGGGACGATCGCCTAAATGGTTTTTACCCCTTGTGTGCAAAACGGTCCGTTACACCCATTTCCACCATAAGGGCAATAATTAAGAAATTGAAAGTGTGTGTCTATATTGTCTCAACGCTCTGTGAAGAGGTACATCATCATACTAGTGTGCAGCCATACCTGGTAGGATGGTTCGAGTGGCCAAAATAAAATCTCCAAGGCTTACAGCTGGAGAATTGCAGAAGTTAGTTGTTGTTATCATGGGGTCAGAAAGTCTTGAAAATTACAATTCAATGTTAAAGGACCACTCTAGGCACCCAGACCACTTCAGCTTAATGAAGTGGTCTGGGTGCCAGGTCCTTCTAGGGTTAACCCATTTTGTCATAATTATAGCAGTTTCAGAGAAACTGCTATAATTATGAATGGGTTAAGCCTTCCCCCTAATCCTCTAGTGGCTGTCTCATTGACAGCCACTAGAGGCGCTTGCGTGCTTCTCACTGTGATTTTCACGGTGAGAGCACGCCAGCGTCCATAGGAAAGCATTGTAAATGCTTTCCTATGAGACCGGCTGAATGCGCGCGCAGCTCTTGCCGCGCGTGCGCATTCAGCCGGCGGGGCGTAACGGAGGCGGAGAGGAGGAGGAGAGCTCTCCGCCCAGCGCTGGAAAAAGGTAAGTTTTTACCCCTTTCCCCTTCCAGAGCCGGGCGGGAGGGGGTCCCTGAGGGTGGGGGCACCCTCAGGGCACTATAGTGCCAGGAAAACGAGTATGTTTTCCTGGCACTATAGTGGTCCTTTAACTACATTACCACAAGTTGTTTGGAAGGGTTTAAAAAAAGCCTCTACTATCATCCAAAAACAAACTCAAGCATCTCTAGCTTGCCAGACACTACTGGAACGACAACTGGAATCGGGTTCTATTGTCAGATGAAAACAGAGCCTTTTGACAATTAACACCAGAGGTTGGTTGACGTACACCTCATGCCAGTGGTTAATATGGTGGTGGCTCTTTAATGTTTTGGGGCTGTTTTTCTGCCATTGAACCTGTACATTTTGTTAGGATGCATGTCATCATTTAACAGATCAACAGATATTTAATGAACACCTGACTGCCTCTGCCAGAAAGCTGAAAATTGGCTGTGGTTGGATTTTCCAGCAGGACAATGATCAAAACCACACATTAGCTCCTTAAGGACCAAACTTCTGGAATCAAAGGGTATCATGACATGTCACACATGTCATGTGTCTTTAAGGGGTTAAAATCAACACAAAAATGGTTTGCTGACCACAAAATCAAGGTCCTTCCATGGCTATCTTAGTCCCCTGACTTGAACCCCAGAGAAAACCTGTGGGGTTAATTGAAGAGTAGAGTCCACCAGTGCCAACCTTGAAATTTGAAGGATCTAGACCAGTGGTAGTAAACCTTTTTCCACTTAACGCCCACTAATGCATCTTTCTTGATGGAAACATTTCCTTACCGCCCACCAGTTTTTGCGCAAGCGCAGAATATTTTTTAGAAAGGAAGGTATTTTAAAAAAAAAAGTACGTACATTTATCTTTTTATGTCTACTTTATGCATGTTTATAATGTTTTTAACTTTATAAAGTTTAACGAGGAAGCAATAAAGTAAATTGAAATTACCTTTACTAGTGATTAATGAGATCCTTGAGGTTGATGCTGGGAGACTAAATATTTGATATCTGGTTCGATTTTCGTAAGGAACAAACGAAGGTCTCCTCTTTCGGTGATATTCAGAAGACTTCTCTGTTTGCTCATAAAATTATTTCTCATCTGTGCGTCAGCTCCCCTCCTCTCCCTCCTCAATTCCCCTCCCCACCTTTTTTTTCTTCCTTTTTTCTATTTTTTAACCTTCCTAGTAGGAAGGCTGAGCTAGGTAGCCCACTTACTATTATTAGTCAACAACAATTCTCTCCTTTTCCTTTTCTTTCTTTCTCCTTTTTTACAAGTACTCTACTCCTTCTTTCTCCTATTCTACAAGTACTCTGCACCTTTCTCCTTTTTACAAATACTCTGCTCCTTCTTACTTCTATTCTACAAGTACTCTGCTCACAGACAAACACACACACACACTCACTCACACATACATTTACAGACACACACTCACAGACAAACACTCACACATACACTTACAGACACACACACACTCACATAGAAAAACATACACACAAACATACACATACTCACACATGCACACACTAACAGACACACAGATACGCACACACACATACTTACAGACACACATACCAGGTTGATGACCCATGATCTAGACTGTATGAAGAAATGGTCTCATCGGATCCCTTGCCATGTACAGTATTCTCCAACCTCATCAGACATTATAAGAGAAGACTCAGAGTTATTATTTTGGCAAATGGAGATAGCACAGTATTAACTAACAGGGTGCCAATAATTGTACCACACACATTTCACAAAGTTTTTTTTTTTATATATAAACCTGTGTTATATCTGCAATTGTTTGATATCTCAGAGAGCAGAGTCTTTTTGTGTTTTTTTTTTTTTAACAAAAGATCAAAAGGCTAAATAATAAAGACAATTTTTACAGCCTTCTTTATTTACCAAGGGAGCCAATATTAGTGGAGTACCATGTAAATCTGCAGACATGTCTATCTCTTTAAAGTGGTTTGCGAGTAGAAAACATTCTGTGCATGCAGTCTTGTGATCAGGAAGTATATGGTTAAAAAGGAAGCTGGGAATTTCCCTGAACCTTCTATATGTACACCTGAGGTATTTGCTTTACAGTGATAAACAAAAGTGTAGAATACGTGTTTTTTGTAAAAAGTTAAGGAGACATTCCGTTTCTAAAGTTACATAAAAGCAAAATGTAATAATTATGCATTCAAGGTTACAATAAATCAGCATGTCATCCTTTACAACAGCAATTATTTCAACTGTCATCTCTGATTCTGACCTTTCAACCTGATTGCATTTTGTTTTACAATACCTTTGGAATTTCCACAGAATTGATCCATGTGTTGTCTCATCCAAAATCATGTTATCTTACGTACATATAGTTTAGACCATGGGAGATCCAGCAGGACCAACCTGACCTGCTGGTGTGTCAGGAGGACTTGCAACCATATATGCATGGTGCAGCTTTCTTAAATGCGGCTCCTTTAGAGAAAATACAACTTTATTTATGGAAGAGGGAACCAATATAGATGATCACACAGTCCTGTGGCGCCTAAGCCAATAACCTGTTTGATGCACGTGTGATGGAAGAGAAACAGTCGGCAAGCTAAACAAAGTTCTGGTGTATACAGGGGGTGAAGGCTTTGTACTGTGGTAGCAAATATTCACATATAATCCAAGAGGAACAAGGTATCCAAGTAACAGACCCTATTCTGCTGCCTTTGGGGTTGGCGCTGTACTTGTACCTCCTCTTCTTTTTTTCTTGTTGTGCTTTGATTTTAAAATATTTACATCTTCCAGTGGTTCTTAGCCTGTTTGTGACGAGGACATTACAAATGTGGCATTAGTTCATTGACCTATTCTGCAACTGTAATGAAATATCTTAATAAAGTAAATTTGTAATTATTCTTTTAACATAATAAACCATATACACAGAGCTGATTTTATATGTAAGGTGTAAAACTGTCCCCCCAATGCAGTCCATTGAAACCCATGATAATTCACATGTATTGGAATCACCATGTCCAAATTAGAAATTGCTGGAGTTCAGTGACCATAACACGCAGCTCCAGATAGACAGGTCCCATTACAAACATACTGCCATAGCCTACACACACACACAAAGTATATGGCACAAATACAGCCCACATATACTTATAACATCAGTGTAGACACAGCTAATTTTAAATATCGTTGTAATAATGTCACAGCATGTGATAATCGTCCGTTCACAATGGTAACATTAATGATGCTGCTGCTGAGTGAGTAAGGGTAATAAAAGATCAATTAATTAAACTGGTAAATAATATTTACCAATATCTAATTACTCATGAATAACTGCCAATTGCAATTTTTTGCAAGTTTTGAATCCTCCTTATCTCATGTTGTAGAAAAAACATTCTACAGTTATTCTCTGACTTTCACAGTGCTCATGAGCCATACACATTGTGCATAACCATGTACGATTCCACTGTATTCACGTTCTTATATTCTTATAAAAATAATCAAACCACAGGTAACGTGCATGTGTGTTTTCAGTTACTCCTTCAAGTGTGATTTCAGTGGACTTAAAACTGTACAATGTATACAGTTACTGAGAGAACATTATTTTAATATGATATAACTTTAAACATGGGTGTCGGCAGAGATTTTTTCCAGGTGGGGGTAAGGGGGGTTGGGGATGGCATAATTGTAATGACATCCATGCTTGGCCCCTTTTTGACAGTGTCATGACGGGGAGGGGCATAGTCAATATCACATAAAGCCAGGGTGAATAGCGTTTTCACAACTATGGTGTCAGGAATACGTGCTTGTATTCCTGACACTATATTGTTCCTTTAATCAAACAGAAAATAAACATTCTGGTCACCATAACAACTTCATCTAAATGAAAATGCTATGATGCCAGGAGGTCCCTGGGTGCACTCTTTCCTTTATGGGGTTAAACCGCTCTCAAATGGTTTAACCCCAAAGAATTCCTCCAGCTCCAGATCTCTAGATCTCTCAGTGGTTTTCGGCTTCTGAAACGGAGTGTCAGGAAGTGCAGATTGACGTCAGGCATGGGTGCCACTGATTGGCTAGAATCAGATGATGCTCTAAGCCAATCACTAGTTTCCGGTTCATAAAAATGTTTGACTAATTTATGAATGGGGAGCTACTGACTGGCGTAGAGTGCAAGCTGACCAATCTGCGGCACCCCTACCAGTGGCACTCTGTGCTTTCTGACACTCTGTAAATAAAAGTGAACACATTAACACTGAGATTTTTTTTACCTGGGGAGATGAGAAGGTCCAAAGTTTCCCTGCCAGGCCCAGGTACCAAAGCCTTATGATGTGGTGTTCATGAATGAAGTGGAGAGATCAATTCACTTGCCCTTCTTATTTCAATCTCCTTTTCTTATTCTTCTTCATTTGACACAGTCTTCTTATTCTTCTGACACTGTCTTCTCTCCCCCTTGGCTTCTTCTGCTCCATTACCTTTCTGCTACTTTCTGCTTCTTTTGTGCCCTTCTGCTCCTTTCTCCTTCTGATCCCTTTCTGCTCCTTGCAGACCCTTTCTGCTACATCTCCTACTTTACCTTTGTGCTCCTTCTGCCCTTTCCAGCTACTTGCTGCCCTTTCCAGCTCATTGCTGCCCTTTTCTGTTCCTTGCTGTGCCTTTTTGCCCATTTCTGTTCCTTCTCCTTCCTGCTCCTTCACCTACTTTACCTTCCTGCTCCTTGCTGCCCCTTCTGGTCCTTGCTGGGTCTTTCTCCTCCTTCTCCTACTTTACCTTTGTGCTCCTTCTGATTATTTCTGCTCCTTCACCTTCCTGCTCCTTCTATCCCTTTCTGCTCCTTGCAGATGCTTCCTGCTCCCTGCTGACCCTTCCTGCTCATTTCTATTCCTTTCTGCTCCTTCTCCTACTTTACCTTTGCGCTCCTTCTGCCCCTTCCAGCTCCTTACTGCCCTTTCCAGCTCCTTGCTGGCCCTTTCTGCTCCTTCTTCTACTTTACCTTTGTTTGCCTTCTGATTCTTTCTGCTTCTTTACCTTTGTGCTACTTCTGTCCCTTCCTTCTCCTTGCAGACCCTTCCTGCTCCTTGCTGTCCCTTCCTGCCCCGTTCTGCATCTTCTCCTTCTTTACCGTTGTGCTCCAACTGTTCCTTCCTGTTCCTTGCGGACCCTTCCTGCTCCTTACAGACTCCTTTGGCTCCTTGCAGACCCTTCCTGCTTCTTTCAGATCCTTCCTGCTCTTTGCAGACCCATCCTACTCCTTGCTGACCCTTCCTGCTCCTTGCAGACCTCCCTGCTCCTTCCTGCTATTTCTGCTCCTTCTCCTACTCTACCTTTATGCTCCTTCTGCCCCTACCAGCTCATTGCTGACCCTTTCTGCTCCTTGATGTCCCTTCCTGCTTATTTCTGTTCCTTCTCCTTTCTGCTCCTTCTCCTACTTTACCTTCCTGCTCCTTGCTGACCCTTTCTATATGCTGCCACCCATCTCTCACTTACCTGATCTGTAGGCTACCCCCATGCCTCACTTACCTGATCTGTATGCTGCCCCATCCCTCACTTACCTGATCTGTAGTCTGCCCCCAATGCCTCACTTACCTAATCTGTAGTCTGCCCCCCCCATGCCTCACTTATCTGATCTGTAGGCTGCCCCCACATGCCTCACTTACCTGATCTGTATGCTGCCCCCCATGCCTCACTTATCTGATGGCTGTCTCCCCAACCTTCACTTACCTGTTCTGTAGGCTGCCCCCCATCCCTCACTTACCTGATCACTAGGTATTTTTTTCCCTGATTTTTATTTCATGCAACAGTATAACATCCTACTGTTTGCAGAGGAAGAATAAGGAGACAAACATACTTTTTTTTTTTTCATTCTTCTTTCTTTTCCTCCCCTTTCTCTCTTCTTTTTCTCTCCCACCCCCCAGCTTTCTTTTCTTTTCCCACATTGTGGAGTATAACTATAACTATAAACATGGGCAAAATATACACTATTGCTATTGCTCATGTAATTTCATCATATCAATTTTCTATGTGTATTTTTCATTATATCTCTCCACCTTTAAAGGGACACTATAGTCACCAGAACAACTACAGCTTAATGTAGTTGTTCTGGTGAGTATAATCATTACCTTCAGGCATTTCCATGCAAGCACTGCCTTTTCAGGGTTACATTTTATATGGATGAATAGCCCTGGCTCCCATCTGTGATCCCTGCAAAAAGTGGGGCGATCAAATGTATAGAGCTGGAGTTATCAGCGTTAAAAGTTGGGACTCAAGGCTTTGTACATCAGTTCCATGGTATTGCTTGGTTTAGTCTGGTGAATTCAAACTTTGCGCCTAAGCCTCAACGACCAATCAGCCGAAATGGCGCGAACCAAATCGCGCCAATCAGCGTAAGGGGGAGGAAGGAGTTTTGCCGCTCAATCCAAATAAAGGGCGCAAAACTCGGCTGCACCAATCCGTGTGTGAGAAGGATAGGGGTTTTGCGGGCCAATCAGAACATAGGGTGCGAAACCCGATGAAAACCAATCAGGGCACAGGGACGAGAGGGGTTTCGCTGCCCAATCAGATGGAAGGGTGTGAAACCTCGTTTGAACAAGCACTTCTTCTCGGATTGGTCGCTCGCTCCTTGCGGCGACCAATCTGCACTTTATTCGTGCCAGGACAACCAGGAGAGTGGCGCGAACCCAGTTTGAATGGGCGCTCCCCCTCCCATTGGTTGGCACGGACTTCCATGCGGCCAGCAGGAACCCTGCGGACCCACGCAGGTATCCACTGGGGAGAGCGCTCTCCTGGGCAGCCACGAGCGTAGCCTCGTAGCTCCAAGGGAAGGGACAGGCATGAGAGATTATAGCTCTGTTGGGGAACGGGTGGGACAAGGAAAGGGAGGAGTGATTATAGCTCCGTTGGGAGCGGTTAGGATGATCCCTGACACCGGGATCAAAGACAGTGTACACAGGCCGGTTCAGGAGACAACAAAAGCTGGTGGGCGTTCAGTAATACGAACCGGCGGCCACCCAGGAGAAGCACGCGCTGCTCATTCCCTTGCGGTCTGTGGTTTTCACACCTCGTTAGCGAGATGTGAACATTCTAAGTAAACGTTCTAACTGAGGTGCCAGGGTGGTCCGGTCGGTCAAAAGGTGTAAGAGAGATAGGAAAGAGGGGAAACACACATTCTAGTAGGCCGCATGTACACATAAAAAACAAGGCAATTTACAGTTTAGGCAATCTCGCCGCACCCGGCATCACAGAGGGCGTGCGAGAAAGGAGTGAGAAGCTGCAAGAAGAGCCTCCCTCGCTGCCTGCATTCTCCTCCTTGCACCGGCATTTGATGGCAGAGCAAGCACCTGCTCTGCCATACTGTGACGGGGCTCCTAAGGGCATCCCCATCTTTGGGCGCCTCAAGGAGCGGCCCGGAGCTGAGCACCTAGCGTTCCAATTCAAGACAGGGTGAGCTACCAGGAAAACACACTACTATATGTGGGAACTTTAGACCTATCTCTCTCATAAACATTGATTTGAAGATCCTTACCAAGATAATGGCCACTAGACTTAAGCCATTCATGCCGGGCCTTATTCATCAAGACCAGGCAGGATTTGTCATAGGTAGGGAAGCTAAGAACAACACTACCAAGGTCATTAATCTCATTCAGTGGGCCCATACACACAAGACCCAAAGCACGTTATTGGCGATCGATGCTGAAAAGGCATTTGATAGGGTCAATTGGTCACTCCTAAAACTTACAATGCGCTTCTTAAAATTTGGAACTAGGTGGTTGGAGTGGTTGGAGGCGATATACTCAAAACCGTCAGCGAGACTGAGAATAAATGGACGATTATCCGCCCCGGTCACCATCTCAAATGGTACGAGGCAGAGTTGTCCTCTGTCGCCCCTCCTATTTATTCTGGTTTTAGAACCTTTTCTCCAGGGTATTAGGGACAATGAACTCATACAAGGACTCCAAATCGGAGGACAGAATTACAAAATCACAGCCTTTGCAGACGACCTCCTCTTTAGCATATCAAGCCCACTCACAACTATCCCCAACATCATATCAGAAATGGAGGCCTATGGCAAACTCTCATACTTCCAAGCTAACTTAACAAAATGCGACTTAATGCCAATTTTTACAACAAACGCCCTAGACACCCAACTTCGCTCTAGCTTTAACTTCAACTGGGCCGCTAAGTCGATTAAATATCTGGGAATCCACATCCCAAATAACCTAAGGTCTATATACGCGACCAACTTTATCCCACTAGTTGACTCCATCGCCAGGGACCTACATAGATGGCAAAAACCGTGCTTTGGCTGGATATGTCGTATTAACAATCAAAATGAACTTCCTGCCCCGAATATTATACTT
The DNA here is from genome assembly GCA_933207985.1 of Pelobates cultripes. NCBI lineage: Eukaryota > Metazoa > Chordata > Amphibia > Anura > Pelobatidae > Pelobates > Pelobates cultripes. The sequence goes on from OW240914.1 coordinate 196,078,367, forward strand.
AGTGCAGACGATTCCGGTCATGATTCCAAATACATTTTTCAATACAATTAGATCTTTATTCCTGAAATACATATGGGCACACGCACCCTCTCACCTAGCTTATCAAACACTAATTAGACGACAAGACCAAGGGGGACTGAATCTTCCAGACATAGACACATACCACAAAGCAATAGACCTACAAAGAATATACGAATGGACTAAGACCTCAGGTACCCAACAATGGGTCAACTTAGAAAATAACTTTGCAAACTCCCCACTAAGTACCTACCCCTGGCTTCACCAAACCGTCCAACACACAGGTCTGACAGGCAAGCACCCCACGATATCCACAACACTTAACATCTGGTTCAAACTGCGGGCAAAAACAGATATTTCACCTTTCTCATCACCTTTATACCCCTTATCTCTTAACTCTCACCTACACCAGGAAACATCAGGGAAACAATTCGGCTTACAATATGAAGGCCCTTTCCTGAAATTGATGGACGCACTAAGCGATGGCAAACTAAAACCTTTACAAGAACTTACCTCCTCCAAATCCCACACAGGGAACCAGCATTTCTACTATAATCAGATGAAACACTTCATCAACACTCATGCACTACTTCCAAACGGCGACAGACCCCTTACCGAGTTCGAACAAATATGCACTACACTATCGCCAAAAAAGAAAATCCTCTCCTCTCTCCACTCCACACTCAGGGATGCGCTCCCGCAAAACCCCCCTAGCTACACCCTGAAGTGGTCAGATGAACTGAAACTCAATTTTACCAAACAACAGTGGCGTGATATCTTCACCACTACACACAAATCCTCAGTCTCGGTCCACGCTGAGGAGTGTAATTTTAAATGTTTGACTCGTTGGCATAACACACCCACTAAACTTCATCAATTTTATGACACATCACCGGACATATGTTGGAGGTGCGCCGCTCCAGCTGCCCACCACTCACATATTTGGTGGCAATGCCCAACTATTTTCAAATACTGGAATAGGATACACTCGTTCATTCAGATGATATTCCGCAAATCCTTCCCATGTACACCGGACCAGTACATCTTCCTCCTCCCCCCTGCATGAATTCACGAAACAAGAGACGACATTGTTCCGCCACCTTGCTATGGCAGCCTCACAATTGATACCTAAATACTGGAAACAGGCTTCCCCTCCCGCAATTAGGGAATGGATATCGAGAGCTGAATCCATTAAATTAATGGAAGAAATTACACTAGCGAAGCAAGGGAAAAAGGGACAATTTGAGACCATCTGGGAGCCATGGAACAACTTTATAATCAACAAAACCTTTCAGTCCTAGACTAACATATATTTCCAGCGCCTCACCCCACGGCAAAAGCCTTTGCTTCTTATACCACTGTAGAGAATTAAGTCTTTGGTGAGTTAGCCGACAAGACAGTTAGTCTCCTGCCCCTTCAGAGTGATAGCCATAGTTACAATCCCAACCCCCCTTCCCCCCTCCAACCCACCTATATCCCCCTTCAATACCTTGAGACTTGGTCCTCCAATCAAACAACCAAAAAACCACAGGTATTTACAATGGTGTTGAAGACTACTTCTTCAAACAACCACTTGAGGTATAATAAATACCATAGATTGCAATGTGTTACATTCTCAAGAAAGAATTGCTCTGATGTTTTTCTTGCTCTTTCTATATCTTCATAATTAGACGGCGAAACACGCCGACTAAACTTTCTATGCCACTTTGACATCCTCATTGTGAGGAGTTGTTACTCACTTCATAATTCAATTGTAAATTGATACTCTGTAAACAACTCTATTGTTACTTCATACTGTACTGTCTACTCTGTAGAATACCATGTATGTAATCTCGCTATACCAATTGCTTTTGTACAATTCTGAAAAATGAATAAAACAAAAATAAAAAAAAATAAAAAAAAAAGACAGGGTGAGCCCACCAGGATATTGCGCCCCCAGCAGGCCAATGCCCTAGGCGAATGCCTAGTTCTTCTAACGGTGGCGCCGGCCATGACTATTTCCAACCAAACTACAACAACGCAGACACTAACTCCCCCAATCTGTCCACATCCCTCTTCATACCCTAGATCAAAACCCTCTGGGGCACCAGTCCCAGGTAATTTCCCACTGCAACAATATATCCGGCAGCTGCCCAAAACTAATTTTCCCAAATATTTCTAAACAAACTGCACTTCAACCCAAAATCCTATAACCATACTCCTGGAGTCAAACCAGGGAACGAGGGAAGCCCAGCTGTAAGCTGTGACTCCGAACTGCAGCTCTCATATGCGCCCAGTATATATACGAATGTTGAACCAACCAGGCAGTCCAATCTAGAAAAAGAAAAATAGAACCCAAAAGGAACAGGTAACATCACAACCACGACCCCAACCTGCTCTAAACCACCTACCAATCCTCTTAACCAACTCATCCCTTAGAAATAGCTATAAAATAAAATAAAAAATGGTCAGATGATTTCACTGATCATGTGACCTAAACAATAATTAACTTTAAAACATAAAAAATAAATAAAGAATAAGCAACTAAGATAAAAGAGAGTTTAAAAACAACATAGTATATGTAAATGTATTAGGGATAATAAGTATCCACAAGAAGAATCTTAATACAGAGGAGTTCACTTTCAAAAGGGTTCCAAGATGGCCACCGCAGTGTACCAGGATGGCCGCCGCCGGAGGGGATAAAAAAGAATGACAAATAATGTACTTAAACCTGAGTCTAGGTAGATCTATATTGTGATTTGTGTTAGAATTGTGATATTGCAAAAGCTGATTTCTGTCGTAGTTTTTAATTCAGTAATTAAGGTATCAATGTCATTCTATATTAAATAAATTTTTAAAAAAGGGATTAGGATTGCCAGGTTTTGGGCACTTATGCCCTCTTAAAAACCCTTGTTTTTTGTTTTTGTGGAGTCTTCCTCCTTCCCTATTCTATCTAGACTCAGGTTTAAGTACCTTATTTGTAATTCTTTTTTATCCCCTCCGGCAGCGGCCATCTTGGTACACCTCGGCGGCCATCTTGGAACCCCTTTGAAAGTGAACTCCTCTGTATTACAATTCTTCTTGTGGATACTTATTATTCCTAATACATTTACACATACTATGTTGTTTTTAAACTCTCTTTTATCTTAGTTGCTTATTCTTTATTTATTTTTTATGTTTTAAAGTTAATTATTGTTTAGGTCACACGATCAGTGACATCATCTGACCGTTTTTTTATTTTTTATTTCATAGCTATTGAAGAGTGAAGGTCCCCTACTCTGTAA
>OW240914.1:196082085-196093175 GCA_933207985.1 Pelobates cultripes
TGCTGTTGGATTCAGGTAAGTGTTTATTTTAAACGGATTTTTAACCCTTTTAGCACTGGTGTATGGAATTTTAATCATAGGGTGAGGGACACTATAGCTTTAGGAATACATTTTTGTCGTCCTTAAAACTCTATATGGGTTTTTATACGAGAGTAGCACACATCATGTGTCTAATGCTGCAGAGACAAAAACAAAGTGATTTAACTCCTAAATGGCAGTGAATTAACAGGGAAACTTCAGTGGCATGATTTATACACACAAACTGCTTCATTTAGCTAAAGTTGTTTTTGTGACTATAGTGTTCCTTTAAAGAAAGTAAGGGGTTTCCATCTTTACATAAAAAAATAAATAAAAAAATTTAAAATATCAATTTTTTTACATAAGTAAAATAAAGTTTGGAGGACAACAATTTATGAATAAAAAGTACAACAGTTACCTCATGAGTGGCTGGTTGGAATTATTTATACAAATACCTTAGTTACTGCCTAGTAACACCTCTAGTGGCAGTCACTCAGACTTTCATCATCTCCATGCTCCATGGAGGCGCTGAACTTTCTTTTATAGAGATTTTTTTATTTATTGATTCAACGATTGTCTATAACGAGATGCTGATTGATGCTGCGCAGCATTTTGCCACGCATGTGCAATAGCCTCTATTGTGTTTGGCTAAGATGGTCAAGTCTAATGATCTCAGCCAAAGAGAGGGAGCATAGGCTCGGCCAGACGTGACCAGGCCTGCGCGGCGCTAGGAAAAAAAGTAAGTAAAACACCTTTTTAACTAGGGCTAGTATCGGTGGCCACCTTAATGGTGGGTTAGATCTATAGTATCAGGAATACATGTTTGCTTGCCCCCTGTAACGAGAATATACCCCAACACGCAGGATTTAGCTAAACAGAAGACAACACAGAGGAGAGATACGTCTACCGGACCTTAGAATGGCCGGACTCGACGTATATGAGAGGAGACAGTCAGGAACGATCCGAAATCAAGGGCACAGAGAGACAGCGTAAACTAGGACAAGCCGGGGTCTGGTACACAGTAAACAACAAGCCGACAACCAGAACAGATAAGGATAAAGAGAAAACGTAGTCAGAAACAAAGCCAAAGTCAATACGGAGAAACACAACTGAACACAACAAGCGCTAAAGGGAACTGATACAGAAACCACGATAGGGCAGGGAGTAAAGGGAGAGGTAAGTTTAAATAGCTTCAAAACTAATGTGATTGGCTCCTGTCATATCCACACCCCCAAAAGGTAAGTGTATGGGGAGTGTGGCATGACAGGGGCCAATGGGAGCCTTTTGATAATTTAGGCTCCCACTGTCTCTTTAAGAGCGCGCCCGAGACTCGCGGCGCGCTCTTAGATTCAGGCGGGACACGTGACCGCTTCTCGCGGTCACTGCCCGCCTTGCTAGTGGAGCCGTCGGATGAGCCGCGCGCGGCTCGTGCAGCAGCAGGACCGCGCGCGGCTTGAAGAGAGGACCGCGGCCGGCCCCTGGAGAAGGTGAGTAACGCTACAGTACCCCTCCCTGAGGACACGCCCTCGGGCGGGTAGGGCCAGGCCTGGCCGGAAAACGAGAATGGTAAGAACGCACAAGGCGGGGAGCGTGAACAGCATCAGCTGAAATCCAACTGCGCTCCTCAGGCCCATAACCCTTCCAATGCACCAAGTATTGAAGTCGACCCCTAAGGTAACGAGAATCAAGAACGGCAGAGACTTCGAATTCCTCATGACCCTCCACGGAGACAGGAGGGGGAGGCGGAGAATGCCGGGTATAGCGGTTGCGTACGTAAGGTTTTAACAACGAAGTGTGAAACACATTAGGAATACGCAGATTCCTAGGAAGACCCAAGGCGTATGAAACAGGATTAACCTTATGCAGTATACGATAAGGACCTATGAAGCGGGGAGCCAATTTCATAGAAGGCACCCGCAGGCGAATATTCCGCGTGGAAAGCAAAACCCTGTCCCCCACAACATAAGTAGGAGCCGCCCTGCGATGCTTGTCAGCCTGAGCCTTCTGGCGAGCAGCGGAATCCACCAAAGAACGCTGAACCTGCTCCCAAGTATTACGCAAACCAGCCAAATGCTCATCCAGAACTGGCATGCCCTGTGAGGAGAATGCAGCCGGAAGAACAACGGGTTGCTGGCCATAGACAACGTAAAAAGGGCTTTTGCCGGAAGAATCATGAGTGGCATTATTTCGAGCAAACTCAGCCCAAGGAAGTAGGTCAGACCAATTGTCCTGATGGTGAGACACAAAACAACGAAGGTACTTCTCCAGAGACTGGTTGGCACGTTCAGCAGCTCCATTAGATTGGGGATGGTAAGCGGAAGAAAATGAGAGAGAAATACCCATTTCTGAGCAAAAGGCTTTCCAGAACCTGGAAATAAATTGACTACCCCTATCGGACACGATAGATACAGGAATACCATGTAACCGAAATACTTCTCTAGCGAAGATAAGAGCCAGTTCCTTGGATGTGGGCAACTTGCTAAGAGACACAAAGTGAGCCATCTTGGAAAACCGATCTACTATCATCAGGATGACTGTGTTACCATTCGAAGGGGGTAATTCAACAATAAAATCCATGGATAGGTTAGACCAAGGTCTCTCGGGAACTGGTAAGGGATGCAGAAGCCCACAAGGAACTCTACGAGACGTTTTCATACATGCACAAGTAGTACAAGCACTTATATAGTCAGTGACATCCTTACGTAAGGAACCCCACCAAAAATATCGAGAAATGGCTGACATCGTTTTGGTAATACCAGGATGTCCAGCAGTCTTAGTATCATGATATAATGACAGAATCTCCCGTCTCTCGGGAACATCAACAAACAATTTATCAATAGGCCTCTCGCTAGGTGCCATACTTTGTTTCGCCTGTATGGTCTGCAAGAGGGATGAAGAAATAGACAACATAGTAGTGGCTATTATCCTGTCTGGGGGAATGACAGGAGTAACATCAACCTCCTGTTTGTCAGTAGTTTCGAACTGTCTGGACAGAGCATCTGCTTTAATGTTGCGATCACCTGGCCTATAGGTAATAATATAATTGAAACGGGACAAAAATAGTGACCATCTGGCCTGTCTAGAAGATAATCTTTTAGCTTCACCAAGGTAGGATAGATTCTTGTGATCTGTAAAAATTAGAATAGGATCCTTAGTTCCTTCTAACAGATGTCTCCATTCTTTAAGGGCTAAGATAATAGCAAGGAGTTCACGATTACCCACATCATAATTCCTTTCAGCTTTGGACATTTGTCTAGAAAAGAAGCCACAAGGATGCAATGGCTTTTCAGGCGATTCTCTTTGGGACAAAACAGCACCTACCCCGATTTCAGAAGCATCAACTTCAAGAATATAAGGCAGTGAGGGGATAGGGTGCTGTAAAATAGGTGCCGAGGCGAATGTAGTTTTAAGAAAGTCGAAAGCCTGAAGTGCCTCGGGAGACCAGACACGAGTATTACCACCCTTTTTTGTCATACGGGTAATAGGTGCTACAATAGAAGAAAAACCCTTAATAAAGCGTCTATAATAGTTAGAGAAACCAAGAAAACGTTGAATTGCTTTCAAACCCTGTGGTAGAGGCCACTCTATAACCGCAGAAAGCTTCTGGGGATCCATACGAAACCCTTTGGCGGAAATCAAATACCCCAAGAACTGGACTTCGGATTGGTCAAATAAACATTTTTCTAGTTTACAGTAAAGACCATTATTAAGAAGGGTCTTCAATACTGTTGTGACATGCCTGTGATGAGTGTGTAAATCTGTAGAATATATCAATATGTCGTCCAAGTATACAATTACAAATGTGTGAATAAAGTCTCTTAGGACGTCCTTAATAAATTCCTGAAATACTGCTGGGGCATTGCAAAGACCAAATGGCATAACAGTATATTCGTAATGACCGGATCTAGTGTTGAATGCAGTCTTCCATTCGTGACCTTCCTTTATGCGTATTAAATTGTAAGCACCTCTAAGGTCCAATTTGGTGAACACAGTAGCATGTTTCAGCCTGTCAAATAACTCTGTAATTAAAGGTATAGGGTATGCATTTTTGATAGTGATTTTGTTTAGACCTCTATAATCGATGCACGGTCTTAAATCACCCTCTTTCTTAGATACGAAGAAAAACCCTGCTCCAGCCGGAGAAGAGGATCTCCTAATGAACCCCTTTTCTAGTGATTCTTTAACATACTCCTCCACGATACGGTTCTCTTGAATAGATAAGGGGTACACCCTGCCCTTAGGAGGTATAGTGCCAGGCAATAAATCGATAGCACAATCATAGGATCTGTGAGGCGGTAATTTATCAGCTTCCCTTTTATCGAATACAGTCTTGAGAAACAAGTATTGAGGAGGTATAACAGTAGACAAAGGAGGAGTGGTAGGAACATTAATGGTATTTAAAGGGGTGACTTTAATCATACAAGAGTCGTGGCAGGTTTTACCCCATGATTTTAATTGTCCCAATTCCCAGTCAAAAATGGGATTGTGAGAACACAACCAAGGGTACCCTAACACGATATGAGAAGAGGGAGAGGTGATAACCTGAAACCGAATGGTCTCAAAGTGTAAAACCCCTGTGTACATGAATAATGGTACAGTTTCATGGGTAACGACTGGAGTATTTAAAGGTCTACCATCTATGGCCTCAATGGCCAAGGGTATCTCCCTTTCTCTGACGGGAATGTTATTTTTCGTAACAAACTCAGAGTCAATGAAGTTCTCAGCAGCCCCAGAATCAACCAAGGCTAGTATGCATTCTGCTATACAACTCACCCCCGTATGAAGGGAAACAGGGAGAAGCAAACGATTAGGAGGCAATTTAGGAGACTTAGAGATCACACCCAAGGCCAGTCCCCTATAAGGTCTTAGGTGCGAGAGTTTTCCGGACGCAAAGGACATTCCCTTACCATATGGTCTCGCCTACCACAGTATAGGCAGAGTCCATTCCTTCTTCTAAGTAGTTTTTCAGTATCCGAGAGTTTGGCAACCCCTAATTGCATGGGTTCCTCCTCGGATACTTTAACACTCTCAGGTTTATCAACTCTGGGGTTAGTAGATGTGACCAGACGTCTATTCTTGTTTTTGGTATAGAGCCTGTCGCGAATTCTATTATCTATATCAATGAGGTAGTCAATAAGATCCTCTAATGGAATAGGAAGCTCCCTTGCCGCTACCTCATCTAATATAGTGTCAGATAAACCTTCCATGAACGCAGTAGTTAACCCATTATTGGTCCAATCTACCTGTGAAGCAAGGGTACGAAACTGAATAGCATAATCCGCCACAGACCTAGACCCCTGTTTAATCCTCATTAACCCTCTTGCGGCATTCTTTGACCTCTTTGTTGTGTCAAAAGTTCTACGAAAAGCCGTAAGAAAACTATTGAAATCATGAACCATAGGTCCATTGGCCTCCCAAATAGGATTTGCCCACTCAAGTGCTTTGTCGGTAAGTTGATGCATCAAAAACCCCACTTTAGACCTATCAGTGGGAAAGGAATGAGGATACATCTCAAGGTGGAATTCTATTTGATTAATAAAACCTCTGCATGTCTTGGCTTCCCCTCCATACCTAGGAGGAGGTGTTAAATGGGGCGAAGAATTGGGTGAATTGGATACTTCGGGAGGATGAGGTGTAGGAGGGTTAGGTGCGGTTGCAGGAATGGTTCTAGACAAGAGCGTCTGGAGAGCCTGTGCTATCTGATCCATACGGTGATCCTGCTCTACAAACCTTGCCTCATGAGAAGCCATTTGCTGAGCCAAATCTGCGGGGTCCATGGCCCTATCGTAATGTAACGAGAATATACCCCAACACGCAGGATTTAGCTAAACAGAAGACAACACAGAGGAGAGATACGTCTACCGGACCTTAGAATGGCCGGACTCGACGTATATGAGAGGAGACAGAGTCAGGAATGATCCAAAATCAAGGGCACAGAGAGACAGCGTAAACTAGGACAAGCCGGGGTCTGGTACACAGTAAACAACAAGCCGACAACCAGAACAGATAAGGATAAAGAGAAAACGTAGTCAGAAACAAAGCCAAAGTCAATACGGAGAAACACAACTGAACACAACAAGCGCTAAAGGGAACTGATACAGAAACCACGATAGGGCAGGGAGTAAAGGGAGAGGTAAGTTTAAATAGCTTCAAAACTAATGTGATTGGCTCCTGTCATATCCACACCCCCAAAAGGTAAGTGTATGGGGAGTGTGGCATGACAGGGGCCAATGGGAGCCTTTTGATAATTTAGGCTCCCACTGTCTCTTTAAGAGCGCGCCCGAGACTCGCGGCGCGCTCTTAGATTCAGGCGGGACACGTGACCGCTTCTCGCGGTCACTGCCCGCCTTGCTAGTGGAGCCGTCGGATGAGCCGCGCGCGGCTCGTGCAGCAGCAGGACCGCGCGCGGCTTGAAGAGAGGACCGCGGCCGGCCCCTGGAGAAGGTGAGTAACGCTACACCCCCCCTTACCCACCTTAAAAAGTACCACTCTGGCCCCACCCCAACACGCCTCCTGGCTGACTACATCAGGATTGATGATCTCGGCTAATCACAATGCTTTCAAAGCATTGGATTGGCTGAGATTGTCCATTCTCATGGTCTCAGTCAAGAGTGCAGGCCAAACGCTGCCCTGGCCAATCAGTATTAAATTAATCTATGGGGAAAGTTCAGCGTGTCCATGCAGAAATAACAGCTTGGGAGGAAACACAAGAGCTTCTCCATTGCTGGCAGAGTAGCTTTTACGTTCGTCGCAGCGTGCAGTGCTTGCTGATAACAGGCATAAATTATGCACAGAATTTACATTAGGTACCCTGGAACAGAGTTCTGGGCTGCCTAAGTCATGTATGTTGGGTGTGCAACTTGCCCCCAGCACATAATTAAAGGATCACTATAGGTTCAGGAACACAAACCTGTATTCCTGACCCTATAGTGTTAAAACCACTGTCTAGCCCCCCTGGGCCCCTCATGCCTCCATAAATATAGCAAAATCTTACTGTATTCAAGCCTGAAGCTGTAGATCTGCATGCTGTTTGCTCAGAAAAACCAGCAGTCTGCTGACATCATGCTTCCCATAGGATTGTCTGAGACTGACACAGAGGCAGATCAGGGGCAGAGCCAGCATGATTCAAACACAGCCCTGGCCAATCAGCATCTCCTCATAGAGATGAATTGAATCAATGTATCTCTATGAGGAAAGTTCAGTGTCTGCATGCAGAGGGAGGAGACACTGAACGTTTTAATGCATTTTAGGCAGTCATGACCCAGGAAGGATCTCTAACAGCCATCTGAGGTGTGGCCAGTGGAGTTATCACTAGGCTGTAATGTAAACACTGCATTTTCTCTGAAAAGACAGTGTTTACAGCAAAAAGCCTGAAGGTAATGATTCCACCAGAACAAATTCAATAAGCTGTAGTTCTGGTGACTATAGTGTCCCTTTAAAAAATAAATTTAGATGTGCAGTGTTTCAACTTGGCCCTGTAAGCCTGTTCCAGTCTTGGTTAACCCCTGCAAGTCTGTTCCAGTTTTCGTTAATCCCTCACCTGATTTATCCAGTGCCGACCATTTGGTAAAACTTTACTTTTCATGTTCAACACTATTATTTCTGGAATTACCAATCAAGATTCCACCATATTTATTGCTTCTATTTTGCACTGGGACTTTAAAGTTAAACCTTTTTAAATAAGGACTTTAAGTTTAATGACTGTGTCTGTCTGAATCTCTGCATATTGAGCCCATTCACCACAAATCCCTGACCTCTGGGTGCCTATAGTGTCCCTTTAAGCCTGGTAAGGGTATTTTAAGTGGTTTAGTAAATCAGTGAATTGTTGAAGGTTAGTCTTAATTATGGGACATTCTTCTGATAGATCATGTTTCTGTTGAGATAACAAGAACATTCTCTTGTTTCTCTGCGGGACTTTCTGGTGCGTCTAGTAAAACAATAAAATATATGGTGAGACTGTGTTGTGTGTTAATAGGGATGTCTGGTACTTCAGGGTAGAAGGGGAACGTACAAAGTGTTTGGGTTTTTTTGGTGGGGAGGAGTTTTGTGTTGGTAGGGGATTTCATGCATTTATGGAAGCAGAGAAAGTTACAGTGCGGATGTTGTGGATATTTTTTTATCAGGGGATTTCTGATCCCTCATAAATTACATTCCTATCAAACTGTCAAGCTGGATTCCCACAGGCAGGCTGTGTTTCTTTTTATTTTTAATTTACTTATTTTTGCCTGTGGCCTGCACTTTGTTTTACATCATTGTGTTCTAGGGCCTCACCATGTAAGAGCTACAGCATGTACTATGCAACAGAAGCAGTACAGCTCTTGTATGTTAAATGGACACTATAGTCATCAGAGCTGCTAAAGCTTAATGTAATGGTTCTGGTGTCTTTTTTTTAATGTTTCTCTTTTTCAGAGAAAAGACAGTGTTTATATTGCGGTCTAGTAACACCTCTACTGGCTGTAACTCAGATGGCCACTAGGGATGCTTCTAAGTCCTGTGCTGTACGGTTAACAACCCCTACGTAAAAAACCTACACACACACACACTATTAACTTGAGTTCTTGGCTGGCTAATGTTACATTTGTACATAAGAAGTGTATATTGTCAGCACACATAGCATGTTGGTGTCCTCTGTGCCGTCCATGACCTACTCTCAGCCCAACGCAGCGAATGTGAGTGACATCACCGAAGGCAGATTAGGCAGCATGGAATACTTGGCCTCGCTGTGTGAACCCAGGTAAGTTTATCCAGTTAGAGCCATTACAGCTAAAAACAGTGTTTTAATAAAACACTGTTTTTGGTTGAAGGAAGGCTTTAAGAAATAATAAAATAAAAGTAAAAATGTAGAATCATCCCTTTGATTTTATTGCAAAATGTACATGTAAATTAACTTACAAAACAAGAGTATGTTTTGTCAGCTATGTCGTTTGACTTTAATGGAGAGGAATATAATTCTAAACTAACTGATGCTAATTGTAAGAGTTTATTGTTGGGAACAAACAACATAACCAATCAGACCTTGAGAAAGGACGTTTTAAAATCACATTTTATGTTCACAAGAACTTTCCTTAATACTTATATATTCTTAGACTTTGACTCCTGAACCAGAACCGACACCATGCTGATTAAAATGGTACGGTCTATGTGCTTGGTTTTGGTCCAAGACACGCTTTGATTTAACCCCTTAAAACCGGAGGACGTACAATTACGCCCTCTAATAGGCGGCTCTAAACGTAAGTTTTTGTTAACTTACCCGGTCGCCGGCGGTCCCACGCCGGCGATCGCGGTGGGGGGGACTCCGAGGGAGCCCCCCGCGGCACATCCGTCCTCGTTGAAGCCCCCCGGCCATGTGAGAGTGGGGTCCTAGCGAGGACCCCACAATCACATGGCCGGGGATAGCTGGCTTCTGTATTGCCGGCAGGGGGGCTGCCTGTAATGGCAGGTGGTCCCCCTGCTGGCTGAAAATAAAATAAAAATAAGTTAATGGTGTAAAAAAAAATAATTATATATACTTAGATCATATGTATATATTATATATATATATGATCTAAGTATATATATATACACATATACATACACACACATACACCGTCTAGGTGTATTTTACTATTAATATATATATAATTATATATATATATATTAATTAATATCAAATTACACGTAGACTGATACTGATTAAATATATATATAATTATTGTTATATATATATTTATATATAATATAAAAAAAATAAAAATGTAAATACGTTAAAAAAGAAAATTTAAAAAATAATTAAAAATAAATAATTAAAAAATATATAGATGTGTGTTATTTCGTTCTAACTGTTTTGTGAAATTAATATATATATATATATATATATATATCAAAATACACGTAGAACGAAATAATATATATCTATCTATATACATAAATATATACGTATATATCACTATATATATATACCTATATATAAATAAAAATATTTTAAAAAAATTATATAGATATATACATATATATACACATACGTATATATATACATATATTAATTCTACATATATATATTTATGTAATATTTTTACATAATTAGGTATCTTAATTAATTACAATTAGCAGGACCTGCCTGACAACCCATTTAAAGTAAAGGAATTTAATTTTGCTAGCACTATATTTAACCCTATAACTTCCAAGACACCATAAAACCTGTAAATTGGGGGTACTGTTTTACTCGGGAGACTTCGCTGAACACAAATATTAGTGTTTCAAAACAGTAAAATGTATTACAACAATGATATCGCCAGTAAAAGTGAAGTTTTTTGCAATTTTCACGCACAAACAGCACTTACACGGATGATATTATTGCTGCAATACTTTTTACTTTTTTGAAACACAAATATTTGTGTTCAGCGAAGTCTCCCGAGTACAACAGTACCCCTCATGTACAGGTTTTATGGTGTTTTCAAAAGTTACAGCGTCAAATATAAGGCTTGTGTTTCATTTTTTTCACATTAAAATTCGCCAGATTGGTTGCGTTGCCTTTGAGACCCTATGGTAGCCCAAGAATGAAAATTACCCCTATGATGGCATACCATTTGCAATAGTAGACAACCCAAGGTATTGCAAACAGGGTATGTCCAGTCTTTTTTAGTAGCCACTTAGTCACAAACACTGGCCAAAATTGGCGTTTTTTGCATTTTTCACACACAAAACAAATACTAACGCTAACTTTGGCCAGTGTTTGTGACCAAATGGCTACTAAAAAAGACTGACATACCCCATTTGCAATACCTTGGGTTGTCTACTATTGCAAATGGTATGCCATTATGGGTGTAAATTTCATTCCCGGGCTACTATACAGTCTCAAAGGCAACGTAACCAATCTGGCGAATTTCAATTTCAAATGTAACGTGCTATATTTGACCCTGTAACTTCCCAAAACGATAAAACCTGTACATAGGGGGTACTGTCTTACACGTGAGACTTTACTAAATACAAATATGTGTATTTTATTGCAGTAAAATCAAACAGTATTATGACACTGACCTTTTAAAATGCAATTTAGAACTAAAAAAATCAAAAAAATCGTATTTTCTCCCATT
>OW240914.1:196100193-196280136 GCA_933207985.1 Pelobates cultripes
AGTATGTGTATGGGGGCAGCATGGGGGGCAGTATGTGTATGGGGGCAGCATGGGGGGTAGTATGTGTGTATGGGGGGGTAGTATGTGTGTATGGGGGGGCAGCATGGGGGGAGGCAGTATGGGGGCTATGTGTGTGTGTGATCAGGGTAGGGTGGCTTTTTTTTTTTATAGTATAATATTTTTTTATTTAATTAAAATAAATATTATCCTATGTCCCCCCTCCCTTCTTACCTTTACTGGGAGGAGGGGGGACATATTTCTATCCCTGGTGGTCCCAGTGGTGATTCATTGGTGGTCAGGTGGTCAGAGTGAACTCTAGCCCGCGCTCCCGGGCTAGAGTTCACTCTCGCGAGATTTGGAGCGTTGCCGTGGTAACCGCGGCAACGCTTCAAATCTCACGAGAGGAGGACCCGGAGGAGCTGAGCTCCCGGGTCCTCCCTCTCCCTCCCCTGCCGGCTGTCAGCACAGTGTCTGCGGACCGGGGAGGGAGATCTCTGATCTCCCCTCCGGTCCGCAGGCACATTGCAGGGCTGGCACCTGCATGTGCTGCTGGCAGGGGAGGGAGACCGGCGGATTTCTCGGGGGGGGCAATTGCCCCGTTGCCCCCCCCCTGGATCCGCCAGTGCCACTCTCCACAGTATACAAACCACTCCAAGTAACTCCTGGTTTTCTAACTCCTACTTGAAAGAGTCTACTTAATAGAGGCTGCTTTCAAATAATGTGAGCAAGCTCAGAGAGTTAGGGGTGTGCCTTTATGGGGATACAAATCCCACACAGGTGTAATTAATGAACACTCCCCCAATCAATCAAGCAGCAGCACAAAAAAAAGGGGGGGAAACCAGAACACACACAAAAAGCCAGAATTTAAAAACAATTTTTTTTTTCTTTTTTAAACCTTACCAACTTTAAAGATTAAACAAAAATAAAATACAAACCACTCTCCACGGTACCCCGACCACTCTCCCAGTATACAAAACACTCCAAGTAACTCCTGGTTTTCTAACTCCTACTTGAAAGAGTCTACTTAATAGAGGCTGCTTTCAAATAATGTGAGCAAGCTCAGTGAGTTAGGGGTGTGCCTTTATGGGGATACAAATCCCACACAGGTGCAAACAATGAACATTCCCCCAATCAATCAAGCAGCAGCACAAAAAAAGGGGGGAAAACCAGAACACAAAAAAAAAAAGTAAATTTAAAAAACAAAAATATATATATATATATTTTTAAACCTTACAAACTTTAAAGATTAAACAAAAATAAAAAACAAACCACTCTCCACAGTATACAAACCACTCCAAGTAACTCCTGGTTTTCTAACTCCTACTTGAAAGAGTCTACTTAATAGAGGCTGCTTTCAAATAATGTGAGCAAGCTCAGTGAGTTAGGGGTGTGCCTTTATGGGGATACAAATCCCACACAGGTGCAAACAATGAACACTCCCCCAATCAATCAAGCAAGGTGAAATGCATTAGTGTGTTACATACTTTTTTTTTTATTTGTTTAATAAAATAAATCTGCATTGTACCAATGGACCTTTATTGGACATCTTTTTATTGGAGTAGCTGTATCTCACATTCCCAGGTGGGGGACAACCCACCTATGCTTTAAAGGACTGAGCAATCTCTATTTGCTTATCCATTGTGAGTATATTTCTCTCTTTATTTTATTTGTTTTATTAATACAGAGAACACTATTCCTGTTCTTTTATATCATTATATATATATATATATATCACTGGAGCATCATCTGGAATACACCATGTGGATTATTGAGTGCAATATATTTTCCCTATATTCTGCCTCTGCTGTTATAGACATACTACACTATATTAGTATTCCTGTCCCATTTTGTTTTCTCTCTTATATTGGCTCCATTGGGTTCCACACAAGGACTTTAATTGTTAAGCGCTGCTTCCCTACATCCCCCACTTTACTTGCATCAATGACCAGAAAGAAGAGACTCTGGTTTGGGAATGTTTTAGCTGCTGTACACATAAGGAACAAGCGCCAGAAATCTCACTTGCTGCTATAAGCTGGATTCAAACCTAAACGTACCAAAGCCAACCTGAAAACACAAAGGACCTGGTATTCGATAAGGAGGAACCCTTTGCATGCAAGAAAAAGGAAACCCCGATCTCAGCACAGACTCTTTGAAAAGCCTCTGTACAGAAAACTGTACATACTCCAACTCTGGGCAAAGAAAATAACGTAACCAAACAGCCTTTACCAAAAACATCCGTCTTGAAACTACATCAGTAAATGACAACCCGGTTATGCCACAATTCAAAATCTAAAGACTGTAGACCCACACCTCCAACTTACCAACTCACTAACCCTAAAGGCCCCCAAAAAGGCCCAACTAAAAGCCACAGAGAATTACAGGACCTCATACATGGATACGCAAACCATTCCTTAAAGAATTTTAAGACACTAGTCTCCTAGAGTCGACCAACACACTCCCATTTCTGAAATCTTTGAGAGCCTGATGGACAATGAAATGCTTTGTGATATCCTCCCACCCATTAAGCTTGAAATTTAAGCCAACAATTTACGATCAACCACCGATCGAGATGTACCCGAAGCAAACATATGACATAGAAACCTTAACAAAGTGTCTAACAGAGCCTCTGCTGAAAGATTACACTCCTGACACACCTTATTGTAAGCTGTCCGGACAGGACAATTCCTGCGATAGCATTCAGAAACCTGGGCACATGAAACAACATTAAATCTCATACACTACCAAACAAAACGTCAAGGAAGACGAACTACAGGAATAGAGGAAGCAGAAAGGCCATTTTCTGCAGTAAATGCCAACAAATATCACCTTTCAATATCGCAACTGGTGTCCCCACAAAGCTAACACCATAACTAAGGGAGATAACTCCAGAAAAGTCAAATTGCGAATAAGTGAGCAAGCCTTACACTCTTCAGGCCATGCTTCTACACACCACTTCCCTGCAAAGTAGGCCCCAAAAGCCACACTCCCAGACGCATCCCTAAATAACTTCAACTCTGGAGAAGAAACTGCTAACTCCCGAAAAAAAGACCCACCCATTAAACTCTCGAAGAAAAAACACCCAGACATCCAAATCAGCCTTCAAAGAAGCTGTGACCCCCAAAAAATTAATGAGTTGATACCACCCTCCCCCCCTAGTAGCCTTTGTCAAGAACCTGTTAAACACCCTACCAATGGGGATCAACTGGCATGCAAAATTCAACCGGCCAATCAAAGACTGCAATGCAAACCTCTTAAACCGCCATTACGAAGAGCAAGCAATTTGTCCTGCGACAAACAACAGTCTCCCTGGACAGAATCTATTTCCAAGCCCACAAACCACGAACCTGCTGTCTTATCACTTGCCAAAGGTACACAGAACACATGAGCCACTCATTCCATCGTTTTCAACACTTCCATTGTTTTCAACCCTAATTTCAACCCTACTCTGAACTAGAAGGCCTGATGCACAGGAAATGATCAAGATAATGGACCACAAAGTTCGTGCCTGCCTCGACTCTGACCACCCACTCTAAAAAAAGGTGCAGCATTTTTCAAAGTAGGCACAACAAATGGAACACCCCATGGACAAACAAAAATCCACAAAATATTTCTCCTCTAAATAGCATGATACATGTGATGAATCGGCAGAAGATGAAATGTCAATTCCACACCTCCCTTGGCCAACAGTGTTCCATGGCCTGCCCACCGATCCAAGTCAACTGCCTGATTGAATGATGCATGTGACATCGAACAGAGAGCTTTATCAATATCATCGTTCACAGATGATCCCTTCGGATATGAAAGACGGTGTATCAAATGGTACTTACAAGGTTCCTACTATGGTACAACACCCAATGGGGAAACCCTAAGCTTAGGTAGAGGGGGCCTCTCCATCCTTCCCAATTGGCCCTCTTAATGCAATTTTTCCCGCACCACCACTGGAAATTCACCTACTGACTTAAAATTATGAAATGACAATCCACCACCCTATTTTGTAAGGGGATAATGAATTCTTTACTAAAACCATCCCTAAGTAAAGTCGCATTGTCCTGGTTACCGTAACATCTTGCCGACTCTCACCGGCATTAACCCCAGCGGCAGTGGATGGGTCCGCACCTCCCGATGACCCCACTGCAGAAGCAGCCTTACCTCTTTTGAAGCACCGAAGAAATTCGTGGTCTCCTCCACAACCAGAACATTTGTGCTTAAACCGATATGTGCCCCCTTGTATTGGCCTTCATTGAAGAGCCAGCAGAAACCTTTTTTGTGGCTGGCCGACGAAGTAGAGGAGGATCCTGCGCCGGTCCCTGGCTCAAAGGGGGAAGCCTTCTGTGACATCATTATCTTCATGCATAGCGGCAGGTCCATTTGACCCCACTGCATTCCTGAATGGTCTACAAGCATTAAAGAAATTGTTCATCATAACGCCACCAGTCTAGACCCCCGTAAGTGTGATGTGCCTTCCACATACCATTTTGGGAACAAAACAACTGGGAACAACGCTCAGGAGACTTCTCGCCCATCACGCTAGCCAGAATACAAAAGTCCCTCAACCAATATACAAAAGTCTTGGGGATTTTACGATAGCGACGCTTCCTTTATCCTCCTCTTTATTGGTATCCTTTTTGTCATCCAGAGGGAGAAGCAAATAGATCTCCAGAAAATCCCATTTCCAGATACGTTCCTTCAATTCGGGCTTAAGATGACAATCCAAGGAAACATGTACGTTCTGACAAACTGCATCTGGGATAACCCCAATCAAATCTGCCTGCTTACTCCCCAAATCAATCATTGCCGAAAAAGCCGATCTTGCCACTGTATCGCCATCTGTGCTCTCCTCAGCAAAAAGGACCCCAAATGAGCTTGACCCAAAGCCTTCAGACCTAAGCACCCAAGCATGACTAAAATTCACATCCTTTCCCTTACCTGTACTCCAAGAATCTAAGAAACACTTTAAACCTTCTAAAACCTTCTAAAATCCCCAAAATGATGTACTGAAAGTTACTCACCAAGCCAAACCCCTTGCCGCTGAAGGCCGAGGGACTGTCACCCAAGATCCGCTGTCCTGACCCAAGCGCTGCGGTGCTTCGAACCGTACTTCCACATCGCACCTTATTCAAGGGCGATCGTCTTGGTGACCTCAGTCTCAACCGATCCGTGGGTGTCCATCTTGGTGACCTCACAGCACCCGATCTGTGGGTGACCGTCTTGGTGACCTGTAAGGAGAAGACATCCTGGGTAGGCTGACCGTACTAGCCCTGACTTGCCTTACCTCAAGTGGAAATGGTGAATCAAATCCCCAATGGCGTCCCGCCCCATGTGGCCATGAGCATGCACCAGCACAGATCTTATCCAGAGAACTCTCACTAGCTGATCTATACAGGCTACGCCTGCTGTTGGGAGCAAACTCACCCAGAGAATTCACAGCCAATTCCTCTGCTCTTCCACTCCAAGCAGCACCTCAGGCATCTTTAGATCCTGCTGCAAAGTTTGCTGTGTGTCCTGAACTGCTCCTACTGCCTGCTGTACGCATTAGGCGACATAGATTCATGGCTGCAATGTCCAACCATATCTAAAATTAGAAATTCACATCCTGAACATTTTGTCGCATATGAAACATAAAGTTTGCGGCCCGAACGCCCGGTTTCCTGAAAAACATCAAGTTCTTTGCCCAAACATTCGACCGCATGCATAAGCCCGCATTCACAGCCTGAACATATAGCAGTATTTGTGCCTCCTGCTTGATGACCCAAACATTCACCCGCATGCGAAAGGCCCAAAAGTTTGGTTGTATTTGTACCTCCTGTTTTGCAGCCTGAATGTTCAAACACAGCCTCATTCCTGTTGATACGGTGCGAAAATGCAGCCGCACACCGACGACTACCGACGACATATTCATTTTGCAGGACATTTTAGCCTGATATCCAGTCCAGGCCTGACTGAAAGCATCTCAGTAAATATTATCAGACATCTGGATTTGTGAATGAGCACTAGCTTTGCTTGAGTAAGCAATGCTTCTGACCAAAGAGGCCTTAAAGATGGCTTCCATATGGAGCAAAGGTAATTCAGGATAATGACTGAAATAAGGTATACAGAGGCCTTCCCTCGTCCCTCAAAACTGTAAAAGTGCCATGCTTGTTAAATCACATATAATCATGTACAGTAGTGTAGGATGGGTCGGGTGTCTGCATTTATATTCTTTCTGAGCTATGCAGAGTCACCGAAAGAAAATAGTACTTTCCTCAATGTGAAAACTGGGTGTGCGTGATGGAGATAAATGTGATGTAATTGGCTAAATGTAATTGTCTTTATTGCTTTGTAATATAAAACATTTAACCTGTGCACACATAGGGTAGGACAGGGCCGCCATCAGAAATTTTGGGGCCCCTGACAAAGCACAATGTCTGGGCCCTCCCCACTCCCCCACTCCCTCCCGGGACCGCCCACGCCCTACCTAGTCCGCTAACAATGATGCAGGACTGAATGTGTTGTGTATAGTGGAAGTGAATTAGAATGTGTGTAATGGATGTAGTGTTTGTGTGTATTAGATACTGTTTGTGCAGTGAATGCAGAGTGTGTGTTTGTGTAGCGGATGCAGTGTGTATAGTGAACGCAGAGTGTATTTGAGTAATGGATGTAGTGTGTGTACAGTGATGTAGTGTGTGTTTGTATAGTGGATGTAGTGTTTGTATGTACTAGATTAAATGTGTTTAGTGGATGCAGTGTCTGAAGTGGATGTAGTGTGTGTATTAGATGCAGTGTCTGTGTATAGTGAATGCAGAGTGTTTCAATTTGTGGTGGATGTAGTGTGTGTATTGTGAATACAGGATGTTTGTGTAGTGGATGCTGTGTGTATTGTTAATGCAGAGTGTATGTTAGTGTAGTGAATGCAGAGTGTGTGTCAGTATAGTGAATCCAGAGTGTGTGCATAGTTTAGTGAACGCAGAGTGTGTGTTAGTGTGTAAGGAATGCATAGTGTGTGTTAGTGTGTAATGAATGCAGAGTGTGTGTTAGTGTGTAGTGAATGCAGTGTGTCAGTGTAATGAATGTAGTGTGTGTGTCTGTAATGAATGTAGTGTGTGTGTTAGTGCAGTGAATGCAGAGTGTGTGTAAATATGTAGTGAATGCAGAGTGTGTTAATGTGTAGTGAATGCAGAGAGTGTGTTAGTGTGTAGCGGATGCAGAGTGTGTGTTAGTGTAGTGAATGCAGAGTGTTAATGTGTAGTGAATGCAGAGAGTGTGTTAGTGTGTAGCGGATGCAGAGTGTGTGTTAGTGTAGCGGATGCAGAGTGTGTGTCAGTATAGTGGATGCAGTGAGTGTGTTAGTGTGTAGTGTATGCAGAGTGTATGTTGTATTAGTGTATGCAGTGTGTGTGTTGTGTTAGTGTATGCAGTGTGTGTTGTGTTAGTGTATGCAGTGTGTGTGTGTTGTGTTAGGGTATGCAGTGTGTGTGTGTGTGTATGCAGTGTTTGTGTGTTGTGTTAGTGTATGCAGTGTGTGTGTGTGTTAGTGTATGCAGTGTGTGTGTGTTGTGTTAGTGTATGCAGTGTGTGTGTGTGTGTTGTGTTAGTGTATGCAGTGTGTGTGGTGTTAGTGTATGCAGTGTGTGTTGTGTTAGTCTATGCAGTGTATGTTGTGTTAGTGTATGCAGTGTGTGTGTGTTGTGTTAGTATATGCAGTGTGTGTGTGTTGTGTTAGTGTATGCAGAGTGTGTTGTGTTAGTGTATGCAGTGTGTGTATTGTGTTAGTGTATGCAGTGTGTGTGTGTGTGTTGTGTTAGTGTATGCAGTGTGTGTGTGTAACTGTGCAATGCGTAAATTAAATGTAAATGATATTCCCCCCTCCCTGCTTACCTGTGTCCAGGGAGGGGGGAGATTCCATCTGTGGTGGTCCGGTGGGGGGGGGCCCCCGGCTCCCTGTTACCGCAGAAGGGGCCCAGGCAGCACACAGCTTCTCCTTTCTTCTCTCTTCTAATAACTCTCGCGAGACCCGGTTACCATGGCAATGCTCCGCGGGTCTCGCGAGAGTGATTAGAAGAGAGAAGAGAGGAGAAGCTGTGTGCTGCCTGGGCCCCCTCTGCGGTAACAGGGAGCTGGGGGCCCGCTGCTGAACACATAGATCGCGATATTCGCTATCTATGTGTGCAGAGAAAGAAAGTGTGGTCCAGGACTGCCAGAGCAGTCCGGGCCCCTCAGAGCCGCCAGGCCCATGACAACAGTCATGGTTGTCACCCCCTGATGGCGGCCCTGGGGTAGGAATGAATTGCTTATAACCTTATGTAACCTCACCTAATCAAGTCCAGTTTCTGGAAGACCTTGACATTTTGTGTTTTTTTTTTTTAAGTTCTCTCGATGTTCTGTATTTATTTACACTTTGTTGCTATGTTGGATGTATGCGGTTTAAAGAAAAAAATATATGCAACTTGAGGTCAGTAAGGAATTCCCCTTCGCTGACAGTCAAGTTTCTATATATTTATACTCAGAGTGATATATTGGTTCTTACCAAACAACTTCTTGACATATATTAAGTCAGTAAGTAAGTTATTCACCACCCTATGTGATAACACTTAAACAACATGGGGCATTTCTAGGTGTAAAAAAACAGGGACTTCAGCCCAAGGGGAAATTTTATGGCCCATTACACATATATTGACTTAAGAAACATCTGAAGCCAGTCTCATCCATGCCCTACATTCAATCCTAAACCTCAATGTGTTCTATAAATCACATTTTGACACCAAATCTTTGATTTAATTCAGACTATTTATTAAATTTATAAACTTCATAAACTCCAAGGCTGTAATAACTCTTTACTTCACTACATTAAAACCCTGCACCCTCAGCAATCCTCGCCATGTGCTGTATAGTTAAAGGGACACTTTAGTGACCAAAACTGCTTTAACCTAATGAAGCATGACCCTGCAGTCTCACTGCTCAATTCTCCATATTTTAGAAGGTAAATCACATTGTTTATGCAGCACTAGGTACACCTCTCTCCATGTGACTTACACAGCCTTCCTAAACTCTTCCTGTAAAGAGTCATCTAATGTTTACACTTCCTTTATTGCAAATTCTGTTTTATTTAGAATTTCTTATCTCCTGCTCTGTTAATGGCTTGCTAGACCCTGCAGGGGCCCCCTGTGTGTGATTTAGGTTCCATTTACAGAGCAGGATATACATTTTTTTTACCGTAAGTAACATCTGATTGAAAATGAAACGATTTTTTTTGTCAGTCACAGTCAGGTGAGGGTGGCTAGGGCTACATAAACAAAAACAAAAGTTATTTAAATCCCAAATGGCAGAGAATTGAACAGTGAGACTGCAGCTGCATGATCTGTACACAAAAACTGCTTCATTAAGCCAAAGTTGTTTTGGTAACTACAGTGTCCCTTTAACTCCAAATATTTTGCATTAAAGGACCACTCTAGGCACCCAGACCACTTCAGCTTAATGAGGTGGTCTGGGTGCCAGGTCCAGCTAGGGTTAACCCCTTTTTTCATAAACATAGCAGTTTCAGAGAAACTGCTATGTTTATGAATGGGTTAAGCCTTCCCCTATTTCCTCTAGTGGCTGTCTCATTGACAGCCACTAGAGGCGCTTGCTTGCTTCTCACTGTGATTTTCACAGTGAGAGCACACCAGCGTCCATAGGAAAGCATTATGTATGCTTTCCTATGTGACCGGCTGAATGCGCGCACAGCTCTTGCCGCGCGTGCGCATTCAGCCGCATGGGAGGAGAAGAGGAGGATCGGAGGAGGAGAGTTCCCCACCCAGCGCTGGAAAAAGGTAAGTTTTAACCCCTTTCCCCCTTCCAGAGCCGGGCGGGAGTGGGACCCTGAGGGTGGGAGCACCCTCAGGCACTATAGTGCCAGGAAAACGAGTATGTTTTCCTGGCACTATAGTGGTCCTTTAACATTATACCATATTATATAATAGTAGGTGATATTTCTCTGTCAGTATTAAAGGGGACTTAGAGCTAATAGTAAATGGTGTCAAAATGAAACCCAGGGTTTTCAGGACCCCTGTTTGGCCCTCCCCCATTCCTCCAAGACTCCTGTAAATAACCCATCAACATAATATCAGGCAGCTTTAACCCCTTAAAGGGACACTGTAGGAACTGTATCTGCTTCATCTCATTAAGCTGGTTATAGTGTATGGAGTCCCCTGGTGCCATCATTTCTTTCAGCATTAAACAGTTTTTAATGTTGTAATGTTTTAATGCTAAACAAGAGACCACGACAGTCCATCCCCTCTGTGCTGCTTTGGCTAATATGGAAGTATTACCCTGAGCAGCAATGGGCAGCTGTGATTGGCTGAGAGTGTCAGCTGACTGCTTTTAACCTGTCAGAGCTCCAACTGACGGTATGAATGGGTATGACAACAAGGAAGTGTGTAATCTCTGCCTTAGCTACACATACAGAAGGGGCGGGACTGTGGGTGGCCAGTGACTCTTATTTTGTGGCATACTGCACAAACATGGTGCAACACTGAATGGAGGGACAGTGCCAGGGCACTCCAGGCACTATAACCAATTCAAAGAGACAAAGTGGTTATAGTGACTACAGTGTCCCTTTAAGGACTGAGCCAAAATGTACACGTTGTGAACGAAACAAAATGTAAACAAAACCTGGCATTTGCGCTACATGTCTGTCCAACCGTAATTCACCTCTTTCATATTAAATGCACCCACCCTTATTATATATCATTTTATTCAGGGGAAACAGGGCTTTCATTTAATATCAAATATTTAGCTATGAAACATAATTTAATATGAAAAATATGGGAGAAAATGAGATCTTTTAGATTTTTTTAGTTCTACATGACATTTTAACTGTCAATGTCATAATACTGCTTGCTTTTACTGCAATAAAATACACATATTTGTATTCAGTGATGTCTCACGTGTAAAACAGTACCCCCTATGTACAGGTGTTATGGCGTTTTGGGAAGTTACAGGGTCAAATATAGCACGTTACATTTGAAATTGAAATTCGCCAGATTGGTTACGTTGCCTTTGGGACTTTATAGTAGCCCAGGAATGAAATGTACACCCATAATGGCATACAATTTGCAATAATAGACAACCAAAGGTATTACAAATGGGGTATGTCCAGTCTTTTTTAGTAGCCATTTGGTCACAAACACTGGCCAAAGTTAGCGTTAGTATTTGTTTGTGTGTGAAAAATGCAAAAAACGCCAATTTTGGCCAGTGTTTGTGACTAAGTGGCTCCTAAAAAAGACTGGACATACCCCGTTTGCAATACCTTGGGTTGTCTTCTTTTGCAAATGGCATGCCATCATAGGGGTAATTTTCATTCTTGGGCTACCATACGGTCTCAAAGGCAACCTAACCAATCTGGTGAATTTTAATATGAAAAAAATGAAACACAAGCCTTATATTTGACACTGTAACTTTTGAAAACACCATAAAACCTGTACATGAGGGGTACTGTTGTACTCGGGAGACTTCGCTGAACACAAATATTTGTGTTTCGAAACAGTAAAAAGTATCGCAGCAATAATATCGTCCGTGTAAGTGCTGTTTGTACGTGAAAAATACAAAAAAAGTCACTTTTACTGGCGATATCATCGTTGTAATACGTTTTACTGTTTTGAAACACTAATATTTGTGTTCAGCGAAGTCCCTCGAGTAGAACAGTACCCCCCATGTACAGGTTTTATGGTGTCTTGGAAAGTTATAGGGTTAAATATAGTGCTAGCAAATTAAATTCCCTTTACTTTCGGCATGGGTTGTCAGGCAGTTCCCGCTAATTGTAATTAATTAAGATACCTAATTATGTAAAAATATTACATAAATATATATATAGAATTAATATATATATATATATACGTATCTGTATATAAATATAATTTTTTTAAAATATTTTTATTTATATATAGATATATATAGTGATATATACGTATATATTTATGAATATATAAACATAAAGACAGGGGTGCACTCACAGGTCTTAGAAAAAGTGGCAACTGGTTTATTTGAATGAAATAAATGAAATTATCCCGGCCATGCGATTGTGAGGTCGTCACTCTCACATGGCCGGGGGGGCTGCAGGAGGGAAGATCTGCCGAGGGGGGGGGCCTCCCTGGGAATCCCCCCAACTGCAATCGCCGGCGTGGGACCACCGGCGACCGGGTAAGTAAAGAAAGACCGGAGTGAGGTTAATTTGCATTGACTGGTCCCATTTTCTTTATTCTTCCCAGCAGTGGGCAGCTTCCTGTTGATTAATTTTTATTGAAGGTTATGTGGTTGTCTGAAGGCCAAAATGGGTGTTTCATAGAAAATATTTTTCAGAGTCTCATCTTCTGTTAACATTGTAGGTCTCTAATTATTTTCCGTATTTCCTCAAGAGCTGGGTTGTAGGTGACCACAAGTGGTACTCTTGTGTAGATATTTTTTTCTCTCTGTACTGTAGCCGGTGCGTGCGTGGACTTTTTACAGCAGAGTTGATTTGTTTGGTACTAGTCTTTGGTTTATAGCCTTTCCTTCTCATACATTGGGAGAGTACATTTAGATGGGAATTACAGTCATTAGGATCAGACAAAATGCGATAGTACCTAGTGGCTTGACTGTAGATGATGCCTTGTTTAGTATGGGATGGGTGGAAGCTAGAGCTGTGAAGGCAACTGCACCTGTTTTTGGGTTTTCTGTAAACCGAGGTGTGAATTGTGCCATTGTTACATATCACAGGGGTGTCCCGAAAATTCATAGATTTAGTGGCATATTCAATTTTTAATTTGATTGATGGATGGGATGAGTTAAGAGAGTTATGGAACTGTATCAGTTTTTCTTTGCTTTCAGTCCAAATGATGAAGAAATCATCAATATAGCGATAATATTTGCATGGTTTGGTGTGCTGTATTTCTAGGAAACTCTGTTCAAGATCTGCCATAAACAGATTAGCATATTGGGGTGCCATGAGGACCTATATCCAGTGGCCATAGCAGTGCCCATGGTTTGTAGGCAAACCTCATTGTTAAAACTGAAATAATTATGTGTGAGGGTGAATAGTGCCAGTTCTGTGATAATTCGGGGGCTGTAATTTTGGTTGTCAGCATAAGAGAGGAAATGGAAGCAAGCATTGCTGCTTCTATTGATCTATTGCTGAGTGCCTGCTCCTGTGCTGCTAGGATAAGTGCCTCAGTGCTGTCTTTCAGTCCTGCCTTTTCCAACCACTGGTAGGATTTTGTCATGTGAGCCACATCCACTATCTGCCAGTGGTACACCCCATGGAGAGGTTTGACTTGCCAAGAAACCTCCTCTTTTTCTGCATTCTCGATCTGTGGAAGTCTTAGGCATTCCCTTAGCAGTTCATCTTTGGGAGCCATCTTCGCGATGTTCTTGTGGATGCTCTGTGTTTCATCCAGGACTGTGGCCTTGAGACTCATCAGGCCCCGACCTCCTTCCTTCCAGCAGGTGTACAGTCTCTTGGTCCTGGATTTCAGGTGGAATCCTCCATTCATAGTGAGTAGTTTCCTGGTCTTGACATCCATGGTGGCCAGTTCTTCTCTTGGCTAGGTTTTTATTCCAGCTGGGTACCTGATGACCGGTAGGGCATATGTGTTGATGGCTTTGATCTTGTTCTTGCCATTGAGCTGGGACTATTTATTTATATATGAGATTTGGTGTGTAATGGGGTGGCACATGTATGTATGTGTGGGTGGGTGGATGCAAGTATGTGGGGAAGAAGTATGTATGTGGGTGAAGAGATGATGTGTATGAGGGGTGCACTGTGTGTGTGTGCAAAGGTGTACTCTGTGTTGGTGGGAGTGTAATGTATGTGGGGAGTTCACTGTCTGTGAGGGTGTACTGTGTTCAGGGGGTGTAGAGAGTGGGATAGGGAAGAGCTTTACAATTTTTACTTTAATAATTGTTTATCTTACCTTGCAGGGAGGGGGTGGAACAATCAGATCCGTGGTGGTTGAGAAGGCTGCCTATCCATTGAGTACATGGGAGGTCACGAGATGAGAGGTATCTCTCTTGGAGCTCAAGCACTTACAGAGACTGACCCATAAAAGCCCACAGACTGACCCATACACATACACACACACACACACACTGACCCATACACACTCACAGACTGCTCCCCCACACAGACTGACCCATACATAAACTAATCCCTTCCCCACACACACACAGACAGACCCATCCCACTCAAACTGACCCACCCCACCAGACTGACCCCCCACACACAGACTGACCCATACACACACACACACACACACACAGACTGACCCCCAACACACATACTGACCTATACACACACTCACACACACACCGAACCCCCACACAGACTAACCCATACACACACAGACTGACCCACCGCACACAAAATGACCCATACACACAAACTGAACCCTCCACCCCAACACACAGACTGATCCCAACACACACAGACTGACTCCCCCACACTCCACCACACACACAGACTGACCCATACACACACAGACTGACTCACCCCACACAGACTGACCCATAGACACAAACTGACCCCAACACACACACACACACACAAACAGACTGACCCCCCACACCCATACACACACAGTCTGATCCCCACACACACAGACTGACCCCCACCCCCTCACACACATAGACTGACAAATACACACACAGACTGATCCGCCCTACACAGACAGATCCATACACACAAATTGCACATGGGAAAAGGGTGGAACACAGTGACAGTGCTGCTGCTGCAGTTTGTGAAGGGAGACTCAGTGCTCCTGACTTCAATTTCAATTGGGCAGGGCACAAAGGGGGCACTGCATGATATAGGGGGTGGCATGGGCCCCCTAGTGATGCCACTGGTGCGCATTTACATATATTTGAGCATTTGGTTGTATTTATATATATATTGTTGGATGTATGTACTTGTTTATACTTGTACATATACACTATTTGTGTATATGTATATGTACATCTGTGTGAGTGTGAGTATGTGGATGTGTCGGTGTATGCTGGATATAGACCTTCATGCATATCCTGTAACTCCTGGATGGGAATTCATGCATTCTTAATATAAGTAATTATTTTTTATTTTATTTTTCACTCACCCTTCTAGCACCATCTTCTGCACTCTTTGTTTAATTTTTTTTCTCTGTGATCTTCACACAGCATATTTACGACCCTCTGCAAGAATGAGGCTTTAACCTCTGTATCACAACTCAACTTTGAATTCTATGTGTCGTCTTACTCAGAAATGCTTTAGACTTGAGAAAGGGAGGTTCTCCCGAAAACTTGTCCTTAAAAAATCATGTTAGTCCAATAAAAAAGGTATTACAAGATACAAATTGTATCTGTTTTTTACATATATATATATATATATATATATATATATACACACACACACACATCACACACACATACATTTCCTCACGATGTTCGGTATCATATAGTGTCATTAGTTTATAATAATGAAATATACACATCACACATACATTTCCTCACGATGTTAGGTATCATATCGTGTCATAAGTTTATAATAAAGAAATATAAAGAAACAGAAAAACGAATAAATACCTATAGTGTTGTGCTATGCCTATAACTATCTACCAAAATATAGACGTATATGTATATATATTTATTTATACATGTAAGCAGGTATCAGCACTCTTGTGTATTTAAAAGTCCAAAATTTATTGTTGTAAGGTTTAAAAACGATCAACATTTCAGTCCTGCATAGAGGACTTTCATCAGGATCAAAGTATATTTATTTATATAAAAAATTGTGGAGATATAGGAAGGAACGCTATACCTTATATGTATCTTTAAAATGGGTATGTCGTAGCAAGTGTATAGTTCCTAAAAATATAAACACAAAAACCGTCCCATAGTGCAAAACTGTAAAATACAGGTATACAAAAGGTACAAGAGATTATTCCCACTGACAATATATAGAGCCAGAGAGTTATGGCTCAGTTCTTGCGTTTTAAGGGTCCGTAGAGGCGACCCTCTCCCTTCTTTATGGACTTCTCTTCTTTTAATCCTCCATCTAGGGCATAGAACATATATAGTGCAGTACCTTCGGTTTAATATCTTGTAGGATTTATTTGGATCCAGCTGAGGAAGCCATTACGGCGAAACGCGTTCTGGAAACATTGGGAAATAGAGACTTAATCACTATTGGCATAGTATTTTTTATTAGCTTTTTCCTGCTATAAGAAAGAAGGAGTGTGGTCCTTAACCACATATGCTGTCACATTGAGCCTAATTGGAGGGCTCAGGGTTTGTGAGTACCCAATGTAAATTTTTTAAGTTTACAAGATATTAAACCGAAACTTATGACACTGGGGATACAAAGCAGCCCTGGAAAATTTTTTTGTGCCAGCCCCATAAGTCACTGCGCCATATATTGTCACGTGTAATATGTAAGGCTATGTCTTGCCATGACAGATGATTGAGTAATATATATATATATATATATATATATATATATATATATATATATATTGCTTTTTCTAATATAAAATATTGGTCCTTTCAGGGTAAAATGTTTAATTATACAGTAAGCATACTCACATGCAGACACAGGCAATTTCACTGACATCTCAATGACACACACTGACATCTCATTGATACACAGCCTCATGGACAAACAATCTCACTAATATACATCAGCTCATTGACATAAAAACACAAGCTCACTCACTAGCAGGCACACACATGCAAGCAAGCTCACTCACTAGCAGACGCATGCACACACAGCTTAATGTGGTGGTACTGGTGTCTATAGCATGTCCCTACAGGCTTTTCAACGTAAACACTGACTTTTCAGAGAAAAGGCAGTGTTTACATTGCTTCAAAGTGACACTGCTAGTGACAGTCACTCAGACGGTCACTAGAGGGGCTTCCTGTGTTAGTGCACCTACATTCAGGGCCTCCACACTCTGTAGGTGCTGAATGTTCCCCATAGAGATACATTGATTCAATGCATCTCTATGAAGAGATGCTGATTGGAGTGGCGTTTTGCAGCCAATCCTATGGCAAAGCATTGGGTTGGCTGAGATCATCAAGCTTGATGATCTCAACTATAGAGGCAGGGCCAGTGCTGCGTGGGGAAAAAAAAGTGAGCAAAAACACTATTTTTAAACACACATATACACCATGACAGTCACAGAAACACACATATACCATGACAGATACACACCCCATGACAGACACACACACACCATGACAGACCATGACACAGACAGACCCACACACACACACACCATGACACAGACAGACACACATACCAGAAGACCTCCCCTGCGGCCTCCACAAGACTCGGGTGTCTGTCCGGCCCTGCACTATATGATACCTAACATCGTGTGGAAATGTATGTGTGTGTGTGTGTGTCATGTGGCTTGTAAGTTCTAGTGTCTGAATGCTGAGGACTCCGAGGAGGCTTGGGCAGGCTTTGTGGGCATGTGTTGAGTGATGCAAATTGCATCACAAAGCTCCAGCATGCTCAGTGAGACATTTCATTATTGATTCTAATAGAGAATCACTGGAGCGTGGCCATTGGTGGACAGACATTGTGGGTGTATCACTACTGATAATGATAGAGAATCACTGGAGCATGGCCATTGGTGGACAGTCCAGCTGAAATACTGGAAGTTGGGAAAAAGCAAAGGGGAAACGGTATGCAATCAGAGGAGGAACAGAAATTCTTATCAAAGTAAAGATTAAAAAAAGTACTTTAAAAGCTTCAAGAAAGAATATATCTATATACAAAGAAACTAATTCAGAAGCCCGAAATAAAATAAAGGGCTGGTGGATTAGTTCCAAAATTGCCTACTGTCGATCTCTCAGAAAAATAGGGAATAACCCACAAATATATGTATAAAAAGATATGTGGACTTGGAGAAAGTCCTAGGTGAAATAGAGGAGGCCCTACCTTTATTGATTCTAAGGAGTAAGAAGAAAAATAATCAGTGAAACTGTCTAAGGGAGAGACAAAATACGACTCAGGATGACAGTAGCAAATGGGTCCCACAGCACAGCACCTTAAGTGTCAAAAAATCGGCAAAAATATAGGAACCACAATGTAGCATATCCCTGGCGTAGATACAAGAGGTGAGGGAATAAAGATGAGGATAGTGGGACTGAACCCCAGTAACAGAAAACAGAACCTTAATATAGCTTTCCCTATAATACCTCAGTACCGTGGGCTAACTACTAGCGCTTACCTGAACCATTCTCCCTGCCTGAATTTAAAATCAAAAGCAATATAAAAAATTAGTGCATACAAGAAAAAACATGCTACCAAGTGCAGTGCAAAAACAAATAGCTTGATGCGCGTTTCAGCAACATGCCGAAACGCTCCTTATGACGGCGTGCTGACACGCCAAACCGCTCATGACGACGGCGTGCTGACACTGCTCCTGACGACGGCATACTGACACACATGGTAACCGTGGATGCCCTTTCCAAAAGACTGCACAGCTTTATTTATTTATTGCTTTACAATTCAGAAGCCGTGCGGTCTTTTGAAAGGGGCATCAGTTACCATGGTGACACACAACTCTGTACGCTGTCAATGGGACACATTGGAATACAGTGAGTAATCTAATTGTTTAATTGTTTGTGCTATATAAAGGTTTATTATTATGATGTACATTGTCTTGAGAAACATTCACGGCATAATTCTATGCCTACAGTCACCTGACATGTAAATCCGTTCCTGGAGAGGTGGTGAAGATTAAACTGCATTCCTTACCTTAGGTATTTCAGACTGGTTCTACTGTTGAAGCAGAAGTACGATCTTGTCATAAGTGTGAAAAAGAATTTATTTTGCTAAAATAAATTATTTTACTTCTTGTGGGTAATCATTTTTAAACTGTTTTGTGGTTTGATATGTTTAATGAAATGTCTGTTACTTTGCTATTTATAAATACTCTTAAGCATGAAGTCAATCTGTGTTTTTATGTATGGGTTCTCTGCATATTTGGGTTATAATCCTTCAAAAAAGATTATCCATGTAATTTTTTTTATGTTGAATGAAGTGCTGTTTGATATACTGCTTAATACTATGAAGACCTTTAAAGGAACACTCTGAGCCGTGAGCACCAGCAAAGCTTAAATAAACACTTCTGACATCATAGCCACTACAGCATATAGAGTTTTGGTGGTTTAAAGTACCACCTGTACATTTATTAAAGTAATATTTGGATTTCTACTTTTTATGACAAAGGCCATACTGCATTACAAAACCTATGTAGGATAAATAAGGAATGAAGGTTGCTATTTGCTAAATACAAATATCCAGCGGGTCATTCTTCTTTTTAATAACCCCTCCATGTTGATCTAAGACAGTACAGAAACATGGTTCTTTAATCATTCCAAATCTAGTTAATGATAGCTTTAACCCAGAGCTTGCAACATTGCTATCCACATTTGGATT
The DNA here is from genome assembly GCA_933207985.1 of Pelobates cultripes. Classification (NCBI taxonomy): domain Eukaryota; kingdom Metazoa; phylum Chordata; class Amphibia; order Anura; family Pelobatidae; genus Pelobates; species Pelobates cultripes. The sequence continues at coordinate 196,119,599 of OW240914.1, forward strand.
CATAACAAATAAGGGAAATTCCTCAAGAAATCTCTTACTGTAATGCCCAATATCAATGATCATACTAGGAAATCCACTGTAAACATCTATTCCTAATGCTATAGTGATAACTTTCTAGGTGGCGGGACCCTCTCCTATGCATTAAGAAAATTTATTTCACTCACACCTTTTATTCCTCGTCACAACGGTGTTCAAGCTGGTGTCCCTCCTCCATGTCTGGGGTCATCAATCTGATGCGCTCAGCCAATCAAATGCCTCTCCATAGGGAAGCATTGGAAAACTAGTGTGCATATGTGGCAAATCACCACGCTGCACCAATCAGCATCTCTGAGAAAGTAAATTTAGTCTAAGGCAAAGGTTAGGTTTTTTTTTTTTTTTACAGTAAATACAATAAGGATGTGGAATTCTCTGTTCGAAGACGTGATTTTATAAGAGTATGTACAAAAGTTTAAATAGTGGATGAATACTTTCAAAAAACATAAATTCCAGGGCTGTAATTTTTAATATGTGGGTAATCGCTTCTTGATCCAAGGAGAGATCTGATGACTGCCATTCTGCAGTGCATGTCTGATGCATGTCTCTTTTCAGCCTATGTAACTATGCAATACATCTCTACGGTGAGTAGTCAACTGCTCCATGCACAAGAGTTTGGAGACGCTGAACATAGGGCCTGCAAAAATTGTCTTGGAAATCCCTCTAATGGCTGTCCACACAATCACGAATACAACATCTCTACCAGTCCTGTGGAGAAGGTTTAGGTCACCATCTCTTATGTGAAATGGGGAGTTGATCTAATATGTAGGTATGCTGCATTAAGTAGGTCTTGACATTTGATGTTCCAGCTTACAGCACTCTCACTTACTTACTTTTTCTCCTGTATTTCAAACTTATCTAGAGAAACAAAGAAACTGAAGAAAAAAATAAAAGGAATGTCCATGTGATATGCCATCATTACACGTTTTATTCGATCTAGGTTGGGTACTCCTTTATTCAGGAAAGATCTACAATTATTGGACAAGGTAGCTTCAACCCATATGCTAAAGTCTTGGAAATTAAAAAAAAACTACCCCATTTTCAGCATCTCCCTCCCAGTCTCCCTCCCTTCCCAATCCCCATTATATCTTTGGTGCACTTTCTTTGCTTTGTGACGATATCTTTTCACTGGTGCTCAGTAGATTCAGTACTCTATCCACTGCAAAGATTTTGGTACATGAACTCTTGAAAACCACTGATTAGGCTTCAGTGTTACAGGTATTAGCAACTTAGTCATCCCCACCGCAGATGGACAGCAGGGCTTTGCGGTAGTCCCCAGAGGTTTCACTCTGTAAAACAGAATAATAAATAGTGAATCCAGTTATTTTCATCTATCCATCCATATCACCCATTCTTATATCAATGCATGGCTTAGAGTCGAAATGTTTAGTGATAGTATTGTTTCTTCGTCCCTGGCTCATAAGCATTCCACAAGTTTTAGTTCCGTGTTGGAAAGTTCTGCAACGCTAAAGTTTGGAAGAAGAAAAACACGCTAAATATGCCACTGTGCAGTATCTACATATCAGAAAGAAGCTTTAGAAAAATCAAAAACTTGCCCTCGATATGGCAGTTCTAAAGTTCTAAAAGATTATTTTTGCAATTTTACAGGAATGTTGTGCCTGCTTAACAAAACTATCCTATTCACCCTCTCTGTAGTCAAGAAGATCCTTGACCTACAGTGAATTCTATTTAACAGAGATTTAAAACGTATCCCTTTGATTATACTGGTAAGCTCTTAGTTTTAACATATATGTGTTCTTTAACATAGTAAGTGAAAGATATAATTATTTTATATATATTATGCATACATATAGGACCTACAAAACACTAACCAGTTTCCTGGAGAAAAAGCCATTCATTCTGTTCACTCTGCATGAGTTTTTGCGTGAGGTGTATATTTACTTTTTTCATTGAACAAAGTCAGAGAGAACTTTTGCTCAATTTAGTGGTTGTTTATGGATACAGATACTACTTTTTTAACTTGCTACTTTTCTTATATTTAACTTTTTCGGTGCAGACTCTTTCCATTTCTAGTGTCCTCACAGGTTTGGTGAATGTAAGTAAAAAGAGAACTAATATTTAGTCACACATATGTTTATTTTGTCACCCCACACCCACAAAATGGTCCTATAAGAAACAACCTCAGCTTTGATGCTCACCTCAATACAATGATGCAGAGACTTCTCGTACATAGTCTTAAACTCATGACGTATGTTCAATAAGTCAGTTTCACTCCTGGAAATCAAAATCCTGTTGAGTGTCCTTTCATCTGTACCAGCCCCCTGGAAAAATAAATTTCATTTGAATTTAGCAGTGGAACACAATCAGTACTGAAAGTACTAATATAGTGCTAGTACTAAATACTGCACAAACTTACAGGGTTATTCACTAAGGTAGAAAATTGATGATATACTTGCTGTAATTTCCTTTTCTTGGTTATGTTACATGGCAGCATCACATAAGGGCAGCTCGTCTCTAGCCTGAGAGATGATAAATTAATCAATTAACTATGGATAGCCCCCCACCCCCCTACTCTCTGAGCTCCTCAGTATGTTAGAAAGCTGTATACAAATCAACCCCGAAGGGAGGGAGCGTGATGTTACCATGTAACATAGCCAGGAAAAGGAAATTACAGCAAGTATGTAATTCATTTTCTGCTTTTCTGGCTAAACATGGCAGCATCCGTTATGGGTACTACCCACACTCCACAGAACTGAGTGAAAAGAAACACCAGAGATTTATATGATGCAAAGAAACTTTATTAGTCACGAAAAACCACCAAGGCCAGAATACCTTTTCCAAAATCAGATCTAGTTTATAGTACTTGGCAAAACTGAGGTCTGAGGACCAGCATCTTTGTCCTAGAAACCCAGAAAAGTGCCAATCCTCTTGTAAATGTATCCACTTTGGAAAATGTGTCCACTACAGTTTGTAGTCTTGAAAGTTGCTTCCCCTTTGCGTATCTCAGAAGTAAAGATGAAAAGGGACACAGTTGCTAGCTTGGTATCTATTAGGACATATCATGGATCTTGCTGGTTGTAACATACTCTTCTCAATGTTGATCAGCCATATGAACAGCTGAAGAGTCTGTAGCACGTCCTGAGCATGAATAACAGTAGTCTTGGGATGTTGTGCTACTATCAAGATGTCATCCAGAAAATGGGATTTGGATGCCTCTTATTCTGAGAACTGCCACTATGGTAATCAAAACTTTGGGGAAGGTTCTAGGAGCCAGACTAAGGCCAAAGGGCATTCACTGGAATTGGAAATGCTTCTCCATCAGAAACCGTTGGTGAGCAGGATGGATGGCAATTTGCTAATAGGCATCCTTCAAATCTATCGATGTGAGCCAATCCTCTTGATAAATAACTTGCTGGATAGACAATATGGACTCCGTCTTGAAATACAACCTTCTTAGAATTGAATTTACTTTTCTTTCTTGACTAAGATAATTTATATTTTCCGTGTGGTTTGGAGGCCAAACTACATTTGAATAGAAGCCTCTGAATCTTCTTTCATAGGATGGCCTGTTGCTGACTTGTAACCTTTGAAAATGTAACCTGGTGAAAATGTACAGTGTAGATATTCTTGCAACTTCCTTCTGTAACCTTATGTAATGAGGCTTAGAACCCATTGGTCTGTGATGCATTTGGCCCAGACTGAAGAATTATTTTTAGAAGGCCCCAACTATCCTCGTCTGGGCCAGCAAACCTTCAAAAATTCTTGGATGCTAGCCCTTGCCCCTTGGGCTTCTATAATAAAAGTAAAAGTATTCTGGCTTCAGTAATAAAATCTGAGGCTAACTTTAAGTCTTTGAGTGAGTCTTGGTGTCTCTACCAAATCCACTATCAATGCCTTGTTTCAGATTTTCGAGGTTAGAACCACTACATGATGAAGACCAGACCCACAAGCCAGATATGCTTTTCTCAGGTCTGAGTTCAATCTTTTCTCCATAGGCTCCATCACGTATGTCACTCTGTCAATATGTAGAATAGCTTTCTTTGCCAATCTCGTGACTGCACCATCTACCTTAGGAACTGCACCCCATCGTTTAGACTCCTTTGTGTCACGACAGTGACCCCTTCACACAGAGTGAAACCCAGAGGAAGACGTTTACTGGACCTTAGAGTGGCCGGACTTGCGTCTGGGATTTGAGCCTTTTCTATCATAATTTTCAGGGTCTATCTGACCAAGTTTATTAATTTATCCATAGTTGTGGATAAATTAATCTGATTCCTGAAGAAACTGCATCTCCAGATTTTCATTCTGCTACGTCTTCCAAACATTGGAAACATAGGTCCTATCCTTCAGGGGCTTTAGAACAACAGCCTGAGCAGTAATTAGACTATTGTTTCTTTTTTCTTGGAGGAACGTCTTGTGATAATCTGGGGCTGACAGGGCTTATGTTAGAAAACATTTAAACCGTCACTGCACTTTTGTTTCCCCAAATGCATTCACTCTCAATTTTCTACTTTATTCTTGAGGTTAAAAAAAAGTTAGGTATATATTCTAATAGTCCAACATGACAGCTATAATACACAGGGACAAATACAACCAAAAGGAAATAAAAAGTACTTATAACATATTATGTGCTTTGGACCTTTGTACTGTATGCCGAAAGTAAAAAAAAAAAAAAGTATTTTCAAACTGCTTGATGCATATTTCAGCACTTACACATAAACGGTATAATTTTACTTTTATTTTTGTGTTACAAGTGTCATTGCCGGGTCGGTGCTCCCAGCTGTGATAAGGTGAGCAGTGTTTTGAAGGATATGTGTTTCATATTTATTTATATCCATGGATTCATTTTCCATTTGTTTATATTTATCCCTGTTGCCTGGTAATGATCTTTTAAATATGGTTAAACTAATCTTTCATACTCATTTTTAAAAGTATATCTCTTTTTAGAAAATGATGGTGTAATTGTTGTGAAAGGACTGGATGATTGCTTAAATGCAAGAGTAGGTGCATGCAAAATGATATTCAACTTTGAAACAAGTATTAAATTAAATGACCGAGACATTGTTTAAAATCATTGGCCCTTTCCAGGAGGCTACAAATGTATGCTCTGCAGTAAATGGACTCAAACAAATCTCTGTGTTTTCCCATGACTGTGTGTAGAGGAAAGAATAGAACCAATACAATCTTTCATAAAATGCATGGATGATAAAGTCAAAATCAGAAAGCTATAAACATCCCATTATGGTTTAGCATTCATTAAAGGGACACTATAGTCACCAAAACAACTTTAGCTTAATGAAGCAGTTTTGGTGTATAGATCATGTACTTGCAGTCTCAGTGCTCAATTCTCTGTCATTTAGGAGTTAAATCACTTTGTTTATGAACCCTAGTCACACTTCCCTGCATGTGACTTGCACAGCCTTCCTAAACACTACCTGTAAAGAGTCATCTAATGTTTATCCTTCCTTTATTGCAAGTTCTGTTTAATTTAGAGTTTCTTGTCCCCTGCTATGCTAATAGCCTGCTAGACACTGCAAGAGCCTCCTGTATGTGATTAAAGTTCAATTCTCAGAGAAAGAGATACAATTGTTTAAGGTAATTTACATCTGATTAAAAGTGAAACCATTTTTTTTTTCATGCAGGCTGTGTCAATCAGAGTCAAGGGAGGTGTGACAAGGGCTGCATAAACAGAAACAAAGTGATTTAACTCCTAAATGGCAGTGAATTAAGCAGTGAAACCTGGGAAGCATAATCTATACACTAAACCTGCTCCATTAAGCTAAACTTGTTTAGGTGACTATAGTGTCCCTTTAAAGTATGACAAAATATTAATCTTACCTTCATCGCTTTCTTGAGTTGTTCTGCAAAGAAGGCTGGCTTATTTTTCACACTGCGCACTAGAGAATTAAAATAAATTAGAAAATCAGCAATGCAAAAAGACATAAAATATTTCTGTCTTAAAGACTTAGGGCTCACAATCCTTGTCTTGTTTCTGTCTGATAATCGCTGACCTTCAGCCAGTACTGTATGTTAACTTAAAGGAAAATTATAGAATTAGAAATATGAAACTGTATTCCTAATGCTACGACATCCTCAACTTACGTACCCCCACCCTCCCACCTGGCTTTGAAAAGGTTAAAACCCTTTTTTACACTTACCTGTTTCCACCTCTGAGATTGCTCGGCACTGGATAAGGATCTGGATTTAGTGCATAATTTACATCTGTCACTAGCGTGTTCAGCATGCTACTGACAGATGTAACAGCTTCTCCCTTGTAGGCAGAGCTCCTGCAAGGGAGAAGCTCTTGTCTCCTCTTCCTCCCACATTATTTGTACCCTCCAGCTTCCCTATCCCCGTGCTGATATATATTTTTATCCCACCCTCACTCCTACTCTTTTACCTCCCTCCCACTCTTCCTTTCCCTCTCCCCTTGCGGGATCAGAGCGTAGGGTATACATTAATTTGCTGAAAAGTGTTGTCAGTTGTTTATTAAATTATTTAGAACTGTAGAATTTAATAATGATAATGGCTCTAATAAAATGTATGTTGATTGATTGCAATCTCTTCACTGCTTCACCGCTTAAGGAATAGGGACATTTTTTGTTAAATCCGAAATACCAAGGCCTCACATGACTATTGGGCATTTAATGAGACAAACAAACCTTTGTACATTGAGATATTATAATTACCAAAACATATATAGATGCATCTAAGAACTGTGTTGAGAACTCACCTATAGCTACAAAAGCACTCTTTACATCTCCTGACATTTCTTTCTTTATGGTGTGTTCCACATCATGGTTTGTCTGCTTAATAAACTCCTGGAAAACTAACAAGACAGAATTGGAAAGATATATAAGTACTAAAGAGCAATGCAGAGTGACCAACAAAGACAAGTCCAAATAAAGAGAAAAAAACTATAAACTAAACAAACTATATTAAATGAGAGAGAAGGTATGTGGACAACTTTACTGAAAAATAACTATCTCTATGATCTGCAGCTCAAACAATCTAATGACTTATGGTTACATTTGGAGAATCTACTGTTGATCATTTTCACTCCTATTCTATAGGAACTAGAACCTCCTTAGTCAAATGTACTTATAATATAGAGCAATATCCTCTGTATATCTTTTCCCTCATTTGTATTCCAGTGTTTTAAGGTTATTTTATCTTTTTAATAATATATATTAAATGTTATATTTTATGTGGCAATTTTATTATGGATGTGTTTTAATTAGGATAGATTATGCGCTTTCATTTTTAGTTGTTGAAAGGCTGCAATATGTATTTGCAAGATCCCACACATGGGTAGATCTGGTGTCCATTAGTTATACCCGGGCAGATTTGGCCTGCGTTTGCTTCAGGGCCTTTAAAAATATTTGGAGTTGGAGTTGGTTGCTGTGGCAGGGGCAGAAAGTCCCAGTGAGTGCAGGAACATGTCAGCTTCAGATGCAGATGTCAGTCTAAAGCATCCGCCATCTTTTTCAGCTATAAGGGGTCACGGATGTCCCCAGTTGTAGGTGATGGCGGCTGACCGTAGCTGTGAAGTCATCCCCTTCAGTGATGTGCACCACTGCAGCTTTGGGCAACTCAGGTCTTGGAAAAAACTTAAAGAGTGTTCCTCAAAGATATAAGGTGTTGAGCCCCTGATTGCGTTCAGTAGTGTGTCTTTAACAGACCTGGATTTGAAGATGACATCTTTGGGTGTCAGGGCGTTGGCATTGGGCCTTCCCGGGATTCTGTAGAGTCCATCTAAAGATAGTTCCTGTGCCTGTTTAGGTGGTAAGCAGCCTCCGAATGAATTGCGGAAGTTCTGCTGAGTCAATGGTGTCAGGTATGCCCCACACCTTCAGGTTATGTTGTCGCGTGTTGTCCTCTATGCACGTGTTGATAACCTCCAGTAGTTTCTCCACTGTTGAATCATGTTTAATCCGTATGTCATGGATATCTTCCTCTGTGGCTTTGATGAGTCCCGTCAGCGTGCCCAAGTCTTCCCTCAGCACCGCCATCTCTGAGGCAAAGAAGGCTTTGAGGTCTGTCACCATGGAGGTAAGATCTGTTTTGAAAAACAGGGGAGGTTCGGGTCTTGGTTATACCCTGCTGCTGCGGCAAGGGGATGGTGCTTCCGACAGTTCGAGGTCCTCGTCCTCAGAGGCCGAGAGGAAGTCTTGTGGTGATTCAGACCATAACTCCGCCATATTGGCCCTACATGGCTGCGATAGAAGCATGCAAATATCTCGGGTTTGGCTCTCGATATGCCCTTGGAATTTTCGGGAGTGCTTTCCCATGGTGTATTGTTTGCCTTTGAGGTGTTTGCAAGGGCCCAGGTGCGTGAAAAATCAGCTTTAAAGCGAAGTTTAGCAGGACCTGAGGCAACATGCATCTAGTCTGATCGTTGGTTAGCTCCCCCCCACTTTGGTGCTAATTTTAAGAGCTTACATGGAGCTGGGTGTTGGCACCCAGGAAATCCGCCAAGATAAGTGGTCTTCTGTTCTTATATCTTTCTTATAGGTAACTGACATATATGGTTGTTAGCTAAAAAGCCAAATAAGACCTATTTAAACAAAGACTCCAAAATCTACTTGAATGTAAAAATATTTTTCCTCCTTTGAAATTTTCTAATTGTCAATAACATTACCAACATGCTATTTAGTTTTCTATTGCGTATAGAACCTGATATCAGCTGAAGCCTTCTAGAGTGTTGAAGATTGCATGAGTAGAAGAATATTAGTAGGCTTATTTGTAATGGAGGCCAGGCCATTGAATCCACCCAATGGATTACATTAGGTGAATCACCAGTTTCACATGTAGAGAATATGCAGTAAAAGTTTAATAATAATAATAACAATGAAGAAACAGGAGAGTCTCATGCATAGATCTTCAGAAGGGTGGTGACTGACCTCTTCTTAGATGTGGATAGCTACGAGTGCACAGGATGGTCATAAAGCGTGTTTCCAAGGAGCTAGCATCACCTGATCCAGAATCAGACACTTCCTACACAAAATGATTTATTCAAAACAATGGTTACATCAATATCACACACAAAAAAATGAATATTTAAAAAAAGAATAATGCATATAAGAGTAATGACAATCAAAACACATAGCATGCTAAACCCCAGATTAACCATGATTTTTTATAGGTTGTAATATATGGATTTATAGAAAAGCTCTCATGACACAGAGAGTATAATTGACATGGACATTTACTCACCAAGACTGAAGCAAGAACCTATAGGCAGAATGAAAAGAAAAAGGGTAAGGTTAATACACAAATTTCAATTAACTGCTTCAAGACATGGTTAAGCTAATTCTGTGTTCCTCAACCATACTGACATGTCACTGACATTTAACAATGTAATCATTTTCAACAATATGATTTGCAAAAATGTGGGTTTTTGATTATTCTTATTGGGGTAAATGGAACAGTTTTATAGAAGTTATATAAAGAACTCAACTGCATCTATAACAAAGTAGCATTAAAGAGACACTACAGACACCTGGACAAAATTGATACATTTAAAGGTGATTTTTGTGTGTGTGTGTGACCATTTTATACAAATGAATGTATTGTGATCTCACCTTGGCATCCTCACTTGCTTTATCCAAATCCTCATTATTTTCATCTCGGTTACCCTAACAGGAGACAGATATACTTTGTAAATAAATAGTCCCACTCCACGTTGTCCTATTGTTTCACAATGGCAGCATGTTTGCAAATGTATTGACAGTGAATTTAAAATATATCATTGGTACTCAAACATTTCAGATAATCCTCTCATCTTGGCAATCTTGTAATTTATCATTTAAACACATATAGGCATCTATAGCTCCTTATTGATTTATGGAAATACACATTTATGAGTTCATTGCACAGCATTATTATTTCATTATTGGCAAATGACATAGTACATTTATTTATTCAGTGCTAGGTAGCTCCTCCTATAGGTTGAAAAAAAGTATAACAATGCAGGAGGTGAACATATAAATAGAAGATTCACTTCACCTCTGCTGGCAACAACCTCATACTTTCTAGAGGTGGCTGCTAGACATCTTACTGATGGATGTCCATTAGCCAGCAGGCTCTTTCCCTTCATGGAGTTTTTTTTTATTTTTTTCATACTTCCTTTAACAGCTCCATTTTATTAGAGACCAGGAGCCCAACTATGTGAGCTAGAGTATGATAAGTGGGAGAAGAAACTATAAGTGCAACTAAAGGCACAGCTCTGTGGCTACTTCACCAGGTAGAGATTTGTAAAAATGGGGTTAATAGTATAGATTTCTAGTACTGCAATTTCTGTTTGTGGTGTTTTTCTCAGAGAATGATCTACTTTCTTTGATATGGCTATATCATTCTTTATCATGTCTAGAACATGGTTTGGAAATACATGGTAAGTGGACTACCAACCGATGACAGTGATACAAGGATACGTTTGAAATGTCCGGATGTGTCAGATCGTACAGCATCTTCCAGGGACTTATGATAAGCTGTTTGGAAAGAGGAAGACAAACAATGTTAAAGGGACATTTTACAGGATTGTGGTATATTTTATTGTCATAGGTAAAACTATGGGATTTGTTGTTGCTTACTCAGCTATAACAATGGAAGACAAAAACTTTGACCAATACGTGTAACAAAAAAGAAAAACATTTTAGCTTAAAAAAAAAATCAAACTATATTATAGTCTATCTGTATTATAGATATTCTTAGAAATCTTCTGTAATTTTATTCAATAATAATAATAATTGTAGACCAGTGATTGTTTTGTATTGAGCACTAATTCCTTGTGTATTGTAGATTATTATGATGTACATATATAAATCCATAGAAGCAGCTGCACTATATATATATCACACACACAGATAGTGTCTCCCTCTTTCTACCTCTTATAGTGGGATGAGTATCTTGGTCTTTATGCTCATAGGGCCTGAAGACACTCTGACCTGCTGCCCAGAAAGCAGTCAATCAGATCTAGACATGCACTAAACACTGCTGAAGCACACATGCACGGGCTTAAATGCGAAGTGTGTTCATTGGGAGGATGGATGGTAAATTGTGTGTTACACGGGGTGACTGTGTACCTTGGCTGATGATCATGCAATATAAAACATACGTAATAGTGAAGTTTGCGTTAGGGAAAAATATTGTTTGATAATGGTTTAAGATGTACCTTAATTTCCAATAATACACAATCTACTGTTACAATCTTTTATATTATATATTTCTTTTTTATATGAACATTGATTTATTAAAAAGGATGCTGTTTCACATAATTTTTATATTAAATTTACATTACATTATTTTAACATACACAGAGAATTTCAAACTTTAGGTCAAAATAGCCAAATTGCTTCCAGTGTAGCTACTTGGATATAAAATTTGAAATACGCTTTGAATTCACTTAGCATTCTTACTTTAGAGAATGAACTGGAAGATCAGCCACTTAGGCTGATGAAATTAATCTTGAATTCACTTTGAATTGTTGCTTTAGTAAAGATACCTGAATAATCCACGATTTGCCTTTATTTTATTAGGGGGAGATCATGTTTCTAAATTGTATTTCATCGTCTTACCTTCCTGATAAGCCTGATTTATGGCATGGATCTCTGCATTTGTTCTTGTGGCCAAGATTTCAACGAGGGCATTTTCATCCGTTCCTGCTCCCTGTAAGTACAAAGAATGTAATCACTGTCTGGGTGATGTTTGGTTGTAGTAAGGGATCTATGGGTTTTAGCTGAATATTTACAAGGGAAGGAGACTAGCTTGTGATTTTAATCATCTTGTTAAAGTCACAGATCACCAATATTTTTAATGAAAGATTTTTAGCATTTGAAAGTTGTACCATTTTATAGTCACTGCTTCAACAGACTATATAGGAAACACAAAAATGTCACTGTGTTATTCATTTGCAATATGTAACGTCCCTAACTGTATGCAGTGGGCCTTTAAAAGCAATGGTTGTTATTGGAATACAACATTCAAGCCATGTGTTCAGTGCAACCCAACCTCTCTACAAAAAGAGAATGTTTTCTTAAAGGAACACTCCAAGCACCATAATCCCTTAATGTATATAGTGAGAGTGTTTGCAAATGGATTGACTTTTTACCTAAACTCTGCCAGACACTAGTCACATCCTGCCAAGCAGGGTTTACCTCCATGCAAAGCGCTCTTAGCGAGGAGGTGACCGGTGTTTGGCGGAGGATCTCAGGTATGAAGTTAAATCATTATAATTGGGGGCATCATTCAGAAAATAAATAAAATAAAACAGCAGAGAAAAATTCTGAATGGCATGGGAAGATACAGTGAAGATTACATTAAACCATATTCAATGGTAAAAGATCGATGATCCAACTCAGCACTGTGCAATCACCTGGAAAATTCCAAGAGTCAGCCTATAAGCTTCTTTCCATCAAGTTTAATATAATTTAACATTTAGTATTTAAACATCGAATTTTGCTCCAAAGCTTTGCCTTCACAGACCTGCTCAAACAAATAATGCAAACAAATGTAGAGAGCTCAGCTGTGAGAAGAGATGTACAACTAAAAAGGTAAATTTATATAAACATTGAGAAAATGATGTCACTTTCTAACTGGTTACAAGAAAGATAGTTTCTCTGCATGCTTTTAGGTTATTGTTTTTCTCCTGTTAAATTTCTCATGCATTAAATAGCTCAACTAATTCACATTTTTAGCAAAACATGTAGTTACATTTTTAACATTTGCTTCTTGCAGTAGAGAGTAATGCATCATATTATTCAGGGTCTTTGTTAATCTATATTACTATGTAACTATGTAACAATACAGAAGATTTATGAAAAACACTGAAGCAAAGTTGTGAAAATAAGAAAAAAAGAAATACCACAATGGCTTTGTTTATCTGTTTGGCATCAAACTGGGCAGGAGTTAGCATAAGACCGAGGATCACTTTGCCCACAGTACCAGAAAGTTCTGATTTCAGATCTGCCATAAGGTCCTACAGAATAAGACAAAAGATTACAATTATTTGATTTCTGCCGATTCACGCTATAGTTAATAGTTAATAGAGAATACAAATTTAAACTCATGCTATTGTCAGCCCGAGTGAAACTACAGCAATTGTCTGGATACATTTGATGTCCTGATTAAAATCACGGCTTTGCATCCAAATCCTATACAAAGTATAGGATTCTGAAGATTTACAAAGCATTGATATTGATAAATAAATTCCAGCAGGATATTAACAAATTGTCGTTTACTTGCTTTTATGCAAGCGAACACTAATTTGAAGTATTATTGGCCAACTGACAGTGCTAGCACCCAGTGGGCAAATAGTTAAATCGCCCTCAGGATTATAATGGTTAACCATGTGGTGGTTGGCCAGCTCTTCTTAGACAGCCATCCAATTTAAATAGTAAATATTGACCCCCATATTACTACAACAGAGGTTTAAAACCTCCCAATGCCCCCACCTACCATGCAGGAGGTGGGGCATATCTGCTAAACTTTTAGAACTAGCGACTGAGAAGCCTTTGTTTGCACAGTTGCTAGAAATGCAGCTTCCCATGGCAATAAGGCCTATGAAATACTTGAAGGAACATACTCCTTCCTTCCCCCGTGTATGAATATTCTCTCAAGACTTGACTGTAAGAGTGCTCTGATTTGGCTGACATACAATCTAACCAATCAGAGCTCTCTTACTGATTTTAAATAGCATGGGACATTTAGCCATGTGATTCAATAAGCTGACAAAAAATTGGAAATTCTTTATAAGGGCTTTCCCGCTATGATAGCTCAATCTGTTGAGCCTTCTTGGGTGGAAGACAGATTGATTTTATTGTTTTGCATTTTTAATTATTTTTTGTCTTTTGTTAAAATAATGTTGTTTTTTAAAATGTGTCTGGAATTCTAAATTTGAATTTGGTCTTTTTTGGTGCTGAAGAATTAGAAGAAAGAAGACTTCTGATGGGAAGTATATTTTTTTGTTTAACAGGTATTAGTTTTAATGGCCTAACACACTAATATGAGGGAAGGTAGGTTCCTACATCTTTAAAGGATGGTGGTTTGGGAATTGGGGGCAGGCCCTACCCACCCAGGATGGGGGACATGCCCCTATGGGGTGGACACTATAGGAAACACAATAGCATGTCCACCCATTGTTTTATTATTTAGAACCCACAAACACTGACCACTGTCCTATCCCCCACCTGCCATTAATGGGTAGAGATGGGGATAGGACACTGTGTCTTCCCTTGAGGAGAACACTAGGTCCTCCCCACTTTAATATTATTGCTAAGATCCCCAGCCCCTAGCCATGGGAGTGGGCAGAGGGTGGACAGTGATCAGTCCACCACTCATAATTTTTTTAACGTCCACCAACTAACTGATACCCACGGGACGAATCACAGTTCTTTCACAAGCCCCACTCCCATGAGGCTTTTTTACTGATTGGGCAGCAATGGCTGCCCAGTTCTGTTTTATTTTTTTTTAGTTTAGCAGATATGCCCACACCTGCTGCATTGAAAGCAGGGGGGATAGGAAGGAGAAATAATTTCCTGAAAGTAATATGGGATTCTTATTGACCCCCATAGGACTTTTATATTGATTTATTTTACTTTTTTTAATGTGCCGGCTGCTAGCAAATAGTTTAGTTTTTTTAAAGCCTCTGGGCCTGGAGTTAAAACATATGGTCTGACTTTTAGCAGTTTGAAATTTGCTGTCTGCTGGATCTGGTCTGGATGAAATTCAGGCCTGGTCAGGGTTTGAATTGCAAAATCTGGACATAGTTGAATAACGGGAATAATGTCTGGACTTTACAGTCCACATGACCTCATATGGAGCTGGATGGTTTTTTCCCATCTAGTATGGAGCCATATGGACTTTAGTGAATAACCCTGTAAAATATAATATTCCACACAAGATAAGTCCAAGTTACACTATACAACCTGTTATTTTGATGAATTACATTTAACCTATCTGTACAATTGCATTTTCCACCATCAATGAGAGATTAAAAAACTTGGTTCCATCTACCCTATATGTCATAAATGGCTTAGCTGCCCTTCCATAATAAAACTATCATGTTTTAATTAATCACATTTGTATTTAATACTGGGACTTCTACAAAAATACTTACTCGCCCAAAATGGGACTTAAAAGCCTTCAATATTTCTTGCCTTTGGTCATTAGTGCGCTTGGTAATTATATCAATAATGGCATCTTCATCGGTACCTGTAATCAATAAAATTCATTATATAAAACAACATTATCATATTACATGATCACCACTGAAATGACAGAGCAAAAAGCATGCACATCCAGAAGTATTTTATTTTAAAATGGAGAATGTTGGTCACTTGATCAGCACCATCATCGGGATGGTTTACTTCAGTCTTTTTGGTCTCATACAAAGATGCTGAGGCGAAGCACTAAAACATGCATTGGGCGTTATGGCATTTCCAGTATTTAGGATGCTTTCAGGTAGCAATTATCAATTTTGTATGGTTTTTGTTTTGTTATGTTTAGGCATTAGGTTTGGTAGTCATGTATAGGAGTTTGGAAAAAAGAAAAAGTGGTGTTGTAGATAAGTGAAGATGTCTCTCTCAGTCACTAAGAAATGCTAGCTGTTTTGGTATTTTCAGTCACTATGAGAAGTCTGTGATTGGTCTACGAGCGACCTCTGTGACATCAAGGGAGGTGTGGAAGTCAGCGCAAAAGCTTTGCTTAGTGCTGGATTCCAGGTAAACTTTTTTTTTACAGATTTGCAGGGGGAAACCTTTTCCATAGTGTCCAGTAGGGCATTTTACAGTGGAAAGGCCCCCACCTCATAATGGTTGGAGTAATCCTTTAAATGGACAATATAGTCAGCAGAACCACTGCAGCTTAATGTAGTAGTTATGGTGTCTATATACTGAATTATATTATATTTTCAATGTAAATGCTGCCTTTTCAGAAATAAGGCAGTGTTTGTATTGCTGCATACTAACATCTCTAATGGCAGCCCCTCAGACAGCCACTAGAGGTCCTTACGAGTTCAGTTCTGCAATGTATGCAGTGTCTTCACGCTCTGCATGGAGAAGCTGAACACTCCCTACAGAGATTTGCATTGGGAAGAGAATACCGAAGACACCATCTAGTAATTTACCATAGATCATTGACCAGATAATTGAAAAACAGATCAGGGGACGTTGGTGCAACACCAAGCTGGACAGACACTAATCTAGCATGCACCTGTAAACTTGCTGATTTTAAAATCAATTCTGACTTGTACTGTACACCTATCTAACTTGTCTAACTTGTCAAGCAGTTTGCACTGTGTTACTCCACAACTGAATGTTATATATGCCTTTCACAACTAAAACCTCATCTTCAATCCTGGAGAAGGAAACAGCATATCCCTTCCTGGGTTGGTTGGAGTTATCCTGGTCCCCTCCATGACAGCTCAGCTGTATTTCACATGTTATGTTTTTTTATGGCGCAGATAGAATGAATGATATAATTTCCTATGTTTGCTGCCATTTCCGATCAATGAGAAGCTATCTGTCAGGATTACTGTTTGATCCAGCACGTAGAACTGTACAGCACGGATGACAAATAAGTAACGTATTACCGGTCCTTAGAATGGCCGGATTTAACGTACAAAGAATAGTCAAAAATACTAGCGAGGTCAGGGAACACAGAAAGGGACACAGCGATGAGGAAAGCCAGGAGTCAGGATACCAGAATATAGAGAAGTCAATAAACAAAGCCAAAGTAAAAAACCAGGTAGAAAACTATAAACAGGAACGCGCTCTCAGACAACCACAAGGGAAACCACGACAGGGCACTGAGCAGGCTGAGAACTGGGCCTAAATACCCTCCTTTAGTTCTGATAGGCTGTAACCGGCCTTTGACCCCAAAGTCAGTTACCAGGTTTCATTTGCATAATTGCTGCTCAGCATTAACCCTTCTGTGGATTAGGTTGCTGCTCGGCACAACTTTTCCTGTGTGGACAGTAAATGTAATTAACCACTTTTCTATAAGCGGATGAATACATGACACCAGGTTTCATTTGCACAATTACTGCTCAGCATTAAACCTTCAGTGGATTAGGTTGCTGCTCGGCACAACTTTTCCTGTGTGGACAGTAAATGTCATTAACCACATTTCTATAAGCGGATGAATACGTGACATTATCAGATCGTCCTAGGGTTTTTACTCTTGGGAGTTTCCCATTCCTCATCAGCCGTTTAAGGTGAATCGGACAGTATCTGTAAACTGGATATTGGGTGACTATATTTGTTTACTACCTGCAAATCAACACACCATTTATAGCTATTTTATTTTTTTCTCTATTTCCCATTTTGATAGTCCCTGTTTTGCTCTACGTGGAGCCTGCAAAAAAGGAGTTGCACTTGTTTTGTCTGTCAATGCTTACTACTTACAGCATTTGATTTTTTATTTTGTTGATTTTTATGGTGTTATATGCTAATGCCACAATTTAAATAAAGATTAAGCAAAAAAAAGAATAGGTCACTGAGACAATTTTGCATTGTTCATGCTAATGTTATGTGCCTAATGTGCGTAATTTGAGTCCTTATTAAAATTAGTTACCATTGGCAAGAAAAGTTGGTTGATACCTTTGGACATGTGTAGTTATCGCATACTTTGGAAACCAGATAACTTTAAAGGACCACTATAGGCACCCAGACCACTTCAGCTCAATTAAGTGGTCTGGGTGCAGGGCCCCCTAGTTTTAACTCCGCAGCTGAAAACATAGCAGTTACACTGCAGGGTTAATCCAGCCTCTAGTGGCTGTCTCCCTGATAACCACTAGAGACAACTTCTGCAATTTACATGGAGTTAATCGCACTTATTTGACGCTGGACGTCCTCATGGAATCCAGCTTCAAAAAAGATCCCCATAAGAAAGCATTGAGTAATGCTTTCCTATGGGCGGGTTTGAATGCGTGCGAGTGCCTCTGGCCCCGCATGCGCATTTGGCTCCACTCTGGAGCTGACGTCGATGGAGGAGGAGAGGTCACCAGTGCCGAGGGAGCTGGATTAAGGTAAGCAAATAAATGGTTAATTAATTAAACAGTGACTAGGGCTCTATTGGATTAGGAACACATATTTGTATTCCTAACGCTATAGTGTTCCTTTAACAGTTTAAGACAATGAGTCTGGCTCATTGTACACGAGCATGCCATCTTACTTAATGCTAGTCACTTTTGCTACCGTGTCCTGCTGACTCGTGTAGGAAAAAAGTATTGCTAGTTAGCTTTCCCGTAGAGCTGTCATTAAGGGGCACTTTCAGCACCATAAATGCTACGGACTATTGTAGTGGATATAAGCTGTCAATGCAAATTCCTCTACAATCTACACTTACATCTCTTTAACGTGATATTGGAATGAGAAATCAGAGAGATCCAAGTAAACATTTTCCTAAATTGTGTTCTATATAACATCAGTTCTGAAGCATAGTTGTTACATTGCATATGTCCTCTGGTGATTGCTCCACAGTTAGAACTTTAACCTAGAATTTAATTCTCTTTAAATTACCCTCATCGTTCTTGCTAAAACATAATTATCATATTATAGAGCTTCAACAGCAAATCTTACCAAATCCTTTCATTGCTTTCCTCAGAGCCTTGCCGTCATTGTCTGCATTGAAATCATCTGCTGGGTATACTGTTCCTTTCACCTGGAGGGAGGTAGATTGAGAGTTATTAGTAACCTTAACATCTAGACAGTTTTCTTATTTTAAAGAATTATTTCACTTTTTGTGATCTTTGCCATTTAACCTTTTTAGATGTGTGCAACAGGTGCAGTATATTTTCCCATTTAAATGGTAAATTAGATTATTATCCTGGATGAATAGCTTCAGACACTTAAATTGTAATGACTATTTACAATACTTTGTACACTTGATTAATCTTTCAGACATCCCAAGCTTTATGACCTGATTAAAAGAAATGTAGAACGCTGTGCTGTTGTATGAGAATGTATATGGAATGTTTGTTGAGCACTGCCATTTTACACTTCCAGTTTCCTAGCATTCAGGACCTTGACAATGACTACATGCTATATCTTAGGGCCTTGTGTATTCACTGAAGCTTGCCTTCTATTGTGTTGTGGGTGTATAAACCTGCATGGGGCTTCGAACTGGGACTTTAACTAACAAATCTCCCCTAGTCTTGCATCTTTTAAGAAGTGCCTTAAAACCCATCTCTTTAGGAATGCATATGGCCTCCAAGACTAATCTCTACCTCACATACCTGTCTCTTGCTCTCTCCTAAAGGGCAGCCCACCTTATTTGACTGCAAATTCCTGTCCTAATGTGTTTTACACCCCACCTCCTATAGAAGGAAAGCTTGACGAGCAGGGTCCTCTTCAACCTATTGTTCCCGTAAGTTTTTTGTAATTGTCCTATTTAGTTAAATCTCCCCTCTCATAATATTGTAAAGCGCTACGGAATCTGTTGGCGCTATATAAATGGCAATAATAATAATCAATTTATGCATAGTTCTGGAGTTTATATACAAGTTATTTTTACGTGCTTCTTACATCTCTCAATAATGATATTTCCTTATGGTTATTTATGGCATTAGGCAAAAACATAAATGTAAAACAAACAGTAGGCCATGATCATCTTTTTTGGGAAGCATTATTATGTTACTCGTAGTCCCACAGAAATTGGGAGGCACCTATCAATTGTCCTAGCTTTAGGAAAGTAACCAGTAAAACCCCAGCCATGGAAAATCTGAAAAGAATTTGATATGTAAATACTGAATTTATTCTGAATCCACTTATAGGGGCCATATAATACTGGAGTAATTACAATATCAGCAAAATCAAATACCTTGATAACAGAGGTAAAATTAAAGATAATTAGCCAGGGCCGGATTTTCCACATAGTAAACTAGAGAACTTCCTGTAGTTTTGTTATTTTTAGACAAAAGGACCAGGACAACTATCTAAACCCTACTTCCACCCTTCTTTCTGCTATTGTCTAATGTCATCACGAATGTGCCCTTAAAGACCTTATTATTAACTTTCATATCCATAGATGGAGTTGAGATGTAAATCCGGCCCTGTAATTAATCGCTAGCATTGATTAAACAGAATAAGGATGCATTGGAAAGTTAGCAAGAAAGCCAAACCAAACCAGCAAAAAGTTACCGGTGATATCGCATGAGTAAGGAGCGTGTTAGCAGCCACACCACATCTAGTGAAAACCAGGAAACTATTATTAGCGTGTTAATTACAAAGCATAAATTACTAAAAATCAGCAAGCAAGCAGCAGACGTAGGATAGCTGGTATTGGCCAGTTTATAGTGACCACTGGGGTAAAAAGCAGGAGGAGCGGGGAGGGGAGAGATTATGGTTTCTGTTCCAACCTCAACATGTCTTGAAGCGCTATGCTCCCACATCTGATAAGCTGCTTGGGCTGCTTCTGGGAAATACTCCCCAGCGGCACTAAAAAGGAAAGGAACAGCTGGTCTGTGATAAGTGCTAGAGTTTGAGGAGGTCAGGCATCAAAGACGGAGCACACTGTAGATCAGTTGATTTTCTGGATCTAGTATATATTATTGTTATACAACATACCTTTTACTCATAAGAGACAATATGAACACATTGTGTATCACTTGATATATTTATTTTTTGTTTTCCAATAGAAACCCCAATTTCCATACACCACCATGCTACCACCATGATGTTTAGGCTGCCTTTTAAATTAATTCTTTTTAGCTACATTGCGAGGTATAACCTATTTCTGTGCATGCGGTCAAACATAACTTACTGTACTTCAGCTGCATATTTCCTTAATATGAAATTAGCACAAGAAGGCCACGATAAGGCAGTAAAGAGTTGTCATTTATAAAACGTTACATTAGACTAGCCCTCTAGTGTAAATTAGATAGATAGATAGATATACTAGTTAATTATATATTTTTGTTTGGCTTACTTTTTTGTCTATTGTGCGACTGTATATCTTTACATTGCTACCCAAACTCTCAAGTCGGAGATAGAAAGACAAGAAAGAATATATTACCAGACCTTAGAAATGCCAGATTTAACGTATAAAGAGAAATAGTGAAAATGGAAATTCTAGCCAAGATAACAGAAATACAGGAGAATTATTTAACTAATCAGGTCCGGAGTACAGAGGTCAACAAGAGTCAGGTTAGGATTACAGAGGTCAACAAGATCAAATAACAAGCCAAAGTCAATATACCGGAAAATCAGAAAATACTATAACACACTGCACGAGCAATTATTTTATTTAAATACTGAGGTGTGTTTTATTGGTCCACGTCACCCCCATGAAGCTAAAAGGTGCAGTAACGAAGTTGTACTGTTGACGCAAATCTTTTGTAGCCATAAATGATGCTAGACATCTTATTAGCATAAGTAGAGTGGTACTGCTAGTGTGGTGCATTTGGAAGGCAGAGAGACTGGAAGAAAACCAGAATCACAGCCTCCGTATCAGCACACGCAAATATGCTGATCATCGAGTCAATTTGGTAGCTCCTGTGAAAATATCTGGATTACAGGTACTGAATAAATCCAGCATTTGTCAGTTGTGTAACAAGTGGACAAAAAATATGGCCCAGAATGGGAAATTTGACAGATTTGATTTTTATATTATAATTGAAGATGTCCTGACACATGCTACCACTCTGTAATGCCAGCCATGGATGTACATACTCATCATCCCCACCGCACAGGTTCAGAAGTGCCTTCTTATATTCCCCTGATGTATCATTCTGAAACACAAACACCAACATATTGTAAGACACATTTTCTAGCAATATTAATTTCTTAAATTAAATTGAGTTCTGACTAGATATATACAGTCATGTTATAGATTGGTGTGGAAATCTGAAAATATTACTGTAGTCTATATGTATGTTTGCACAAGGTTATAATGAAATGAAGATTCAGATTTTGAATGCCAAAGTATAAATCAAAAAGTTATGTGAAAGATTTTCTTTAACATATGCAGGTCACACACATTATTTTTCCTTCAGTAAGTCCTATATTGTTTTTGTAAAGGGAAGAATTATTTATCAAAAAGGGTGTATTCAGGTAGTGAGGGCTCCAACCATTGATGGTCTAGTGGGATGAACATCCTATACACTGATCTAATTTTTGCTAACTCTGACACTCTTCATTGTGTTACAGACTCAGTGTGCTAGAATTATAAATCAAGTTACCTTTTCAAGGGTTACCTGCTTGATGTTATTAGAATTTAAACAGAATTATGAAATTCATTGACAATCTGAAGATACCATGGGGATTTACCTTTATCATTGAGTACAGGGACTTTTCATATTGTGTCCTGAATGACTCCCTAATGTCCATCATGTCAACCTCACTGCGTGAAACCATAATCCGAATAAGAGTATTATCAGCTGTGCCCATGCCCTGAAACGAAATGATCAAAATGGTAAAAAAAATTGTAAATTTCTTAACATTTTTTAGGCACACAGATATCTTGTGTAAATAGGGACATTGCAATTTTAACTTCCAGTGCATGCATGTCTAATACAGACTGGAAATCACTTACCTTCATGGCTTTGTACAGTCTTGTGGCAAAATAGTCCTTTATGCTACGGACACATTTTACTAAAGAGAAAAACATAAATGCGATTATAATAATGTGCGGCAGCCAGGATAAAATAATTAATTCAATATTGAAATTGTCAAAATGGTAACACAGAAATATATTTGATGCTAATATGAAAGCCGACATCGTGTCTAGTCTGGTTCGGACTGGACCTAAATAGGAATCTCAGGCTAGGTAATTATTTATTTTTTATGCATTCAGACGCAGCACAGAGGGAAATCATGGTGCAGATAAAAGTCCATGAGGTCTTTACCTTTCCTCACATGGCAGACACCAAGTTGGAGTTTTAATTTAGCAGCTGACCAGTGGAAAGACCACATTGCTATTTGTAAATATTAGCAAGGTTGCTCACTAGAGGGTTAATTGAAAGAGCCAAAGGGGATATCAAATTTTAGGCTACAGTATTTAACTGAAAACATAGCTAGTATTAACACAACATGTGTGGCCTGAAGTGTTTAATTGACACACATACACAAAATCTATATATGAGACATTATCGATTCCGTTACTGATGTGTCTAGCCTTCAGTACTAACATTGTTAGGATGTGCATTAAACCCCCTCCCCCCCAAAAAAAAACCTTGCAAGTGGAAAATGTGTATCTGACAAAATAATAAAATAAGGAGATGAGAGTCAGGCAGTGGAACAGACTGGCACATAAAAAAAAAAAAAATTAGACAAAGAAAAATAGACTCCACTTTCCTATTAAATGATAAAAGCAAAATTGGGTTAATTGTCCTATCCAATGGTTCAAGTCCCAAAGTTACTTTTAAGATGCTTGGCATTTGTGTTTAAGTAACACTATGGTGTCAGGAACCCAAACATTTATTCCTGATATTGTAGCGCTAAAATAACTATTTAGGTTTCTGGACCCATCTAATTGCAGTAAAAAGAATACAGTAGACAAGTCATTGACAGGAGGGTGAAGAGAGTGAAAGAGTGACCACCTTACCTACAGCCAACATCAACTTCTCAAAGTCTCCAGAAAGTTCTCCCTTAATACTTTCTTCGATAGGTTTCCCGGCAATTTTCTCATACTCATCAAACACTGCATAAGTGGTGGGAAATTGCAACATTACATTAAACATAGCAGCTGCTGAACAATAAAAAACATTTTCTTATGTCACGTTCCTATTCAATTTTAATGGACATGAAATGTTAATGGAACCCTGACATTAAAAAGCTATCTTTTGCTCAGCATCAAACAGCTTCTTTGTATTATTCACATTTTATCATCTGAGATTTCATATCAGTTTGTCTGTGAGTAGACAGCAAATGGTTGGCATCCCTTACAGTGCCACTGTCAAAAAAATTAGACCTCCATTTTTTTTGCCATCTCGGTCCTTTTGATATCTGTTTTGCAATTTAGTTTCAAGGACCGAAACATTGGGGTTGTTTTGGTCTCCAAGCTCTAGGTCAGTCAAGGACCGAAACGTTGGGGTTGTTTTGGTCTCCAAGCTCTAGGTCAGTCAAGGCCCGAAACGTTGGGTTTGTTTTGGTCTCCAAGCTCTAGGTTAGTCAAGGACCGAAACGTTGGGGTTGTTTTGGTCTCCAAACTCTAGGTCAGTAAACCTTGTTTATATTTCATGGGTTTTTGGTAAAAGCACTTTATGTCTTAAGCACGCTATTAAATACCGTATATACTCGAGTATAAGCCGAGTTTTTCGGCACATTTTTTGTGCTGAAAAACCCCAACTCGGCTTATACTCGAGTCACTGTCTGTATTATGGCAATTTACATTAATTTACATTGCCATAATACAGACTGGGGGCTGGCAGCGAGCGCTTACCTCTCCTGCAGCTCCTGTCAGCTCCCTCCTCCTCCGCGCCGGTCCGGTCAGCACTTCGGTCAGCTCCCAGTGTAAGTCTCGCGAGAGCCGCGGGGTCATAGTGCGGCTCTCGCGAGACTTACAGTGTGAGCTGAGAGAGGAGCTGCACTGACCGGCGCGGAGGAGGAGAGAGCTGACAGGAGCTGCAGGAGAGGTAAGTAACAGCTCTGCCAGCCCACCTCCTACCCCCACTGAACTGCCAATGCCACTGGACCACCAGGGAAGGAGAGCCCCCCTCCCTGCCATGTATCAAGCAGGGAGGGGGGACGAAAAATAAATAAATAATTTATAAATAATAAAAATAATAATAAATAATAATATATAAATAATAATAAAAAAAAATTTTAAAAAATAATATAACAAAAAAAAATTAAAATATTAATTTTTTATTTTTTTTTATAAAAATGCCCACCCCCCCACCAAGGCTCTGCATCACACACACACTGCACTCATACACACACACACTGCATTCATACACACACCCTGCATTCATACACACACTGCATTCATACACACACACACTGCACTCATACACACACACTGCACTCATACACACACACTGCACTCATACACACACTGCGCACTCATACACACACTGCGCACTCATACACACACACTGCATTCATATACACACACTGCATTCATACACACACACTGCACTCATATACACACTGCATTTATACACACACTGCGCACTCATACACACACACTGCATTCATCATATACACACACTGTAAATAAATATTCAATTAATATAATATTTTTAGGATCTAATTTTATTTAGAAATTTACCAGTAGCTGCTGCATTTCCCACCCTAGTCTTATACTCGAGTCAATACGTTTTCCCAGTTTTTTTGGGGTAAAATTAGGGGTCTCGGCTTATATTCGGGTCGGCTTATACTCGAGTATATACGGTATGCACAATTGCACAATTGCACTTTTTCATTAAATATACATCTAAAGAAATAAAATAATCTTTGTACCAAAATATCTGGTGTGCTTGGGAATTATTTTCATTATATGATTGTTACGTACCTTGTGAGGGAACAGGTTTTTCCCTTTAAGCACCCTGTTTCTTTGTTTCTGCATGCCACATCAAAAATGACCCATATTGGTTGAGCTTTGACTTTAATATTTTGTTTGCAATTTAGTTTTTAACTCACAACCACTCACTATTTAATGAGAAACCCCCTATAGATTATTTATCTTAATTTGACTTAACTACATAGTGACGCATTAATAAAACAAAGTCTGACTTCCATTCACCTGCTCGTTAATTTATAATAGGAGGAAGGAGGAATACAGAAGCTCAGACCACTACGTCAGAAACTTAATTAATTGCATATAACTACAAGCATTAATCAAAATCCTGCCCGGATATTACAGTCACATTGCACTGAGAGTCTTTCCTGTGTGGACTATTGGCTTTTAAAGCTAATGACTAAAACACATGGCTTGATGTTCTCTTAAGTGCACATATGTTAGTGACAGGAAGCAAAAATTACTTTCTAATATCACTTTCGTTCCCCAGCTTTCATTGGATGGAAATTTTAAAATTCACTGTTGACACATTTTCAGACTTGTACGAACGGTTCTGACAAACCCCAGGAACACAGTAACTAATATAGTTTCTTCCGACACCTAACTGTTTGAGTGAAATGCATAAAGAGCTTTCTAATGTTGCAAGTTACTCTGACCTTACTTTTCACTCACCCTGTTGAGCCCTATAGATTCACATTTTCATAGATCTTACCTAAGCTAAATCCATATTCACTCTAGCTCCTTCCAACCTCTTGGCAATCTCATGTTCGTTAATGCACAATCGCTGATGAATGCTACTAAACATCCACAAATTACAATAAATGAAATCTTTTTTAAAAAAGAAGACTGGTTTTCTGTCATTACAAATCTGACAGAGTTTCCTTCTGTAGCGTTGATAAATATTATTTTATTTCGTGGCTTACTGGTACACCTCTGGTACCAAATGCACCATGCTACCCAACTTTCAGAATACTACAGATATGGCTACTGGTGTGCCCTTCTCAGACACAAATGATGTGTGTGGCATGCATTTTGGGTTGGACACATTTATTGAACATTAAACACTGCATATTCTGGTGGCAAACTTGCAGGATGTATACATCATAATCAGGTATGAATACCATATTTGCCAGCAATTTGCTATTACAGTGAAGACATCATAAGGGTTATGTATAAATAGTGTCATGTTCATTTATTCATGTTTTTTTTTGTGCTTTTCTCTTATTTGCAATAAAACAATCCATAGTGTGCCTTTTTCATTATTTCATCTTCCTGACCCACTTTGGTTCCTTTTTATTGCTTCCAATAGGTTTCAAAAATATGTGAAAAAATGTGCATTTACTACTAACACATTTCAGCTTTTACAATCTTCCTTTTTGCTTTATTCTATAAAAAAACCTTTTTTATTGCAGTCACATCTTTTTAATAAATGGTAAAATAGTAAGAAATTTGAAAAAGAAATAAAAAGTTGCGAAAATATGGAATGTTTTGGTTCACTACAGAAAGGCAGAAAAAAAAGCACCAATGTAGAAAAGTTTTATACATAAGAAATGGCGTGAGTGCACAAAAACTAAGCATATGTGATAGTAAATATATTATTTTCTTTTTTACGTAATCCCATATGTAGTTATCACAGGCCTTTAGTTTTCTGTGATCCACACTTTTTAGGGTATCAATAATAGGGCACTAGGGTCTCTATGAAACCAGAAACGTATGCTTACCTAGTTGAAGATGTGTCTTGCTCCTGCTTCCTAAAATATAGATGAATTGAGCCTCATCGGTTCCCCATTTCTGTTCTCCAGCGTCAAATAAATCCTGGATAAAGTTTTCAACAATGCATTGTTATAAAGAATGCAATTGGTTATGACATAATATTCTATAAAAATCTGAAACACACTCTAAAATTCAGAATGTATCATTATTAGCAGCATACCGTGAGTTTTTTTTTTGTCTATTTCTATAGGTTCATAAAAATCATTATAAAGGAACATGTATTCCTGACCCTATTATGGTAAAGTCACCATTTAGGTGGCCAGCTCCCCCTTGCCCCTCTTAAAAGTTAAAAAAACTCACCTTCATTTCAGAGCCGTGAAGGTCCGCTTGTGCTGATCCCACCTCTGATCCGCCTCCGATGGCTGACATTATCAGAGTTGATGATCTCATCAATTCTGATAATCTCAGCCAAGGAGGCAGGGCAGAGCAAATGCTGCACTGGCCAATCAGCATCTACTCATAATCAATGCATTGCTATGGGGAAAGCTCAACATCTTCATGCAGAGCGTGGAGACTCTGAACATCAATGCTGCATGTTGTGCAGCACTGACTCAGGAAGCACCTCTAGTGGCTGAGTGACTGCCACTAGAGGTGTTTCTAGGCAGTAATGTAAACACTGCCTTTTCTATGAAAAGGCTGTGTTTACATTGAAATGCCTGCAGGGACAGGCTATAGACACTAGAGCAACTACATTAAGCTGTAGTTGTTCTGGTGACTATTGTGTCCCTTTTGAAGGGACACTATAGGCACCCAGACCATGTCATCTCATTGAAGTCGTCTGAGTGTAATGTCCCTTGTTCCCTTAACCCTGCACTGTAAAACACTCCTTTTTTGAGAAATTACAATGTTTACATTAAAGGGCTAAGACTGTTTCTAGTAGCTGTCATCCATACAGTCACTAGAGGCGCATTGTGGAGTTTCACAGAGTTTTGATGTCCTCATGCTATGCATGCTACAAATACCAATAGGAAAGCATTTATACAATGCTTTCTTATGGGGAAGGTCTAATGCACGCAGGAAGCTCGCCATGCATGTGCATTAGGTCCCCCCGATCGGCTGACAATGACAGACAAGTGTAACTCAGCACTATATAATATAATATTAAAAATATATAATTTTTTGCATGTTTTCCTGGCACTTTTATATATAGTCCAGGGTGACAAACAGGAAGCCAAAGATGACAATCGTCTTGTTTCTCCTCTTTGAGTGGGAAATTTCACCCTGTTCCTCTTTATGTGTATATTGTAAAGTTCATTAAAATTAGTGTTTAAATTTCTTAAATATTATTCTATATACTTAGTGCCAGATTTGCCAGTAAGCAGGGTATGACTGTCCTTAAATGTAGGGATGTCAAGCTGAACACTGAATATTATTTGTTTTTATACCTATATTTTATATATTGTTTAGTATCAGCTGCTACATTGTGGGTGGATGGTTGAGATAATGCCTGACTTTCTTGTGCTCCCTCCAAACGGGGGATCAAGTGACAGAGTTCTTTGTTTTTTCTTTTTCTTTGGTGGAAGAAGTAGACGAGCAGCATTTGTGTCTAGCCGCACCTGAGATATAAATTTAGCCCTACTTATACTGCAGAATGTGTTTACTGCTTAAAAATAGAAAATTAATAACATGCATGATGTGTCTCTGGCCAGACATTACCGTGGCATCCTGCATTACCAGATCCTCACTCACAATGTCATCTTCTTCTCTTGTGCCCTGGTAATAAAAAAAAAAAAAGAATGTTCTATTGGAAAACGCAAATAGTATATCAGAACAGAAACAAATAAACAAGCACAGACATGTTCAAAAATATTAAAAAAAAAACAAGTTTACAAATATCCATGTTTGTGGTCTTTTTCAAAAGAAGGGGCATTTTATGAACATTTCAATTATAACATTTGTTGCTTACGTTGCAGACATTCAGCAGCAAATTGTAATAGAAAGTGGAAAGTGACCTATTTGAATTGCTACAGATGCTCCCTTTGTTTTGGGCAGCTGCTTCACATCTATTTAAACATCATGCAAACAGTTTACTAAAAATGAGCATTCCTGGTGATGTAATCTGGCTGCACACATCCTACATGATTCTCATGAACAACACTTGGGGGTTATTTTACTGCATGGAATCAGCAAATATTTCTCACAGAGCTGTTTTTTAATTAAAAAATGTAGTTCACTAACTTGCACAGTTAAGCAATGATGCCATTAAAATATGGCTGCAATTGAAAACCATAAAAAGCGTGTTGCCATTTATTCTGGTGGAAACCTTATATTTTATACAGACAATGCATAATAAGAAACTGTAACTGATAGCTAGCATAGCCTGACTTCCACATTAACCCTGAAATAGGAATGGAGAGATTTTAAAAATAATAATTTAGGGGTTCCTTAAAATTGTCCAATAAAGATCTTCCTTGTTACCCCCTCTTTCTCCACCTTGTGTGCAAGGGTTATAGGGTAATTATTACCTCTTTTTGAAGAGGGGGAGGGAATGCATTACAAGTTAGGTTCCTTTTTAGCATTTGCCCATTCTTCTACCCGCTAGCATACCATTACACTTTATTCCACAAGCTGGGTGTGCATGAAGGTGTAAGGGTAATTTTCAGGGTCTCTGCATGGTAATGCTTTCTTTTACCCCTCCAGGATTAGGGGTGCTCTTACTTAGAAGGTATGAAAATGGCACGAGGATTGATATCATTCAGTATGAAAGCATGGTACTCTATATCTTTTCTTTTAAATCATAGCCTGTGTGCTATTCGAATGTTAGATAAACACACATGCGCGTGCTCATACATACACGCACACATCCACATTACCCTATGCTATGAAAATTGGACAGGGTACACGGATTGCTGATATAGAGTGGTTAAATTGGTGATACTATAGTGTACTACTATCTCAAATAGTTTGGGCTTGTATGAGTTTTTGCACTATTCTGAATAGTTCTGCCTGCTGCCCCTCACCAAATGTTTCGTTGCATTCTTTAGAAATCACATAAAATAATCAAGGAAGAGTTCCACACAAACTGGAATTAACCTTAGGAATAAAATAACATACATTACCTGCAGCAGAACAACAAGCATTTTCTTGAAATGGCCACTGGTATCTTTAACTACATCTGTCTCCAGATCACGGCCATATGCTGCAATCATATACAAACACAAGTCAACATACAGTATATTTGATGTATACTGATACACATATAGCAGTATATATATTAGAATATGCATATATTAACAATAACAATGCTATAATATCGGTCCATTTCTACGTTTCTGTGCATACGTAAGATGGGGATTCAGTAGGCATTTCCTCCTGTCAGTTAAATTCTGATCCTTTAGCAGATATCTGGAGGGGATCTGCATTCTGCATGTACTCACCATCTTTATAAGCCTCCACCAGTGCATGAATTTGCTGGTTATCACGAGAGGCCAATATCTCTATAAGGCATTTCTCATCTGTGCCAACACCCTGTAACACAATCAGTAAAATGCTTAATGAGCAATTTCTCCAGATCATTAAGAGCTTCAGTATCTCAATGTACCTTTCTGTTAGTTGACGAAGAAGGATGTTTATTGATCTTACATTAAAATACAGACGTCAGAATAAAAATGCTATGGAGTGGTGAAATACCCCATGCTTACTCTGAAAAAGCCTGTGTAATAAACAAATATCAACAAAAACAACCAGTGGTGAGATAAGGCAAAAGTCATGGGGAGTTTATAGGTATAATCTTAAAAAAGAAACACAGAAATTAGGTTCTCACTTTATACTTATAATAAGGCAGCAGCCAAACTTACAGTGATTCCCAAAACCTTGTGGAAATAAAGTTATAACAAAAACCAGACAATAGCTAAACGCGCCTAAAAAAACAATATAGCCCATAAGCGAAGTCACATATAAAACATAGATACGTACATATGTCTATGGTTCATATGTACGTATATATGTTTTATATGTGACCACGAATGGGCTAATTTGTATTTTAGGCACACTTATCTAGTGTTTGGCTTTTGTTATGAGTTTATAGGTATAGTAATAGATATTACTAAAAACACATACCATTACTCTGTTGGGTATTTAATCTGGCAATGAGGAACATCCTGAAGATTTTAACACGGTTGTCAAAAACTTTCATAGGCTAAAAAATTATTATAAAAATATATAGTGCCGACTTTTAACCCCTTAAGGACCAAACTTCTGGAATAAAAGGGAATCATGTGTCCTTAAGGGGTTAAACTCACCATTTTTTTTTATTGACAGATGTCAAAATAAACATACTTTTTCCAAACCTCATAGTAAGTAATCATATAGTAGAAAGCATTTGCTATGGACAATGATTTTGTGATATTTAGATCAATATTCTAAATGCAAAATATGCGTTCATGGGCTCTGAAGTCTTCGCTTTTTATGCAGAACAGGCTCATGTAAATGTTTGGTATTTGTTTGTTATTGTTTCTTTATGTTTTATGTATATCATTCTTGAACTATATATGGAATTTTATACTGATACTTAACGATGACAAATTGAGTCTTTTTGTTTATGCATGGTCTTAAAACATTATATTTAATAAATAATTATATACTAAATACAATATGTGCTGCCCAGTACATTAGGAACATGAGAGACAAAGACAGACGGTTAATTATACAAGAAAAATATAGAAATATTGAACAATGCTGCTGTCTTGTTTATATGTACAATTAAAGCACATTTTACTTAGGCTTCTTTCATAATTTCCACTTTTGCTCATTAATAATTGAAAAATTGATTGTTCTGCTTTATGAGATTTCCATAAAATGCTAGATCGACCAGATTATTTATTGATTAAGAGGAAACATACTTTTGTTACACATGAAGTATGAAAACCTTGAAGGGCCAATATAAGCATCAAAAGTTGTGAAACTGAAGAGGCATGATCTATACACCCAAGCCGCTTTATTAACCTAAAGTTGTTTTTGTGCCTATAGTGGCCCTTTAAACCAAGATTGTAAAAACTGAAAAAGATACCTCAATTATTATTTAATAATAAATTTACCTCATATATAAATAACAATATCAATAAATGAAAAATAAATGAATTAAACCACTCATTTTAGAACATGTTATTTTTTTTAACAAGTTCTAATATTTATTCTGACCAAATCTTAAAAAAATGCTGACCTGATCATTCTTCTTGGCTATAGAAATACTTCAATGAAGCAGATAACAAAATGAAGATTGGATTTATTAAACTTCAAGTAATATCAATCTTTATTGGGTCTCATACTACACCCAATGTTAAATGTTAAATTAGCCAAAAAGTAGAACAGAGTTTGGCTTTGTTGGAGTGTACTGAATTTTCACAAATTTTTAGAACCCACAATTTAGTGAACACACAAGTCTCCAAACAAATATAAACAGATAAAAGATATCAAAAGTTTAAGATTTAATTAATGCAAATTACAACATGAAGTACTTACATCTATGGCATCCTTAATTTCCTTGGCATCACAGTATGCAGGAGGGCGCATCAACCCTACTATGAGTCTTTCAAATTTTCCAGTCAGTTCATATTTCAAATCTTCAATAAGATCCTTTGAAAGAGGAAAATAGCTTTGTTATTATAAGTAGCATCTTGCATGTAGCATCTGTTGATAATTTATTGAACACTTTATTTTACTTAAAGGGACACTTTTGTCACCAGAACTACTACACATTAATGTAGTGGTTCTGGTGTCTACAGCCCGTTTCAGCAGGCGTTTCAATGTAAACATTGCCTTGTAACACCCTGGTATAGGAGCCTAGTAACATCTCTAGTGGCAGACTGTCACTGGAGTTCCCTAGTAGAAGTGCCTACTAACACCTCTAGTAGCAGCCACTCAGTCACTAGAGATGTTTCCTATGCAGTGCTGCACAGTATGAACAGAACCTTCTTCACAGAGATGCATCTATACGGGAGATGCTGATTGATTTCCTATGGGAAAGCATTGGACTGGCTGAGATCATCAAGACTGATGATCTAGCCATGGAGTCTAGAGCCAACACAGCGTGGGAAAAAGGTGAGTAAAAACCTTTTTAAAGTGATGTAGGGGGAAGACCTAAATAGGTAGTTTAAAACTATAGTATCATAAATACATGTTTGTATTCCTGACACCATAGTGTTCCTTTAGGCAATATATATACACTGCTCAAAAAAATAAAGGGAACACAAAAATAACACATCCTAGATCTGAATGAATTAAATATTCTTCTGAAATACTTTGTTCTTTACATATTTGAATGTGCTGACAACAAAATCACACAAAAATTAAAAAATGGAAATCTAATTTTTCAACCCATGGAGGTTTGGATTTGGAGTCACACTCAAAATTAAAGTGGAAAAACACTCTACAGGCTGATCCAACTTTGATGTAATGTCTTTAAAACAAGTCAAAATGAGGCTCAGTAGTGTGTGTGGCCTCCACGTGCCTGTATGACTGCCCTACAACGCCTGTGCATGCTCCTGATGAGGTGGCGGATGGTCTCCTGAGGGATCTCCTACCAGACCTGGACTAAAGCATCTGCCAACTCCTGGACAGTCTGTGGTTCAACGTGATGTTGGTGGATGGAGCGAGACATGATGTCGCAGATGTCCTCAATTGGATTCAGGTCTGGGGAACAGGCGGGCCAGTCCATAGCATCAATGCCTTTGTCTTGCAGGAACTGCTGACACACTCCAGCCACATGAGGTCTAGCATTGTCTTGCATTAGGAGGAACCCAGGGCCAACCGCAAAAGCATATGGTCTCACAAGGGGTCTGAGGATCTCATTCTGGTACCTAATGGCAGTCAGGCTACCTCTGGCGAGCACATGGAGGGCTGTGCGGCCCCCCAAAGAAATGCCACCCCACACCATTACTGACCCACTGCCAAACCGGTCATGCTGGAGGATGTTGCAGGCAGCAGAATGTTCTCCACAGCGTCTCCAGACTCTGTCAAGTCTGTCACATGTGCTCAGTGTGAACCTGCTTTCATCTGTGAAGAGCACAGGGCGCCAGTGGCGAATTTGCCAATCTTGGTGTTCTCTGGCAAATGTCAAACGTCCTGCACGGTGTTGGGCTGTAAGCACAACCCCCACCTGTGGATGTCGGGCCCTTATACCACACTCATGGAGTCTGTTTCTGACCGCTTGAGCTGACACATGCACATTTGTGGCCTGCTGGAGGTCATTTTTCGTGGCTCTGGCAGTGCTCCTCCTGTTCCTCCTAGCACAAAGGCGGAGGTAGCGGTCCTGCTGCTGGGTTGTTGCCCTCTTACAGCCTCCACCACGTCTCCCGATGTACTGACCTGTCTCCTGGTAGCGCCTCCATGCTCTGGACACTACAAGCACAGCAAACCTTCTTGCAACAGCTTGTATTGATGTGCCATCCTGGATGAGCTGCACTACCTGAGCCACTTGTGTGGGTTGTAGACTCTGTCTCATGCTACCACTAGAGTGAAAGCACCGCCAGCATTCAAAAGTGACCAAAACATCAGCCAGGAACCATAGCAACTGAGAAGTGGTCTGTGGTCACCACCTGCAGAACTACTCCTTTAGTGGGGGTGTCTTGCTAATTGCCTATAATTTCCACCTGTTGTCTATCCCATTTGAACAACAGCATGTGAAATTGATTGTCACTCAGTGTTGCTTCCTACGTGGACAGTTTGATTTCACAGAAGTGTGATTGACTTGGAGTTACATTGTGTTGTTTAAGTGTTCCCTTTATTTTTTTGAGCAGTGTATATAAAGTGCCTTGCAAAAATATTCACCCCCTTGGCATTTTCTGTGTTTCGTTGCCTCACAACCTGGAATTAACATGGATTGTTTGAGGATTTGCATCATTTAATTTACAGAACTTTCCCACAACTTTGAAGATGTTTTGTTTTTTACTGTGAAACAAACAACAAATAGGACAAAATAACAAAAAAAGTCAATGTGAATAACTATTCACCCCCCCCCCAAAGTCAATACTTTGTAGAGCCACCTTTTGCGGCAATCACAGCTCCAAGTCGCTTTGGATAAGTCTCTATGAGCTTGCCACATCTTACCACTGGGATTTTTGCCCATTCCTCCTTGCAAAACTGCTCCAGCTCCTTCAAGTTGGATGGTTTGCGCTTGTAAACAGCAATCTTTAAGTCTGACCACAGATTTTCTATTGGATTGAGTGTTGCCTTAGCAGTGTGTTTGAGGTCATTGTCCTGCTGGAAGGTGAACCTCTGTCCTAGCCTCAAA
The DNA here is from genome assembly GCA_933207985.1 of Pelobates cultripes. Lineage (NCBI taxonomy): Eukaryota > Metazoa > Chordata > Amphibia > Anura > Pelobatidae > Pelobates > Pelobates cultripes. Next base: position 196,155,054 of record OW240914.1, read on the forward strand.
TCACGCACAGAGTGGTACAGGTTTTGCTCAAGAATATCCCTGTATTTAACACCATTCATCTTTCCCTCAACTCTGCTGCTGAAAAACATCCCCACAGCATAATGCTGCCACCATCATGTTTCACTGTGGGGATGGTGTTCTTTGGGTGATGTGATGTGTTGGGTTTGTGCCAGACATAACGTTTTCTTTGATGGCCGAATAGTTAAATTTTAGTCTCATCAGACCAGAGCACCTTCCTTTCATATATTTTGGGAGTCTCCCACATGCCTTTTCGCAAACTCAAAATGTGCCATTTTGTTTTTTTGCTAAATGTAATGGCTTTCTTCTGGCCTCTCTGCCATTAAGCCCAACTCTATGGAGCGTACGGCTTATTGTCTTCCTATGTAAATATACTACAGTCTCTGTTGTGGAACTCTGCAGCTCCTCCAGGGTTACCTTAGGTCTCTGTGCTGCCTCTCTGATTAATGCCCTCCTTGCCCGGTCCATGAGTTTTGGTGGGCGGCCATCTCTTGGCAGGTTTGCTGTTGTGCCATGTTCTTTCCATTTGGCTATGATAGATTTGATGGTGCTCCTGGGGATCATCTAAGATTTTGATTTTTTTTAATAACCTAACCCTGACTTGTACATCTCAACAACATTGTCCTTTACTTGTTTGGAGAGTTCCTTGGTCTTCATGGCAGTGTTTTGTTAGTGGTGCCTCTTGCTTAGGTGTTGCAGCCACTGGAGCCTTTCAAAAAAGGTGTGTATATGTAATGACAGATCATGTGACACTTAGATTGCACACAGGTGGACATCATTTTACTAATTATGTGACTTCGGAAGGTAATTGGTTGCACCAGAGTTTTTTATTGGCTTCACAACAAAGGGGGTGAATACATACGCACATGCCAATTTTCTGTTTTCTATTTCTAAAAAATAGTTTTATGTATATATTTTTCTCATTTCACTTCACCAACCTAGACTATTGTGTTCTGATCTATCACATAAAATTCAGACTAATAAAACATTGAACTTAAGGCTGTTATGTAACAAAATAGGTAACAAGTCAAGGGGCGTGAATACTTTTGCAAGGCACTTTACAGTTTCCATACCCATAACATAACAAGAAAGTTGGATGCATCCTAGTAAAATGAGCCACATCAGCATTTGAAATCTAGTGCAGAGAGTAAAGGGGTATTGGGGATATCGCACTCTCAACAAAGAGCCAGAGTTCAGAGTGTCCCAACGAGGACCACTTAATGACTCTCTGTTGGTGGATTTCCCGGTGGTAAAGGGACTCCTTGTCCACTTCTACTGGGCAGTAATGGCAGATACATTTGATACTGCACATATAAATAAAATCACAAAACAGATATAAGCAACTTGGTTAAAACTGATAGAAGCAACTTGTGTAGTGGTAAATATGCCACTACACAATGAGCATCTTGTTAGTAAAAATTATTTTTTTAGCCCAATGTGCATTCTGGAACATAGCTACTGTACACATGGTGAAAATTCTAGTGTCTGGATTTTTCATGTAATTACTCGTCCTAAACAAGTGGCTCTCCGCCTTTATTTGATAGGAACATTAGCACAGTGACTGCAATTTAATAAATAGTAAAATTCATGATTTAAAAAAAAAATGATTAGACCATTCTGTATTTTAGATAGGAAAAAGGCAGCACTGCTAAATTAACTAGTTTATCTTGAGAAATTGTCTAAAGATTTATTAATATGATTTTGGGGACCCAACAAAATACAATGAGCAACCACATTTGGAGCTCATGAAAAACTGTCCTAAAGAATCCTGACTTGGCAACTAGATAATCTCAGCAGTTAAGAATTTGTGTTTTATGTTTTTTTTAGGTGAGAGGTATAAATACCTAATCAGTTAAAAGATTATAGGTTTATGTACGGACCTTCCCATAGAGGGATTTGTAGGCCTGGATGATTTCAATACGCTGGTGGTTCCTCCTGGTTGTGATGAGGTCCAGTATGGCTTCTTTATCACTGCCTGCAAGAAAGGAGAATAACATTTAAAAAAATAAAATGTTTATGACTTTTCAACTTCACATAGATTGAGGATGAAAAATATAACTTTGAGGTTCACACATGACCTAAAAGTATCAATAAGACAACACAAATGTCAATGAATAGGGTGTCATTAACACATGCGAACGACTGATGCTAAATAAGTAATGTTAATGATGGTTTCTCTGTAAATGTTCCCATTGGAATTTATCTCACAAGTTGTGCAAAAAGTAACAAAACAGAAAGAAATAGCTGTGCACTGAGAGTGTCTACACCAGGAGTAGTCAACCTCATCCCTACTGCCCACTAGTGGGCGATTTGGGATTTCAGGTGGGTGATCGTGGGTTCTGTAGAAAATGCCCAGTGAGCCTCGATGGCCATGGGCCAAGGCCGGCAGGGGGGAATCTTTTCATCTCCCCTGCCGGCCCATGCAGAGCAAGCCTTACTGTAAGCCCTCTCGGCCCTCCCTCACTGGTCTGCTGGCACTTAGTTCCAGCAGAGTAACATTATGTCCCCCCTTCCTGGTAAAAATTAAGAATGGGGGTGGGAGGGGGAGACATTAAGATAGATATTCACATCTCACCCACCTAAACACAGCATAGATGATATGCACCCTTCACACACACTACACCCTACACTACACACACCTTCTGCCCCCTCACACACATAATGACTGCCCCCCTCACACATAGACACTACCCCCTCACACACACTGCCACCACACACAGATTGGTCCACACACACATTACCTCTCACCTACACTCTACCCCTCACGCACTCCCCCCTCACACACACTGCCCCCTCTTACATGCAAAGCACCCCGCACACACAGCACCCTTCACACACACACAGCGACCCTCACAAAAGCACAGCAACCCTCACACACATGCACAGCACCCTCACACACACGCACAACATACACACTGCCCCCTCACACACACTACACGAAGCATGTCGAACTTGTGGCATGTGGCCCACAATGGATATATTTGTGGCCCACCTGACCTGGGGCAACTTTGTGTTGTGACTGCGACAAGCCGCAAGACAGGAAAGATATTTCTTTCTGATTCTTGTCTTCCCTCCAATGGCTGATTGCATGCTCCCACAAGCCAGCCACACTCATTTTGAGGTAGTAAGGTAGTGTAACAGGGGCTTGGGGGACCATAGTGAGGTAGTGGAAGAGGGGCTTGGGGGACCTTCCTATGTTGCATGTTAAATTGAGGAGGGAGTGCAGTGCATTAATTTGAGGGAGGGCAGGCAGTATATTAAATTGGGGGAGGGAGTGGGCAGTGTTTTCATTTTATGGGGGCGGGGCACTGTATTAATTTGGGGGGAAAACACGCAGCTTTTTCCTACACATGCACAATAGCCTTCCAATGCTTTCCTATAGGAAAGCTTTGGATTGGCTAAGATCATCAAGTTTGACGATCTCAGCCAAAGTGAAGAACACACTCATAGGACTTCAAAATCAACAAGATAACGTCATTTGTTTTTTTACAGCTGTGCAACAGCATACATTCATTATTTCAGTCCTATTACCAAACTTTTCTTAATATATCAAGGTAGTTGGAAACATTGGTTATATGCAAATGCACATCTCCTTTAAATACATTTGCTCTTTTGTTTACTTTGAAGCCCTACGAACGTGAAGACATCCAGTGTCAGTTAGGCAACTTTTTTTATACTCTACTTTTCTAAATAAACCTACGTTTCTATGAAAACTGAAGTTTTAGTTTTTTTTGCTGCCCACATGAACTTGCAGCCTCTCACTCCACCCTCGCACGCAGACTGTGATGCCTGGAGACGGAATATGACATAATTCTGACCCAGGCATACTAAACAGCGGGCGGGAGGAGCGAGGAGCTGCCCCACACTGGAACCCTGGGAGGTGAGTGTTTGACTGTCAGTAAGTGTGTGTGTGTCAGCGAGTGACACACTGTGAGTACACTGTGTGCTTATATTGCTTTTGCAATTTCCCTTCAAGTGCTTGAAATTTCCATTTGAGTGCCATAAAGAAGCAAATATATTATGAACCATATGAGCTCTTGAAGAATATGGAGAGTTTAGTAAGAGTTTCTACTTATGTTTTATCAGATAGAGGAACTAACCAGAACTCCAAAGCAGAACTTTGTTTCTACTGCTGTTATTAAACTGATGCTTGAGTGAAAGTGAAGGGTGAGGGAGGCTTAACAGACTAAATAAAATTTGTTGTCAGTGTATACAGATAAAGTCACCTTACCAAAACCTTTCATGGCTTTATAAAGAGTCTCTGCATCTTGACTGGCATCAAAGTCTGGAAAATCCTTCACTGAGCCTCTATAACGACCTCCCTAGAAAAGTAAATAGAGAAGAAATCAGATAATAATCTGCATTTATAACAAGTGTTGTTGTAAATATATTGGAGTTAACACAAGTGGAGATAAAAACATTTATGTTGAAACTGGTGCAATTAACATAATAGTGTGTTTGATTACTCTGGTTGTTTTACACAATTGCCCCAAATATCTGCTCCTTGAAATATGCTTCCTATATTATAATTCCCCAAACAATAATTTATAGAAATTTTACAAAGGAATTACATGGTTTAAGCAACATCCTTGTCAATTCTTAATCCAGTTTAGTGTTTAACATGATTAATATACAATTTTACTATATACCATGTTCCCATTGGTATGTACTAATATGTGAAATAAATATTTTAACTCTTCTTACATTGACATAAATTTATCACTTTTTCTTGTCTTTTGCTTTTTATTTGAAACGTTTTATTCTTTCAAAATTCTTAATTTGTACCATATTACAGGTTCTTGATAGATAACAAGTTGAGATTTAATTAAGAAAGGAAAATAACAGTAGAAACAATGTAGTAATATCTTAGCCACAAGTACCATAACTATGTGTAAAATGGCACTATTTCGTCTGAATCTTGGTAGACAATGCAGCTGGATTTACAATGTCTGATAATCCAAATACTGCAAGCCTGGATTATCTTAATTTCTTGGCCCCTAGCCTTTAACCTCATGATGCCCATGATTTATAATCACATGACAAGACCAAACATATCTAATGGACTCTTCTCTTATCTCTCAATTTTTTTATCCTTAATTTAAATCATAGTTTTAGACAAATTATAGAAAATCACAAGTTGGGCCAAGATAGCCAATGTTTTTAGAAGTTATGCGTGTATTAGTGTATTATGCTATGGTAACGGTAAAGGTAATTACAATTAAAAGTGATTAAATATCATGGTAACATGGGTGATAAAATCAGCTGGGCTGCTCCACTTAAGGAAGCTGGCTTAGCTATGCAATTTTACCAATAAAATGGTTGAGTACTTTTAAGTTTGACTCCCAGAGGTTTTTATTTACTGTAGTATATGTAAAGAATATTTAAATAATAGAAACAACAAAAAATGCGAGTGAATAAATCATGATTGTGAGACACACTGAAGTGCTTTAAGGTCTGGAGTGTCCCTTACAATAGAACATATTTTGTTTATTTTGAAACCCTGTGAATGCATTTCTTCATATTGCAGAAACAATTTTCAATGTTAAGTTTTCCTTTCTGCCTGTATATCTGTATGCTATACTGATGCAATTTATCAGAGGATTGGTATAAAGACTTCTACGGCTGCTTCTTATTTCCCAGCCTGGCCCTTCTGGTGTGCTCTTTTTGGGGGTTATGTAGCATATCTTTTATATAACTCACAGTAATGTAGTCTGCTGTACACTGTGTTGTCTATGAATCTTCTCCAAGTACGTTTGCTTCCTTGTCAATGGATCTGAATATTATTATTGGAAACCATAGCTTATTAAATATATTGTCTCTCATACAACTAAATTGAACACTGTAGTAAAGCATGTTTTCCTTCTCCCATTGTTGACACAGTTGGCTTACTCTATGCCATTTCTGTGTTGGCCAGTCTCCATTTGTAGATTGTGTGTATTCAGTCTACATTGGTATAAAATCTACTATCACTATGTAAACCTTCTGTCGGGAATTATAATTTTGTTGAGTTTTCTACATAATCCTTCCAATCCAACACATATTGTTTTTCCATTTCCTGCTGATAGAAGGACCCTAGCCATTATCACCACATTAAACAAAGAGAAGTGGTAATCTGGAACAAGATAGAGATGATCACATGACAGGGGACACAAGACCACGAGTGTGGCAGGGGTTGGTAATAACAAATGGGATAGAGAACCATAAACCCTAAACACCCCTCTAATTGTAGGTTGCCTTAAACCTGTTTCTTGAGGTACATGTTGTGGACCAATGTGGACAGCACCTGGTAAACACCAATGTAATAATGCTGGTAATAACAGTGTGATGACTTTTTCAAGGCAGCAATATTTCAGTGTGCATTTACATAATGACTGGAGCCTCTTCATAAACTTTTTTCATGGACTCTGTTCAGAGTGGATAAAGTGCTTCTAGAAGCAGAATTGGTTTTCAAATATTAAACATTAGGAGTTATAGGAGCTATACATTATTTGATCCTTTTTGATAGCCCAAAAATGACTCTTTATTACTAAAACTTAATTACTTTAATGACTCTTGGTGGCTAAAACAGCATTCCCAGGCTGCATTCCACTTGTTTTACAGAGTGTGGATTTAAAAGCTTTAACTACGTGTCTGTAATAAATAAATACATATATATATATATTTATCCCAATCCAGGGCCCTTCACCTTCTCTACACACACTAAGACAACCAGAAACCTCACAAACCTCATCACAATACCTTGCCCTTTACCCCCCTCACTTACCAAAATTAATTGTGCACTCTGGAATGCCCTCTCCATCTGCAGTAATTTAAAATCAACAACCATACACGACTTTTTCATCTCAAACTCACTCACACTGCTTGCACTTACAGAGACCTGGCTATCCCCCTCTGATAGCGCTACTCCTGCCTCTTTATGTTTTGGTGGGCTACAATTCTCTCACACTCCCAGACTCAACTGTAAAGGAGGTGGCGTAGGCATCCTTCTCTCCCCTCAATGTACCTTTCAACCAATCATAACTCCCCCTGCCCTATCCTTTTCTTCTTTTGAAGTTCACACTGTCTGCCTATTTAAACCCACTCCTTTAAGAATTGCTATCATCTACCACCCCCACCCCCTCTCCCCCCCCAAGCCCCCAGTTATCCTATTCATTGAGCACTTTTCTTCCTGGCTTCCCCACTTCCTCTCATCTAGCACTCCTTCCCTTATACTTGGGGATTTCAATATCCCAATCAATAACCCCAATTGCACTGATGCCTCTCGTCTGCTCTCTGTAACCTCCTCCTTTAGCCTTACGCAATGGTCCAATTTAGCAACCCATACAGCAGGAAACACTCTTGATCTTGCCTTCACCAACTTCTGTACTGCCTCTAATCTCTCCAATATTCCTTTTCCTCTATCTGACCACCATCTGCTGACTTTTTACATTGGCATACCTAAGACCCAATTGACACCACCGTGTGAACATCACTCTCACAGTAACCTCCAATGTCTTGACCTAAAGCATTTCTCCACTAATCTCCAAACTCTCCTTTTACCTATCTCAAACCTCACCTGTCCTAGTTCTGCAACCTCCTGCTACAATTCCACCCTCTCCTCTCAACTAGACATCATGGCACCTTGTACATTTAAACGCCGCAGGCCCCCCCAACAACAACCCTGGCACACCAAGCTCACTCAATACCTCCAAAAATGCTCCAGAACTGCTGAACACTGTTGGAGAAAGTCTCACTGTGCATCTGACTTTCTCCACTATAAATTTATGCTGAGCTCATACAGCTTGGTTATTTCCTCTGCAAAAGTTAATTACTTCAATACCCTCATAACCACACTCTCCCGCGAACCCAAACAACTATTTCACACATTTAACTCTTCTTCGCCCTGCTGTTCCTCCTCCGCCTACTAACTTGACCGCCTCAGACTTTGCAACTCACTTCACTGACAAGATCTCTACAATCAGAGAAGAGATCTCTCATTTTTCTTCTTCCCCTTACAATACTTCCCCTAACTTCACTCCCTCTGCTGTTCTATGTTCATTTGCACACACTACATTGGAAGAGGTTTCTACTCTGCTCCAGTCCTCCTGCCCCACCACCTGCTCCCTAGATCCAATTCCCTCGCATCTCATCTGTACTCTGTCTTCTTCTCTTTCTCCACCTCTCACTAAAATTCTCAATCTCTCTCTCTCCTCTGGTATATTTCCATTGCCCTTCAAACATGCAACTGTAACCCCAATTCTAAAGAAGCCCACTCTTGACCCTAACTCCCCATCCAACTATCGTCCTATCTCGCTACTGCCTTTTGCATCCAAGATCCTTGAAAAAATTGTGTATGCGAGATCGACAGACTTCCTCAAGTGCAACTCACTGCTAGACCCGATTCAGTCTGGTTTCCGCGCAAAGCACTCTGTGGAAACGGCACTGACCAAAGTATCCAATGATCTACTCGCTGCAAAATCTCGTGCCACTACTCTATCCTAATTCTCCTTGACCTGTCTGCTGCTTTTGACACTGTTGATCATCAACAGCTTCTTCTCATCCTCCGCAATATCGGTCTACAAGATATTGCTCTCTCCTGGTGCTCCTCCTACCTCTCCCAGCGCTCTTTCAGTGTTTCTTTCTCTGGCTCTGCTTCTTCTCCCCAACTCCTCTCTGTTGGTGTCCCCCAAGGTTCAGTCCTTGGTCCCCTACTGTTCTCCATCTATACTGCCTCCCTTGGTAAACTCATTAGCTCCTTTGGCTTCCAATATCATTTCTATGCAGATGACACGCAAATCTACCTGTCCTCTCGTGATCTCTCCCCGTCCCTCTTGACTAGTGTCTCTGACTGCCTCTCTGCTGTTTCTAACTAGATGGCTGCCCACTTCCTTAAACTAAACTTGACCAAAACTGAAATTCTGATCTTTCCTCCCTCAAGTGTTGTTACTCCTGTCTGTCTCCCTCCAAGTCAATGGTGCTACCATCAGCTCCACCACGCAGGCTCACTGCCTAGGTGTTCTCTTTGACTCCGACCTCTCCTTCAAGCCTCATGTTCAATCTATCGCCAAATCCTGTAATTCCCATCTCAAAAACATTGCGCGCATCCGCCCCTACTTAACGCCAGATGCGACTAAGGTGTTGGTCCATTCTACTGTCCTTGACTACTGTAATCCGCTTCTCAGTGGTCTTACGTGCACCCAACTTGCACCATTACAGTCCATAATGAATGCGGAGGCAAGGCTCATCTTCCTGTCCGCCCGTACCTCCCATGCCTCACCCTTCTGTCAGCCCCTACATTGACTTCCTATAAAATATAGAGCTCAATTTAAAATTCTGGTTCCTGCTTTCAAATCTCTACATAATGCTGCTCCCACCTATCTATCCTCCCTTATACACAAGTATGTCCCGTCTAGGCCCTTACAATCTGCTGAAGACTTACATCTAGCTTTTGTCCGTATTCCCACCTCTGATGCTCGCCTTCAAGATTTCTCGAGGGCTGCACCGTTCCAGTGGAACTAGCTTCCCTCCTCCGTTAGATGCTCACCCAGTGTCCACTCCTTCAAAAAATCGTTAAAAACCCACTTCTTCATAAAAGTGTATCAATTAAACTGTTAATAGCTCCTGACTCTTCTGCAACTGTCACTAGTCTAATACTATCCTTACCTTTTTGTGTCATTTTACCCCACTCCCTCTAGCATGTAAGCTCATTGAGCAGGGCCCTCAACTCCTCTGTTCCTGTGTGTCCAACTTGTCTGGTTACAACTACATGTCTGTTCGTCCACCCATTGTAAAGCGCTGCGGAATTTGACGGCGCTCTATAAATATCATAATAATAATATATATATATATGTATATGTATATGTATATGTATATATATATATATATATATATATATATGTTAAGGGTGCTTAATGTCTTTTTATTAATATACTTTGTAATTTTCTACAGTGAGTTTAGTGGAATTTCAGGTATGGGGTTACGCTAATACATCTGAATTATATAATGTAATAATAACATTGAATTAAGACAGATATTTTAAATAAAGATATATATTCATGTTTGTAGAAAGTAGATATCCGGTAGGTACCAGGTCTGTTCAGGTTCTAAGAGTTCTTTTGCAGCCTTACAACCTAGGTGTAAATACACTGCAGTGGGCATGGGGCAACTTAATAAGGAGATCATAGGGTGTCTACAAATTGCAAGGGACTTGTTTTATAGGCACAGAGAAGCTGTGATGGGTAATAGGGCTGTGATGATTATGAGATGGGAGAGGTCTGTGGCATATATTGGGGACAAGGTCTTTAAATTAGGGGAGTGACTATAAAAGACTTGGGAGATTTGATGAATACTGCTGTGTTGGAATAGAAATGACAGAGCTGTGATGTAACTGAAGAGACTATAAAGGATATTAGGGGAGGTATGTTGATGGACATTTAAGGAACTTGAGTGACGTGTTGGGTAGTATTGACATGGGGGCACATTGCAATGTTTTATAGATGTGGAGATCTGTGATACACTTATACAGATTATATATTGCATGCAAAATGGTAGAAAGCTAGGAAGATTGACCAATATAGGGTCATTGCTGATGGTTTACATTTTGCATGGACTAGTTCATATACTATTAATGGCTTATTGACACAGATATATTTGCAGAAAACAGAAGGTTTTGGATACAACTGCACAATTTCCAGATATATTCATTTTTTATTTGTAGAATAACCAATGTCATACTCGAGTCTCCCAATCCCAAGACAGTGATTAATAAATACTGATACAATTAGACATAATGTGCAGTGTAAAGAACTGCTCTTGGAGATGATATATGCATGGAGTGAGGATCAGTGTAGAACCAAAACAAACAGACTATAACACAATAAATAGACAAGCCGTATATAGATCCTTAGAGGAGACCACGGTAGTAGGTTAACGGTAGAGGAGTCAGAGAGGTTGCCAAGGTTAAGGACAGGAGAGATGCGGATAAAAGTTATAACAAGCCAAGGTCAAAGGATCCTGTAGATCAGGAGAATTCAGTAAACAAACAAATTCAGAAATGAGGAACAGGAGATACAGGCAACCTGCTCTTGGGCTACTAGAACCACAACAAGGCAACATGGAATGGTAGAGGTAATTCAACAATAGGATCCAAATTAGGTTCAGCAAATTCGCCATTTGGACCCGAATTCAGGTGCCCATAAAACCCTGTGGCATGCTAGTGTTCAGTGTCACACACAATTCCAAGGGATTCGGGTGAAAGGTTAACGATCCCAACACATGCCTAATTGATATTTGCATTTAGATATTTATTTTCTCAGCAACCAACTGAGGCCTTTTGAAAGTTCCCCTGAAATCCACAAATACCCATCTTAACTAGTTTAACCTAGTTTAATTGCTTCCCTACTAGAACTGTACATACATGTAATTACTAAAATTGCTGTTTTATCATACATGTATGTGCTAGCTATGTACCCCATGCTTTAAATACTTTATGCTAATATACCGGTATATTTGCAACCAAAAATTGCATGGTAGTGTAGAGGTTAAGAGTTGTCTTTTTCATTTAATTGCTTCATAAAAGATCAAAAACAAATAGATAAAGCACTAGCATGGATAAAATGGGAGCAAGAGTTACAAGTTTCCTTTACGCTTGAAGAATGGTTATCAGGGCTACATTCAGTAAAAAGATACATACATGCAGTGGCGTACACATGACCCATGGGGCCCCGGTGCGAAAATTGATCCGTGGCCCCCCGCGCGCGTGGGCTGCAACACATGGCGGTGGACACCTGGGCGCAGGGGTTACAGGGCTGCGACCCCTGCGACCGTGGTATGTACGCCAGTGCATGCAGATGCAGACACACTTAAAGGACCACTACAGACACCCAGATCACATCAGCTCAATGAAGTTGCCTGGGTGTCCGGTCCCTCTAGTTTGAACCCTGCAGCTGAAAACATAGAAGTTTCAGAGAAACTGCTATGTTCCACTGAGGGTTAATCCAGGCTCTAGTGGCTGTCTCACTGACAGCCGCTAGAGGAGCACACTGAATGTCCATAGGAAAGCATTGAGTTATGCTTTCCTATGGGCGGTTTGAATGCGTGCGCGGTCGCATTCGGAGCTGAGAGGCTGAGGGATCCCCAGTGCCAAGGGAGTCCGGCGCTGGAGAAAGGTAAGTGCTGAAGACACACACACTCTCACTTACAGACGCATACACACTAGCTAACAGACACACACATTTACTGGCAGAGACACACTCAGCGACAGACATACATACTCACTTACAAAACATACACTTTCATTGATAAACACAAACTCACTAACAGACATCAAACAAACTCACTAACACACACACACACTCAGTAAGACACACAGAGTAACACACTCACTGACACTCACTAGCAGACACACACACTAACACTCACACACACTAGCAGACACACACACTAACACTCACTCTCACACACACTCTAACACTCACACTAACACTCACACTAACACTCACACACTCACACTCTAACACTCACACTCTAACACTCACACTCTAACACTCACACACACTCTAACACACAAACTCTAACACTAACACTCACACACTCTAACACTCACACACTCTAACACTCACTCATGTTTTTTTTTTAAAAAATGTAATCCCCCCAGCCTCCTTACCTTATGGAGAGCTGGGGGGATTCCCTGGGGTCCAGTGGTGCTGCTGGGCTGTCTGGCGGGCTGTCTGGCCGGCGCGCGAGGGAGCACTCAGTGCTTCCTCTTCAGCTCCCTCGCGCGCCGCGTAGGGATGCTAGCGCCGGAAGATGACGTCATCTTCCGGCTCCGGTATCAGTGCGGTGCACGAGGGAGCTGAAGAGGAAGCACTGAGTGCTCCCTCGCGCGCCTGCCTGCCCGACCGGCCACCCGCCTTCCGGGTGTCAGCAGGGCCAGCCTCGGGGGGCCCTGGGGTGGTTGGCTCCTGGGCCCTCCAGTGCAAGAGGCTGGCCCTGTGGGTACATAACGGGTCGCAGGGGCGGCCGGGCCCCCTGGTGGGCCGGGCCCGGTCGCAGCCGCGACCCCTGCGACCCTGGTATGTACGCCACTGCATACATGGGGTAAATATACGGGAAGTCTATTTTAAACTTGTTTATAGATGGTACTTGGTGCCTACTCGCCTACATAAATTTCAATTTACAACTATGCCAGATTGTTGGAGATGTGGCAAGGCATTAGGGTCATTTCCCCATATATGGTGGGGCTGTGAGGAGTTGACCCCTATGAAATCAATTTTATCTGGGCTTGTAAATTTTATCACTGAGGTACAAACTGAGATAACTGCCCAAATGTTCTTGTTTCATTTAGATATGCCAAAGCTTAACTTAAAAACGAAAATTCTTATGATTCATATTTTTATGGCAAATAAAATAGTTTTGGCCAGAAATTGGTCTGATATAAGTACACAGTTGGATTTCCAATATAGGATGGAAGCAGGCATAGCATTGGATAGAGTATCCAACAAGAAATATGATGAAATTTGGGCCCCTTGGGTTAGATATTTGAGCATAAAAGCTTAACCCCTCCACCTGTTTTCCCCCAAAAATGTATCCTCTCGTTGAATGGAAACTTAGTGTGTGTATGAAAGTGTTGCGTTTATTTTTCTTTTTTGTGACTGGAATATTTTGTGTTTTAATTAACAAAATCATAGCGATGGCTTTGGTATGTATGTATGTAAAAAAAAAAATTAAAAAAAAATCTTATCTCATTGTAATATAGCAATATGATTTTTCCATGTATTTTTCTTGGATGATTTTTCCATGTATGTTACTTGGATGAAAACAATGTTAAAATAAACATATATTGAAAAAAAAAAAAAAGAGTTGTCTTTTTCCAGTACTTGACATTTAATAAAAAGTGGTGGTAGTGTGAGAGAATGTCCAGATCAGTAGTAAAATATCTCCATGTTCTGAAACCAGTACACTCATCCAATGACTCAAAAGTCATTAGTGAGTCATACCATGAACTATTAGTGAATGCCTATGAGTTAAAGCAATGCTATTTCAAGTATTAAGTGGTCTACTCACTATAGTTTATAGTAAGCAAGCAAGATGGCAGATTTCCTCCAACATCTGCTTCATTCTTCTTTATTCTGTCAACTTGTAAATATCTCATCATATGTGTAAGTAAATTCTCTGCATGCCTTGGCCCAGTATCCAGTACCATTATACATCGTGTGCTGGGAAATCCCTCAGTTCTATTTACCAGCTTCCCTCTATGCCAAAGTCCTAGATATTTATAGTTCACAAGTCAAAGCTGATCTGGAAAAATAACGTTTCAGAAATTGAAAAATGTTTCTTAAACTTTAGCCTATTCCATAGAACTAGTAAGTGTGATATGTGACTCCTAAGCTTTCTTCAGACATCTGGGGTCAAAAAGAGGAGTGCTGCTAGAGACAAGGGGAAGCTAAGAGATGTTGTGATGGCAAAGAATTTCGGGTAGCTGAAAGTGATTGCCTATGCCTGCGGTTGATAGGAATGTCTAAGAGACATTAGGTGGCTGAGGTGGTTGCTAAATGACACCAGGGATGACTGGACACCAAGAGGGTTATTTCTATAAGCAATGTGAGACCTGCACTAGGTAGCTTATTTACCATCCATAACTGTGGACAATGAGAACTAAAACAGGAAACATAAAAATGTGCACAAATTGACTGAATCTGGTTTGATGCAATACTATTACGAAGGAGAAAATAAATTGCATCTAATTTATTAACAAATGTTTGGTAATAATTAGACATTGCTCAATATGACACTCGTGTTTAGATTGTTTTTTAAACTCTAGCATTTTTTCCCTGCCCAAAATGTGCCATTTATGGACAGTATAAAAGCAACATGTTTAGTACAAGTTCAACATTATATAACGTGGTAAAATTTACATTAATTTTGGCTATTTTTTTTCTAAATAGGCTGAGTATGAATAATGTCTGTTTCTTTACATCTGACTTAAAATCAAAACTCAGAGGTTTACATGTTTCATAATGATCTAAAGGAAAGCACTGGATAACAATTAAAAGTATGCTTTTTTTTTTTTACCTGTGATGACATGTTGATCAATTTGAATCAGAGGCCGGTAGATAGACCTGTAAATATACAAAACAGTGATTATGAGTAACACTAACATAATCATCAAAATAACAACATCTTGTGGACATGTCATTTATTTCAATACAGTATACAATGCTGCTCAAATATTGTGTTCACATTGCTGGAATGGTTGAACATTTTTAAACATATTTTTATGACTAATTTCAACAAGCACTATTCATTATTCTACAGAAATTATGGGCACTAAAATTAATTAATCCCATTTTGCATTTTCTGTGTTTATCAAATAATACTTTACAAAATTTGGGAAGGTAAAAAATAACCAATCCAGGAGAGGCGTCTAGGTGCATGCTGGGAATGTGATGTGAAGAAAGCAGGAAATAACATAAATTAAAACAACTGAAACAATTAAAAAGAGTTTTTATCCTGGTTACATATTTTATAGTATTGTGCCATTTATTCCTATTCTAGAGTTAATTTTTAATAGATTATTATCAGAGATATTAAACAATTGCCATCCCTAGTTAACTCCCATTATATTCTGTTGTTACAAATCAGAAACCACTGTACATTATGTGTCTGAACTTTAAAGGACCACTATAGGCACCCAGACCACTTCAGCTTAATGAAGTGGTCTGGGTGCCAGGTCCAGCTAGGTTTAACCCTTTTTGCTGTAAACATAGCAGTTTCAGAGAAACTGCTATGTTTACAAATGGGTTAATCCAGCCTCTAGTGGCTGTCTCATTGACAGCCGCTAGAGGCGCTTCCGCGCTTCTCACTGTGATCTTCACGGTGAGAAGACGCCAGCGTCCATAGGAAAGCATTGAGAATGCTTTCCTATGGACTGGCTGAATGCGCGCACAGCTCTTGGAAGAAGAGGGAGGAGAGTCCCAGTGCTGAGGGAGCCCGGCGCTGGAAAAAAAGGTAAGGGATTAACCCCTACCTTCCCCTTCAGCGCCATGGGAGTGGGACCCTGAGGGTGGGGGCACCCTCAGGGCACTATAGTGCCAGGAAAACAAGTATGTTTTCCTGGCACTATAGTGGTCTTTAAATCAGGTCAGTTGTAATTAAAGGGGCTGGAGAATACTGTTGTCCAGGCAATTAGGCCTAGTTAAACCCTGGTCTGTTATCTTTATTGAGGTATTTTTTTGGGGGTGGAAGGGTTAAACCTCCTCTGGGACACAGTAAGAAGCTCAGAATGCTATTGCATAGACTGGAAAAACTATTTTCAGAGTGATTGATGTCCTAATAACATGAACCCTCTTTATTTCATTCAAACTTAACAAACTTTATTGGCATTGCAGAATAAAACACATGTCCATAGTAGATATAAAGGAAATAGGAATGTGTCAGGTTTTACATTATGGCAATATTTTAAAATGTACTTTTCACTGTTGGTGAATGAATATAGTTATATATTGTATAGTATACAGTAAAACTTTAGTGGTTTCAACTTTAAACTATTCTCCTTCCAGCTGGTACTCAGCATAACCCCCTCCCCCCTTGTTCACTCTTTCAAATCACTGTAAGATCCTTTTAGGGAATCTTCCTGGCTCTTGATCAGTGGCTTCCTGCAGACTCTCTAGTTTAAAATATGTGCAGGTTGGGTTATACACAAGTATGGAAGTGAGTCATTACTCTATGGGCAAATTATATGAGGTCAATCACAGTATAATTGTATATAGCTTTATTTTACAACTACACTGGCTTTCCTGCAAACATAATAGAAGGAAACATTTTGTGAACAAAATACATTTTTGTATAATGGATTTAGACTTGTTTTCACAGTATAAAAATACATATATTTACATTGTATTCTATGTATGACATTTCCGTGCATATGCTGTATGTTCAATATTGATAGTCTTAGCAAAAGAAACGACATTGTATATTAAGTGTATATTAAAGTAAACTTTGCCTGCATAAGTCTGCAAATAAACAAGGTTCTCAAAGTCTAAACCAGTACTCGTGTGAGAGAAAAACATGTAATCGTGCCTACAATAAAATGTAAAGTACCTAGCAATTAACTTCATTAGAGGTACAATGTATAACAGCCAAATGCTGCTATGAAACCCCATTCGAGTTATTTACTGTGGTTAATTCAAAGTGAATTTCTAAATTTAATCAAAAATGGTCGAATTAGAAACATTGCTTGTCAGCTATGTTTTCATTTCAATTATGTGACCTAAAGTTTTCAATTCTCTTGGAATTCACTTTTAAAGAGATCCTTTCACCAAAAATCAATCTAATTTGCTTCTATATAACTCCCTGTGTCAGGATACCTATTATTTTTAACTGGAGCTCTTCTTTATATAAAATATATTAGTAGGGACTAATTTTCCTTATGAACAGCAGTCAAGTTGAAAAAACCTGGAAATGTGTGGGGCCTATGTCAAGCTCCACTAACATTGTCAAATTATGTTTTCCCATAAGTCTATGGACTTTACATTGTGTTACTGGAGATTTTTAGGATTTGTTTCATTGGTATGCCTGGGAAAATTTTGTACAACACTTAGTAAATAAGCCTGTAAGTGTAAGAGATACGCTAGTCCCTTCGCTTTATATATTTGAAGGTTCATACAGATGTGTTCAAGAATTAAAATAGTTTTCAAATTATTAAGGCATTTCTGCCTAAATATTATATTTTCACTGAAGTGTGCAGTACAAAAACTGCCCACAAAATATTGCAACAAAATTGGACTGGGTATGTTTAAAAATCAGACTGTTGCTAATGGCCGTGGAACAGCTGATTGAGCATACCCTCTAGAATGTAAGCTCATTGAGCAGGGCCCTCCACCTCTCTGTTCCTGTACGTTGAGTTGTCTGGTTACAATTAAATGTCTGTTAGTCCACCCTTTGTACAGCGCTACGGAATCTGATGGTGCTATATAAATAATAAAATAATAATAATAATAATAATATGAATGATCACTGTGCATACAGACAATGGCAAAATATATGCACAAAACAAACAAAATTGCCCAAGGCTCAATTTTTCTGTGAAAATCTGAACAATAACCTATCAAACCCTAGAAACTTTTGGAAAGTCATAAATTAATTACAAACTCCCCCAATCCACTCACAACCCTCCACTGTCAAAGTGGATAACCAAACCCTGCAACTTCCCTTAGATGTATCAAATGCCTTTAGCAATTATTTTGTCGGATGCTCTACTGCCCTGATTGCCAAGCTAATAAATGACACGCATCCTGAAACTACAAATGTGGATCAGGCCCCACTAAATTTGCAAAGGCCCAATATAGACAAGTTCATTTTTAGACCTGTACCTATTAGTCTCATTAAAAAAAACACCGTAATAATCTAAAAATGAAAAACTAGTCTGGACTTGATCAAATCCCAGAAATGCTGTTGAAGCTCAGTGCGCTGGCAAATGCTAAACCCATCACAACCCTAATTAACAAATCCTTGGTGTCTGGATCCATATCCAAACTTTGGAAGACTGCGAGAGTAGTACCTATCCATAAAAGTGGTGACACTACTTTGGTTTCCTACTATCGCCCAATATCATTGGTCCCAGTATTGTCAAAAATCTTAGAAAAATGCATCCATACGCAACTATGTGAGTATTACCAACAATCAAACTATCTGACCCCTGACCAATCGGGCTTTCACCAGAATCACTCCACTACAACTGCCCTCTTAAAAGTTTGCCATGACATCCAAACTGGCATGGAACAAGGAGACCTAACTGGAGCTATTTTCCTTGATTTTGCAAAGGCCTTTGACACAGTAGACCACGACATTCCACTGCACAAACTCAAATAACTCAGGTATTGGTGATTATCCGTTAACCTGGTTTCGATCATATGTATCGGATCGCTCGCAATATGTGTCCATTTCTGACAGCGACTCCCTCCCAGTCACGTGTGGTGTTCCCCAAGGTTCCATTCTTGGCTCCCTACTATTTACATTATTTATAAATGATCTGCCTAATGTCTGCAAATCCTCAAATGTACACATGTACGCAGACGACACAGTAATCTATGCGAGCAAATCCGATCTACCGCAACTTGAGGCTGTGCTCCAAGACCAGTTTACAGAGGTAGAAAAGTGGGTCGCAAAAAACAAACTCTTCCTAAACACTGACAAAACTTTCACAATGATCTTTGGAACAGTACCTAAATTACACAAATTACACGATTCCCACCTATCCATCAAAACAAATTCAAATAGCACACTGACCGCATTCCACTTTTTCAAATACTTGGGTATGTTGTTAGACCCTAATCTATCTTTTGGCATCCACATAGAAAAACTTGCATTTAAACTTAATCCAAAACTAGGTGCCCTGTACAGAAACAAATCCTGCCTAAGCCCTACAGTAAAGGAAAAGATTGTAAAGCAAATGCTGATGCCAACCATTGATTTTGGGGATGTAGTATATGCACCTGCACCGCAATCCCACATTAATAAACTCAATAAATTGTATAACTCGTTCTGCTGATTTGTGCTACAATGTAATTACAGGACCCACCATTTTGACATACTAAAAGAACTAAACTGGCTGTCACTGTAATTAATTCCAGCCTTGTATTTAAGAGCTATTCTGGGAAACTCTCACCCTACCTGAGCAAAATGCTCTCCTCGGCGGATCCCACCTCCTATAACCTCCGATCCAGTACCAGCACTTTATTTAGTCTACCTCAATACCAAAAGAAAGCAGCCCGATCCTCCTTCTCATACAGAGTGCTGCAATTGTGGAACGACCTCCCGCACACTTGAAAATCTTTCCCAAGCCTAAAGTCCTTTAAGAAATCCCTCTCTACATATATTTTAAAACAGAATGCACGTGTCATGGTTGATTATATATTTCCTACCTGTTCTATGTTAAATTTTGTATATATTGTGTATTAATATTGTTTTTTTATTTTATTGTACCATAATGTATCAATGCAATGTTTTGTGGACCCAGGACATACTTGAAAACGAGAGAAATCTCAATGTATCTTTCCTAGTAAACTATTTTATAAATAATAACAAAGTGAAAAAAGTGAAAGTGAAACAAACACAATATTGTTCTGATATTTGTGATTATAACTTAATTTATTGATAGTAAATGTTTATTAACTATCTTATCCCACTTTCAATATGGAGCCCATTCAGCAAAGTATGCACCTGCGAAGAGGCACATGTCCTGTAGGCTTCTCCTGTTTTCATTACTTATAAGGTGCCTTTTTGAAAAAAAATTGGTCTAGAAGAGAAAAATAAGTACCAGGAGCCTTGGCCAGTGTCCTTGGTAGTCCAGTAACCAGCAGAAACCGTTATAAGGGTATAAAACTCTGTATTATCTCATCCAGTGTCTGTCTGAGGATGGACAGGAAGTGGGAGGGAACATTTCTTATCTGCCCACTAACAGCCTCTTACACAGGAGGAGCAGGGACAGCACTGAGTGATGAACACTGTATATCAGCTCCTGCAGCTCTACTTTTATTCATAGGTGGATGACTGGACTTGAGAAGACATAGAGGTGAGTACTTTAAAAATAACCCTTCAATTGCCCTTAACAGCCATTTTCCCTAATCCTGCAAACCCTCCAAAACCAAAACATTTTTTTTTTTATTTCCTGGGTCCCAAGTGTAAGCACTCAAAGCCTAAACTTAAAAAAAGAAAAAAAAAAAAACTTTACCCTAATCCTAGGTTTAATATTATAAACATGATCTTTAACTCTGAATGCATTTATATAGCAGCACATGCTCACTGTGTTTTTCACAGTTTCAAACATACATTGCAATCAGAAATGGGCACATACAGTACATTCAGAAACTATTCAGACCGTCTTAAAAAAGAAAAAAAAATTATGTATGCTACATTTGTTTAAATTATTTTTTTACATCAGTCTACATTCATTACCTCACAATGACAAAGCAAAAACCAGATTTTTGAAAACTTTGCAAATTTATTAAAAAGAAAAAGCTGACCTATCACATTGACTTAAGTATTCAGACCCTTTGCTATGGCTTTTGAAATTTGGCTCAGATGCATCCCATTTCTCTGGGTCATCTTTAAATAGTTTCTACACTTTGACTGGAGTCCACCTGTGGCATATTAAATTGATTGCACTTCATTTACAAAGGCCCACAGCTGTCTATGTATAAGGCTCACAGCTGTAAATGCAAATTAGTGGAAAAAACAAATCATGAGGCCAAAAGAACTGCCCGTATTGCTCAGAGACAGGACTGTGTCAAGGCACAGATCTGGGGAAGGTAAAAAAAATGTTTGGCAGCATTGAAGTTTCCCAAGGGCATGGTTACCTTCATAATTCTTAAAGGACCACTATAGTGCCAGGAAAACATACTCGTTTTCCTGGCACTATAGTGCCCTGAGGGTGCCCCTACCCCCTCCTGCCCGGCTCTGGAAAGGGGAAAAGGGGTTAAACGTACCTTTTTCCAGCGCTGGGCAGGGAGCTCTCCTCCTCCGTTCCTCCTCCTGGGCTGAATGCGCACGTGCGGCAAAAGCTGCACGCGCATTCAGCCGGTCACATAGGAAATCATTCATAATGCTTTCCTATGGACGCTTGCGGGCTCTCACTGTGAAAATCAGTGAGAAGCACGCAAGCGCCTCTAGTGGCTGTCAATGAGACAGCCACTAGAGGAAATAGGGGAAGGCTTAACCCATTCATAAACATAGCAGTTTCTGTGAAACTGCTATGTTTATGAAAAAATGGGTTAACCCTAGCTGGACCTGGCACCCAGACCACTTCATTAAGCTGAAGTGGTCTGGGTGCCTAGAGTGGTCCTTTAAAGGAACACTATAATGTAGTAGATCACTTCATCTCAATGAAGTGGTTTGGGTGCAGTGATTCTGTTATTTTTTACCCTGCAATGTAAAATACCGCAGTTTTTGTAGAAATTGCAAAGCTTACATTGCAGGTTAAATGCACCTATAGTGACTGTCATCCAAATAGCCACTGCATGCACTCCCCCTCCAGACCAAGCAAATTTAGATCGGGGAATCAAATACTGCTGGTATACTTATGCCTTTTTTATAATTAGAGCTGATACAATTGCATGCCACCCAAGCGTCCCCATTTAGAAGGGACAATCCCTATTTTGGGCCCTGTCACGTGCGTGGGCTATAGGCCCAGCCGAGACAGTGGGGAGAGTGTGGAAGTGACAGGGTTAATGACACCAGACCCCTGGTTACCTGTTGCTAGTCCCAGCAACCACTCAATTAACCCCTGCAATCCCTTCTACACTATCCCCCTTAGTACTACTGCCACCACCAAGACTTTTAAACCCGGGCGTCTTAGGTTACCCCACACACAGGAGAATTATAGTATCACAGTTCTACTTTTACTGATAAAACATATATAGTTAACCCCTTTTGGTAACGTGTTTACCTGAGCTTTCCTCTGGAGAGTGAAGCTCATAGAGAACAGAGACACAAGCTGATTAAGTAAACATTTAATCTGACAAAAAGGATTCACAGTGCTGAGTACAAAATACAGAAATAAATGACATACAGATAACAAATTGCAAAACAGTACATAAAATAAAATAGGAGAAAACACAAGAAATTCCTTACATATATTTACCCCATATAGAATTCTTGTGGGAGTCTTAGATGGTATAGGTCTCCTAGAAGTTACTGACAAAAGAAAAATGAATAACTGACTCCCTGGATAGTCCAACACCCTCATATATCTAAACTAGTTGTTTCTCAGTGGGCAGACCCCTGGGGGGGATCAGAGGGGGCTGGTCTGGCAGTCTATTGCCCACTCTATGAAATTCCTTGTGTCCAGCTCTGGTGATGGCTATCTAGATGTTTTATGGTCTAGGCCTGGTGCAAGATCAAAGACCACAATAAATGTCATCCCAAGGTTTACAAAAAAACTACTCTTAACATATATAAACACACATCAAACACCAACTCATGCTTTTGGCATGACACCTCCCCCTTAAGATGGTGGACAGAAAAATTCAGCCACAGGCTGATTTATCTGTCTACCATTAACCCTCTAGTTGCCGAGACAGGCCATCTGCCCTTTTTGTGCTGGGCAGTGAAATTATACTGTTGGAGGATAGGGCTCCAATGGAGCAGTTTATCAGTGTTACCTGTCACCTGCAGCAGGTTGTGATCAGTCCAAACCACAGCTACATCCTCAAACATGCCTGATTTGCCTGTTTCAATTCCCCATCGATCTCTGGTAACATCCCTTAAACCACACCCACTGCGCTCATGTAGTAGTTGTAAGGGGAAGAAACCAATGGATTTCTGCAGCACTCCCCGGTAAGCACACAAAAAAGCAGACAGAGAACACTCCCAGGATAGATGTGCTGTATCAACATCCATCATCTCTTTCATTTTGCGGTCTGTCTGCTGGGCTTGTTGCACTATCAGACTCTGAACCTTTGGTTCACAATCAGAAAGTTGCTTAGGTGTATGCGTGAGTTGTGATAAACTGACAAGGTTCCTGGTTCCTCCAACAGTATGTTTCCCTGCAGCCATCCTTCCTGGACCCACAGGCTGAGTCTGTCCGTGCCCCTCACTTTCACTCCAGGTCATCACACATACCGAACTTTGGAAACTGGCTAAGCCTGCCGCAGAGTAAAGCTCACACACCCTCTGCCCTCCCTCATAGCCTTGCTGTCCCTTCACATTTTCACCCACCACATCACATACATCTGCTTTAGGCACATATTGGCACATATATTCCTTCAGGCCACTCTCGCTGGAAGGCTTTTCCCATACATTTTCACAGGACACATTTGACCCCCCTTGATCAGATACAGAATTTTGCACACACTCACATAATTTCTTCTCCAAGGCAGGCCATCCTCTCGCAATCTCACATAGCCCCTCAGACTGTCCTGCTGCAGCCCTGACCCACTGCTGACTTGTTACCACTGCGACTAGTGGTACACATCCCTGGCTCTCACCTTCCTCCTCCCCCTTACTCTCTGACATCCCAGCCTCACAGTATTTTGATACAGGCACATCACTACTCACCCCTATCTCACATTTGGTAGACATTACTGGTTCAGTTACAGGTAGATATTTATCCACACCCTGCTCTCCCTCCCAGCAATCACACTCCACAATGTCTCCCAAAGTTTCACACACCTTAGGTGGAGCAGTCAGCCCCTCTGGCTTACAAACAGTGTCCTCTGGAGCATAGTGACAGAGCATCCTGCCCAAATCATTCCCCAACAGAACATTAACAGGGATATCCTCCGAAATCCCCACTTCCCGCAAACCTTTGCCCACACCCCAATCAAGGTACACACGTGCCAAGGGCACAGCGGGACGCACACCCCCAATTCCTTTGATGGACATGGTTCTTCCAGGGATTATGTCCTCCGTATTCACCACTTCAGGGCGCACCAGGGTGAAGGAAGCTCCAGAATCTCTCAGTCCCATGGTCACTCGGTCACCCACAATTACACTCTGCAGGTTATCCTCTCGTTTCCCCACGGACCCACCCACAAGCAATACTGATGGTGCCCCTCCACGGACTGTTGAGGGCATATTCCTAGTGGGGCAAGTCCTGCTCAGATGACCAATCTGGTTGCATCGAAAAAAACGGCGGGCATCTGACTCACTTGACATAGCCCCGGCTACGCTGGCAGTCGGCGGTGAAGTTCTCACTGCAGATCTTACAGGTGGTGATTGAACTGTAGCTTCTCTCCAGGTCGAAGTAGCAGCTGTCACAAGTCCACGCCTGGATGTGGGTGCATGGATGTCGGCATAGTCATCTGCCAGTTCTGCAGCAGCCCTAGCATTTTTTGGCTTTCTTTCCAAAATCCACTCTCGTACATTAGGGCTCCGGGTCTGCAAGAACTGCTCTAGGACCAGTAAGTCATTAAGGGCTTCATAGGTAGTAGCTTGTACTCCTGTTACCCATTGCCAAAACGTGGTTTCTAATTGTGCAACATATAGAATGCAGCTGGATGATGGGCATTGCTGCATACTCCTAAACTTTTTCCTGTAAGACTCAGGAGTAAGGTTAAAAGTTTTTTGCAATGCAGATTTGATTGCGTCATAGTTGTTATCAGTCTCTGGGGGAAGGGACACAAACACATCCAAGGCTTTCCCTTTCAATTGTGGAGTTAAATATCTGCCCCACTGGTCTGAGGGTAGTTGATGCTGCCTGCATACTTTCTCAAAACTTTTTAAAAATACATCCAAATCTGTCCCTTCTTCGAGGGAAGGAAAATCATCCTTACGGAGCCTACGTGTGCTGGACTCTGATGCATTGCTGTTCAGTGAGGACTGAAGGGTAAATTGCA
Source organism: Pelobates cultripes (assembly GCA_933207985.1). Taxonomy (NCBI): domain Eukaryota; kingdom Metazoa; phylum Chordata; class Amphibia; order Anura; family Pelobatidae; genus Pelobates; species Pelobates cultripes. The sequence goes on from OW240914.1 coordinate 196,180,385, forward strand.
GTTTGGCAAGTTCCAGCTCATGTCTCCTTTGTGCCTCCCTTTCGGCTAGCCTCTCTGCAGATTCCCTTTCTGCAGCCTGCTGTTGGATCATCACATGCAGGGCCTCCTGAGGATTTGCAGCCATCAGTTGCCGAAATAAATCAGTTGAGCAAATGTCCTTAATGTTTTGAGGGGTACAACCACCAGGAATTTCAGTAAGCAACACTCCTGCAGTAGTAGGGAGCTCGGTAACCCTTTCAGTATCCGTCTCTGGCTGGAAAATATGGCTGTCAGCCTCCACAAGGTCAGCAATAAGTTGTGCCTTATTTTTGCCAAAAGTTGGTAAATTATTTTCTTGGCACAACAATTCCAAGGCCTCTTTTGATTGTTTGCGATAGGCCTCCATATTCACAAATAGGATAGAGAAAGAAAAACAAAAGATGGGAGGGGAGAACTGTTTTGCACTTTGTATGTATTTTAAATCAGCACTGAGCTTGGTCTCTGGAAATTACACAAAAACAAGTATGCAATTTCTTTTAGTGCTAAGACCCCCTTTACAGGTAAAATCTAGCAAGCACTAAAAATCTCTAAATATATCCCACTAGCTGCCGCCAGTTTGTCACGTGCGTGGGCTATAGGCCCAGCCGAGACAGTGGGGAGAGTGTGGAAGTGACAGGGTTAATGACACCAGACCCCTGGTTACCTGTTGCTAGTCCCAGCAACCACTCAATTAACCCCTGCAATCCCTTCTACACTATCCCCCTTAGTACTACTGACCCCATATAGAATTCTTGTGGGAGTCTTAGATGGTATAGATCTCCTAGAAGTTACTGACAAAAGAAAAATGAATAACTGACTTCCCTGGATAGTCCAACACCCTCATATATCTAAACTAGTTGTTTCTCAGTGGGCAGACCCCTGGGGGGGGATCAGAGGGGGCTGGTCTGGCAGTCTATTGCCCACTCTATGAAATTCCTTGTGTCCAGCTCTGGTGATGGCTATCTAGATGTTTTATGGTCTAGGCCTGGTGCAAGATCAAAGACCACAATAAATGTCATCCCAAGGTTTACAAAAAAAACTACTCTTAACATATATAAACACACATCAAACACCAACTCATGCTTTTGGCATGACAGGCCCAAATCCTTTTTTTTCCATCTTAATGTCCCTTGTTTGTAGGGGCTCCATTTGTTGGTGTCTAAGAGTGTATAACAGAGTTCTGAAGCAATAATATTCACAGTAATGTGTCTTTATACTGCAATTAATGTGTTTAGAAATCATATTGTTCTAAATTACATTTCAATCACATAAATTGCTATAAGTAAGCCACCTAAAATATCCCAAAAATGCTCTGCCCCTGACCACACCCCCATTAACACTTTTACAATGAACGTATGTCTCTTTGACAAGTTGAAATGTGTGTAATTAGGCCGTCAGGCACCCTGTGTAAAGCATTGGAGTGCATTATTATTGGTTATCTTTAAATTTTTCTAGTTGTAAAAGCAACTTATAATATAAATTTGTAAATCTCTCACAAACACACAGCTAAAAGTACCTGCATACCATTGGCTATTTAAATAAATAATACAAGTTGGTGTGTATGCAGGTTTCTGACTGTAGAACCATTGTAAATGCATGTTAATGTCGCTGTGTGCAATGCAATTGTGTTTATGTGAAGTATCAGTGTGTATCAGAGTTTGTGTGTGTACCGGCAGTGAATGTTATCGTTTCTAATTGAGTGTACTGTCTGTATGTGTGTATGTTGATGTTCCTCTATGTGTGTGCATTGTCAATATGTGTTTGTGGTTGTTTCTTTGTGTGCTTGTTTCTGCGTGTGTGATGTCAACATATGTGTTTGTGTGAATACTCTGCCCAGAACAACCCCTCTAATTACCTACTTCCTTGTAATTTAGTTCCGTTATTCCAATGCCACATATGCCCAATATAAACTACCTGTATACCCCTTTCAATTTTACCATCCAGCTCACACAATTCTTCCTCCATCTACATCGTCCTGCATATGCAGCCAGCTCCGCATACAACCTCCTTCATTTGTAGACTCTCTATTTACAGCCTTCTTCCTATACACCTCCCTGCATACACAGCCCCCTTTAACACACCTCTCTACATATGTTTATATAATAATAATAATAATAATAACAACAAAGTATTTAACTGGGAAAGGTACGTTCAGATTGCTCTGGTTTCTGGGGACATTCCCCATTCCCCTTTAGAATACCAGAGGCCTGGTGGCACAGTGGCTGAAACAGCAAGTGCAAGCATTTACCTGCCATTACTTCACTGTGCTCATTGAGGGAGATTTATCAAAATGTTACCAACAATGGTTTAGCCCACTTTTTTTCCCACCTGTTGCTTGTCTTGCAACCTAACCATCATTTTTGAATATATGCCATTCTTTGTGATTTATAGAAGGCAGCTAAAGCAACCCAAACAAGAGTCTCTGCTCCATATCTTTGCAAAGATATATCAGAAAATATTTTATAATTTTTAGAGTGAGAATTTTGTGAATTCCTTTAAAAAGATGACACTCATTAAAATATATATATATATATTTTAAAAGGCTATTTTTGTTTACTCAGCAACAAACAAAGGTAATAAATAAAAAGTATTTTTAATACATTCATATAGCAAAATCATTATTACTTTTGCACCCCAGGGTGTTTTATGGATCTCTGTATTAGCCCACGGATTACAAAGCATTTTTTTCCTGCAACACTCACCCACACAACATCTCTACAACCCTTCATTCGTCAACTCCCTGGAATGAAACAGATGTCTTGTAGTACAAACCTGATATTTCAGAACAGCTGAGTGTGAAAGACAAGCACACAAAACCAACTAGCAAATCAAATTAAATATTTAAAGCTGCTATTGTACACATCCACAGTGTCTTCCATCTCTTATACAAATGTACCCCCTCTTACTATGACCTGAAAAATATTATGCACTATATATAGAGCTTTTGTAAATTGTTTGTGCAATTATTTTACGAAAGGTATAGATGATTTAAAGTTATGAGGGAGAACATTTAACAATCTTGGTTTAATAAACTGCCTCACAGAGTGGTTTGGTTGCTGAACTGTATTGTCAAAGTGTAACCAGGAAATGTAATGCTAGATTTGAGCAAATAAAAACAGTGGCCATAAAACACAAATTCATTTGAGACATCTTTCTTCATTTGTTATGTACTATACAATACAAATATATATGGGGTGTGCACTAAAGTGTGAGATGTGAGAATTTCAAAGGGAATTTGAATGCAGATCAAAATACTTGTATTAAATTTTTTTTTTTTTTTTCAATTGGCTATTTTGGCTAAAAATGTGAAATTCTTTTTAAATTAACTTTGTGTTACCAGCAATTCACACTTTAATAAATAACCCTTACAATATATTTTACAATTATTTTGTATTATCAAATATTAAAGAACATTGCAAGCACCAAAAGCAGTTTAGCAGCACATAATTAACTTTATAAGTATTACACACTATGTTTGGCAAGCATTACCACTACACGCTACCACTGTTCAAACAAATGCTTCTGGGAGCAACAGAGAAGAGGAAGCTGAACCTGTGCCTGGTGACTCTTAAAGGGACACTATAGACTGCCAGACCACTGCAGCTCACCAGAGGCGCTTCTAAGTTTAGCGGACTGTAAGTCGCCTAACTGACACTGGATTTCCTCACGTAATATATCAAACAGTAGAATCCCTACAGGAAAGCATTGATTGAATGCTTTCCTATGAAGAGGGTTTCATGCGCTAGCAGCTCATCCAACACATGCGCATTAGGTCCCCCGTCGGATGATGTAGGAGAAGGCAGAGCCTCGACCTAGCACCGAGGGACATTAGCGCTGGAATCGGGTGAGAAAATGTAATATTTTTAACCCTTTATGTTCCACAGAGGGGTGAGGGGCCCAAGGAAGGTGGGGACTAAGGGGCACTATAGTGTTAGGAATACAGGTTTGTATTCCTAACACTATATAATCCCTTGAAGTGTTAAACCATTAAAAAACAATTCAACACTTGAAGGTAAGAATGCAGGAGTGGACTCAAGGCACCATATCCATTTCACTGACATGTTCTTTCAACTTTATATACAACATAATCTCTATAATCTCACACCCACCTAAGTATGGGTTGATAGAGTGAGGTTATGTGAATTATAAATGTCAGTCTAATTCTATAAAAAATTTTGTATCTGTTGTATTTGCCATTAGGAAGTTATGGTGACCCCAGATTAGTATGTGGGACAGTCAATATTTGGATGCCTCCTATTTCAGCAGTCATAGTAGTCCAGCTTTAGATTCAAATGTGTTGATGTATTAGTCATCATTATATAATATATATATCACTGGGCACTGCAGCTCCTGACATTACGTCCTGCTAACTCCCCCATGTAGGCTGACTGTATAATTTCTACATGGAAGAGAAGCTGAAGCTGGTTCAACAGGGATCTATTTTTAAACCATAAGTGGAAAAATATTTTCTCCATACAACTTTGCTGTGTTCTAGTGCATATGGAAATTGTACCTGAAAAGACTTACTTCACAAGATGATCTCTGCTCTGAGTAGGCTGTTCTGAGACAGGTTTCATGAAAAGAGCAGTCATTTCTTACACACCTACTACAATGCTCAGGCAACTAAGAAATAAATATTGCAAATGTGCCTTTAATACAGCGACCACAGTGTGACCTGGTAAGGTGACCGGGCTTTTGTCATGACCATGCTCAGAAGCAGATAAAATGTATCTGTGATCCCAAGAAAGTACAGAAAAATATATGACAGTATCGATTACACTGAAATAGAAAACATATCTAGTTATAAATAAATGACACTATAATACTGATACATAGATGTTTCATCTCTAGTGTCTGATTTTATTTAAGTATGCTTTCTGGATATGTCTTTATTTCTCCACTATAAAACATAAGGAGGGGGTTTTATGCTGCCATTAAAAAGTATATCCTAAAAGTATGCATTGCTGCATGAGCTGTATCTATGCAGAGAAATGTATGGGGGGGTTTAAGCAGAGAGTTGTGGGACGTTGATATTAGAATTGCAAATATAGGATGGCTGGAAAAACGAACTAAATGGGGATTTTGTTTTCATTGAGCTATTTTGACCTAAATTGTGTTATTCTATTTTCAAAACATGTTACTAGAGGCCATCTGGTCAAATGGTGAATTTGTATGCAATACATGAACATTTACAAGTACTCACATATACTTTCAACATTCCAGGATTTAGAAACATTTAGGCCTCCTGCCATGCCTGTGTTTGTTCCCTGATTGTCGGCTTGTGTAGAAGCTAGAGGTGGCTTGTGAAGCACAGTGTGAAGACATCATTAGGTATATTCTGTCTGTACAGTCCTTGTTAGAGAGGAGGGTTCTACCTACAGGCAGCCCACACACCGGGCAGTCCCACTGAACATTGTGCCTTGGTCATGACCCGTTTTCACCTGTTCCACATTCATATCTTTCAATGTTGGGAGACATAAACAGAGGAGTACGCAGGACAGTTGGCACCTGGGCCGACTTGGTCTGCTATCACCCACCTGTTTTAAATAATAAATGTGACACTCCATGACTTTCATTTCTCTCTTTATCTTTGCAGGTGTCACTCATACATCTATTCACCCCCCATGTTCTCTTCATCTTTGGGTGATTTATTTTATTGGCCGTACCATATTTCACATTATACACACACAATGATTTTAGTGCTGGCTGGAAGGAGCAAATTCTTATTTACAAAGATAGTGATATGCTGCTGTGACATCTGCCACGTTATACTAGTCTACCTATTACAAGATGGTAATACAATGTTTCTCTGTGTCAAACACCTATTATTGAATATTGCTACACTATGGGGAATTCATATGACATTAGGAGCTGTTCATATAATATACCATGCCTGAAGATGTTAATCCATTAAAATCATATTCTTCAAATGGAATATTGTATAATATTGACCTTGTTGAATACTGTTATATTCAGAGTGTGTTCTAGATCAGTTTCCTTTCCCTATAGTACACATTGGTGTGTTGCTGGTTGAACCAGTTTAATTTGAAGCTTAATTGTTACCTAAAATTTTACATTTTGATAGTGTTATGGTATATTTTGAATGAAAACTTGATGCAAGCAATTTATTTGCTGTTAATATGTGCTAATAATACAAGAAAAAAACAAAACAATTTCTTAAAGCCCAGTTCTCAAAGATCAGTAGTTTAGAAATTGTGATGCATTCACTTGTGTTAAAAAATTACATTTATTTGGTATACCACACTACATATTCCAAATTAATATTTGTACTAATTTGACACTGCCTAAATAACACCCTTTCCTGTCCACTATACAGATCTATTTTGGTTGCCTCTTATGGGTGAAGATAAAGATTATTAAAATCTTTATACGACCCTGACTATTACTAGAATAAAAATCTGTATTGTGTGATTCACATTTAAATGTTTATTAGTAGTTGATATTTAGCTGGCATAAGTGTTAAGTAATGGTTTAATTACTTAAATGAGTAATCAATTTTCAAAAACATAAATTAAAAAATACAGTACATAACTGAATGTCATTTATAAATAAATAATTAACTATTCAGAGCAAATAACATTTGAAATATTATACAGAAAATGTTGAATCTTATATTTAGGTGTAATGATACTGGGTTATTGTTATGAGATAGTAATACACGATAATACTGTATACGGTATTGTATGTAGAACACAAACATATATAGCTTTAGGAAAGTAAGAAATTGATAAACACTCTAGTGAAGGAGATAAGGGTAATGAATAGAGGTTGTGGAGGGGCTTGGGTATAGATGGATGCTCTAACATTGACAATTTTAATAGAAAAATCAGATGTTCTGATGCAGTAATTGGAGATGTGGTGATGAAGAACAGAGGGGAATGATCTAGCTCGTAATCCAGGGTGAATAAGGGTTGCAGTGAGTGAGGGGAGAAAACGTTAAATGATGAATTGCAGAAGCTTTTTTTTGCTAGCACTGAGTTAGGATATGATATCTTGGATGAAGAGATTTAGACAGGGGTTCTCAACCCAGTCCTCAGGACCCCCTACCAGTCCAGGATTTGGGGATTACCTGGGTGTGTATCGGGTGTTTAGAAAAAGGGAAAAAAACACCTTAGACTCTAAGGTGTTTTTTTTTTCTTTTTCTAAACACCTTAGACACACCCAGGTAATCCCCAAATCCTGGACTGGTAGGGGGTCCTGAGGACTAACGTTGAGAACCCCTGATTTAGAGGAAGGGACTGCAGAGTCAAAAATACTTCAAGGGAAGGGGCAGGGCAAAAGTCAAGGATGTGGCAGTGATTAGTGAAAGAGAGGAGTATTCTGGGAAAGATATCTTAGAATAGAGAAGCTTGGGTGAAATAAAATCACAACCTAAACTAAGGATAGAATAAAGCATATCACTATTAATGTGGGGTAGATTAGGTCTGAGACAAGCCATAGTAGGAAATGAGTGGGAGGGAATTGGTTGTAGTAGAGAGTTATTGTTAAAGTGTAAATTTAAAGGGACTCTATAGTCACCCAAACAACTTAGCTTAATGAAGCAGTTTTGGTGTATAGATCATGCCTCTGAAGTTGCACTGGTCAATTCACTGTCATTTAGGAGTTAAAACACTTTTGTTTCTGTCCATGCAGCCCTATCCACACCTCCCCTGACTGTGACTGACACATTCTGCATAACAAAAAAAAAAAATAGTTTCATTTTCATTTAGATGTTTATCTCCTGCTCTGTAAATTGAACTTTAATTACATACAGGAGGATCATGCAGGGCATAGCAAACTATTAACAGAGCAGGAGATAAGAAATTCTAAATTAAACAGTATTTGCAGTAAATAAGTATAATCAATAAATGACTGAAATATTTAGGAAGGCTGTGTAAGTCACATGCAGGGAGGTGTGACTAGGGCTGCATAAACAAATTGATTTCACCTCTAAATGGCAGAGAATTGAGCAGTGATGCTGCAGGGGCATGATCTATACACCAAAACTGCTTCATTAAGCTAAAGTTGTTTTGGTGCCTCTAGTGTCCCTTTAAGTTTCCAAGGATTACAAATGGCTTGGGCATAAGAGAGGTAGGGATAATGAGGTGAGAGGGAAAGAGTAAGATCTAAATTTTACAGGAAAGGGGCATGGTAGTTGGGTTTGGTGGACTATGTGACAAGACAAACCCAACAGCTGTATCCAGCTGGGTGGCGAGCGTAAGAGAAGGCAGTTCTGACCACCAGTTGTTTCAGTATATATGGGGAGTGTCCCTCTCTCTTTTATGGTCTTTAAATTGAAAGTAAAGGGATATTACTGATGTGTGGGATGGAGGAGATAATCCCTCTGATGGGAAATATTGAATGGTGCATAATAGCCTGGGTGATTTAGAATGTACACTAGCAGGGTATTAACTAAAGTGGTCATTGTTGGGAATTTAAACTTTAAGGCTAAAGTAGCTGAACTGGCAAAAATCTCCAAATCTGCTATGCTATGTTTAGCTATGATGGCCTTACATTTGAAATTCACGTTGAATTACCAGCAACTCTCACTGTAGTGAATAAACCTGTAGGGTAGATATTCAAAGATGATACATTTTGATATGAGTAAGGATGTACTAATTGTGATGATCTGAGAAATCACATTCGACAGTGGAAAGTTAATTCGTAAGTGATAGTGGATACATTTTGAGGAATATAGACATACAAACTCATAACAAACACGTACTGGCAATATAAAAATGGAGTGCAAGCCTATGGGGCTGTGTTAGCTCAATGAATGGTGTAATTGAAAGTAGGACTGCAACCCCTAAGAACCACACCCTTAGGACAGTTATAGGATACATTCATTTACATACTGTTAGCTATTTGCCTTTAGTTTATCAAGAAACATCAGAACAAAGTAATGTATACCAGTACACTGCAGATAAAGATCAAATAACCTTTTACTAGTATCAAGAACAACTTACAAGAAGGCCTTTAATAAATGATACTTAAGTCTAGTTTGTGTTAGTTTCTGAATAACAAATCACCACATTTTATTTTGCATCAGTTTGCTGTATCACAGAAAAGGAAATGGTAAATTCTGCATTTTCCCTTAGATCCGCTTATTGATGCATCAGCATCTTTAGCGTAACTATTAATAACTTTTACAAAATCAGCCAAGTTTGCACTGCATCTTAAAACGCTACAATTACATTTAAAAAAAGGAAAAAGCAAGTGAACAACCTGTATGCAAAATTGCAGTAACCCTATGCTTGATTTGCAATCAGATCCCGAATTATCTCTGAGTCTATGCAAGGACAGTGACACACCCAGTCCCTATCACAGTAAATTTAAATCTGCCATCCTGGCATGTAGTAAAATCTTTAATTCTGAGGTGAATAAAAAAACAAAAACGTATGGTTCTTTTTTCTAATGATCATAAATTAACAATTTACTCTTCTTAGTTGCCTGTAAATCAAGTATTGTTAGTTGAAGCATTAATTACACTATGGTATTATGTTTACTGCAACTCCAGCCAGCCCTAATGAGAGTTGTAGTCCGTTACGGCTGAAGAATGAGATTATCCATCTAGGTATAGCCATATATATATATATATATAGAGAGAGAAACACAGTTAACCTAATAAGGCTATACTTAATGAAAGAATTCCAAATAGGCAAAACAGGGTTTTTAAAGTCACCCAGTACACACACAATTATGGTTACAATCTATCATTTAAATAAAATACACTGTAAAGTGTAAACTGTAGTGAAAACCAAGTTGCAAAAAAACTGTACTGATATGAAAAAAAAATCCAGATCCATAACCTTGAGTTACTGGATTGGCTATTCTAGCCTAAATTTTGCAATTTGGTTTTCACTTTGGAATTTAGGGTTTAGTGAATAAATCCCAGATTAAGATTTTTACGTAGCCAGGCAAAGAGTTGTTCAGTTTAGTACATATGGAATTAGCAGAATTGAGCCACATGGAAAAGATTAGAGATTTTATGAATGCCCCTAATTTGTAGGCTGTGGGCCAGCGTCACGCACTATTGTGCATTCAGTGCCAGGAAGACAGGGGATATGATTGTAACTTACTTTTTTCGTCAAGTAGGTCACAGAAAGCGAATAGTTTCAAGGAGAGATGTGGCAGACCACTTGACGACTGCAGGATTCCTTATAGAGAAAACCTTTCACAGTCTCAGAGGAGAGGAGAAAAGAGACTGCCCTCCTATATTGCAGCAGCTGCTACCAGAGCCGTCAGCATGATGTCACAAGGCTGCAGCCCAGACTGCTCCTGATAGCTCTAAAGAGACTTATAAGGGGGGAGGGCCTGACTATACCCCTAGACACAGAGACACAGTAGGGCCTTGTGCCAAGGTGCTGCAGAAAATGGAAGGCATTGAGAGAAACACACAAAGCACACAAATCTACCATCATTGTATAATTATAATACATAAAGACTGATCACATTTTAATTATATTAAACACATTACCATAAGAATATACTCACCCAAAGAGTCCACTATGAAAAAATAAGAAAAGATTAAAAAATTTTGTCTCATTAAATATACCTTGGGAAACCCATAGAATTGAACCCCATAGAATACCTGTGGTGTGAACTAAAGAGGAGGGTCCACCAGTGTCAACCTTGAAATTTGAAAGACCTGGAGAGATTCTGTATGGAGGAATGGCCTCAGATCCCTTGCCATGTGTTGTCCAACATTCTCAAGCATTATAGAGGAAGCCTCAGAGCTGTTTTACTGGCAAAGGGAGGTAGCACAAAGTATTGACTAAAAGGGTGCCAGTAATTGTACCACATGTATTTAACAAATCTATATTTTTTTCGGTATTTTGTTGTGTTGCTCTGTTTTTTGTTGTGTTGTGTTTGCAATTGTTTGATATCCATGGAAGCAGAGTGTTTGTGTGTGTTTTTTGAACAATAGATCAAAGGTTAAACAATGAAGGCACTTTTTCATAGCCTTCTTTTGCTCATATTTGCCATGGTTGCCAATATTAGTGGAGGGCACTGTACTTTACAGAGTGACTTGTGAACAGAAAGAAACTGGGAAATAGAGCAACAAGACTGTTCCATTAGTTTCCATAGTGCTTGCTCTACTTTTAGAACTTTGTCCCAGAACTGAAGCATCAAAGTGCACCTGTCATGACAAATATACCATAATGCCACTTTACAGAGGATAGCACCTTTACCAGTGCATTTTAAACTCTTGAACTGAACCAAAATCTGTGTTTGCATGCAATTTACAGGGTTTTCAGTGGCTGGGAGAGGAATATGATATTTATCACCCCTCGTGTAACTGCTTACAATAAGATTGTTACTGTAGTAGCATTGACTTCCTCAGTGCAGTGGAGACTGCTCCTCCACCAACACTTGGAAGAGTCCAATGAACAAGTTATCTGAAATGTAATTAACCCCTTAGTGACCGTTGACGTATCAGGTACATCTGACAAAAAACGGTCCTTAAGGATGATACGTCCTATGGGAATTGGAGCGCTGGAAGCTCTGAATGTACTGAGTGTCCCGAGGGGTCGTAAAAAAAACAATTGTTAAAAAAAATAATATTTAAAAAAAAAAAAAATTAACTATCTACCCTCCTTCCCCATGTATTTACCGATCGCCGCTGTTCCCCCGCTGGCGATTGGTCTTCTTCTTAAGGGGACTGAGCCCAGAGAGTCTCCCCTCTGCAATTTAGGACCCCGAGGGGCCATGTGACCGCTCTAAAAGATACATACATACATACATACATACGTATTAAATGTGTGTGTGTGCATATATATACAGTTCCTTTCAAGAGTATTCACCCCCTTGCCATTTTTCGTGTTTTGTTGCATCACAACCTGGAATTAACATGGATTGTTTGAGAATTTGCATCATTTAATTTACAGAACATGCCCACAACTTTGAAGATTTTTTTATTTTATTTTTTTACTGTGAAGCAAACAACAAATAGGACAAAATAACAGAAAAAGTCAATGTGAATAACTATTCACCCCCTAAAGTCAATACTTTGTAGAGCCACCTTTTGCGGCAATCACAGCTCCAAGTCACTTTGGATAAGTCTCTATGAGCTTGTCACATCTTACCACTGGGATTTTTGCCCATTCCTCCTTGCAAAACTGCTCCAGCTCCTTCAAGTTGGATTGTTTGCGCTTGTGAACAGCAATCTTTAAGTCTGACCATAGATTTTCTATTGGATTGAGGTCTGGGCTTTGACTACGCCATTCCAACACATTTAAATTTTTCCCCTTAAACCACTCAAGTGTTGCTTTAGTAGTGTGTTTGGGGTCATTGTCCTGCTAGAAGGTGAACCTCAACTCACGCACAGAGTGGTACAGGTTTTGCTCAAGAATATCCCTGTATGTCGCACCATCCATCTTTCCCTGAACTCTGACCTGTTTCCCAGTCCCAGCTGCTGCTGAAAAACATCCCCACAGCATGATGCTGCCACCACCATGATGGTGTTCTTTGGGTGATGTGATGTGTTGGGGATGCACCAGACATAGCCTTTTCTTTGATGGCCGAAAAGTAAAATTTTAGTCTCAACAGACCAGAGCACCTTCCTTTTATACATTTTGGGAGTCTCCCACATGACTTTTCGCAAACTCAAAATGTGCCATTTTGTTTTTTGCTGAAAGTAATGGCTTTCTTCTGGCCACTTTGCCATAAAGCCCAACTCTATGGCAACTCTATATATATACACACACATACATACACACGTATTATATGTGTGTGTGCATTTATATGTATGTATACACACACACACGTATTATATATATATATATATATATATATATATATATATAATATAAATTGAAAAAAAAAATGTATAAAAAACAAAACAAAAATGCTAACTTTGGCCAGCGTTTGTGACTAAGTGGCTACAACAAAAGACTGGAAATACCCCATTTGGAATACCCTGGTTTGTCTACATATGAAAATGGTATGCCATGATAGGCAGGGGTCAAGTCCTGGGAAAGAAAGTGTGGGAACTCACCCAAGATCCACTGCCACCCCTCCCCCGGCTCCCCCCCATTACCCCCACAAAAAAATATATATTTTGCAGAAAATTCAGTGCAACATTAATTGTAAAGTGCCAGTTTACACAAACAACTGCAAAATTCACATGCAATAAACAAATATATATAAAACAGTTGGAACAAATTAACCCCTTAAGGACGGAGCCAAATGTACACGTTGTGAACAAAACAAAATGTAAACAAAACCTGGCATTTGCGCTACATGTCTGTCCAACTGTAATTCACCTCTTTCATATTAAATACACCCACCCTTATTATATATCATTTTATTCAGGGGAAACAGGGCTTTCATTTAATATCAAATATTTAGCTATGAAACATATTTTAATACGAAAAAAATGGGAGAAAATAATTTTTTTAGTTCTACATGACATTTTAACGGTCAATGTCATAATACTGTTTGCTTTTACAGCAATAAAATACACATATTTGTATTCAGCAAAGTCTCACGTGTAAAACAGTACCCCCTATGTACAGGTGTTATGGTGTTTTGGGAAGTTACAGGGTCAAATATAGCATGTTACATTTGAAATTGAAATTCGCCAGATTGGTTACGTTGCCTTTGGGACTTTATAGTAGCCCTGGAATGAAATTTACACCCATAATGGCATACCATTTGCAATAGTAGACAACCCAAGGTATTGCAAATGGGGTATGTCCAGTCTTTTTAGTAGCCATTTGGTCACAAACACTGGCCAAAGTTAGCGTTAGTATTTGTTTGTGTGTGAAAAATGCAAAAAACGCTGTTTGCAATACCTTGGGTTGTCTACTATTGCAAATGGTATGCCATCATAGGGGTAATTTTCATTCTTGGGCTACCATAGGGTCTCAAGGGCAACGTAACCAATCTGACAAATTTTAATGTGAAAAAAATGAAACGCAAGCCTTATATTTGACGCTGTAACTTTTGAAAACACCATAAAACCTGTACATGAGGGGTACTGTTGTACTCGGGAGACTTCGCTGAACACAAATATTTGTGTTTCAAAACAGTAAAAAGTATCACAGCAATAATATCGTCCGTGTAAGTGCTGTTTGTGCGTGAAAAATGCAAAAACTTCACTTTTACTGGCGATATTATCATTGTAATACATTTTACTGTTTTGAAACACTAATATTTGTGTTCAGCGAAGTCTCCCGAGTAGAACAGTACCCCACATGTACAGGTTTTATGGTGTCTTGGAAAGTTATAGGGTTAAATATAGTGCTAGCAAATTAAATTCCCTTTACTCTCGGCATGGGTTGTCAGGCAGGTCCCGCTAATTGTAATTAATTAAGATACCTAATTATGTAAAAATATTACATAAATATATATGTAGAATTAATATATATATATATATATATATATATATACGTATGTGAATCTATATGTGTATATATATAATTTTCAAAAAATATTTTTATTTATATATAGGTATATATATAGTGATATATACGTATATATTTATGTATGTAGATATATATATATTATTTCGTTCTACGTGTATTTTGATATATATATATATATATATATCACAATACAGTTAGAACGAAATAACACACATCTATATATTTTTTAATTATTTTTTTAATTATTTTTTAAATTTTATTTTTTAACGTATTTACATATTTAATTTTTTTATATTATATATAAATATATATATAACAATAATTATATATATATATATATATATATTTAATCAGTATCAGTCTATGTGTAATTTGATATTAATATATATATATAATTATATATATATATATTAATAGTAAAATACACCTAGACAGTATATGTGTGTGTATGTATATGTGTGTATATATATATATATATATACTTAGATCATATATATATATAATATATATATAGAATCTAAGTATATATTATTATTTTTTTTACACTTAGAAACTTTTATTAATTTTATTTGAATTCAGCCAGCAGGGGGACCACCTGTCATTACAGGCAGCCCCCCCTGCTGGCAATGCAGCAGGCAGCCTACCCGGCCATGTGATTGTGGGGTCCTCGCAAGGACCTCACTCTCACATGGCCGGGGGGGCTTCCAGGGGGTCGGACATGCCGCGGGGGGCTCCCTGGGAGTCGGGAAAGTATAGAAAGGCGTTTAGAGCCGCCTATAATAGGGCGTAATAGTACGCCCTCTGGTCTTAAGGGGTTAAATTAGCTATGCAATAAACAAATGAATATAGAACAGTTCTATATTAAATGGTGTTGTTTGTGAGGGAGTTAACTTGTTAGTCATACTAACAGAATAATCACCACAATGGGTGATCTTTCCCTCGCAGGGAATTTCTAAAACAAATAGTGTATAAAAACTAAACACACAGCCTATTAGAAAATATCCCACAAACTTTAATAACATTGCCCTGCAAGATTATCAACTTTTCGAGATTTAGTATCATCTGCGCTGCGATGTGTGGTCAGCCATTTTGTGACGTATGGTAAAGGATCCCATAAATGCACAGGAGGCCCTATGAGACTAATAAACAAAAGAGAAGACAGGCGTTCAATGCCAAGCCCACTCCTAATGGGTGACATCACCAAATTCATTGTACTGAAGCCCCTTTCACAATCACCGTATGTCACAGGAAGACTGTTAACTGCTGTCACCACTGGTTTCAGATTTTCAGGAATCTCTGCACCACCATTATCAATGTAGTCTCTGAAACCTTCACAGATGGATGCATAGCTGAGACGGAATCTTTTGCAAAGCTGCTCCAGCTTCACTTCACCTTCAAACCACGGACTGTCCACATTGATTGTCCACCGTTGTGAACTGAGGATGTCAATTTCAGAGACAAGAGTTTCAAATTCACCTGACTGTGATGAAGCTGTAGGTCTGTTGCTCGCAGTTAAAGAGTCTGGAGCATAAATTATCCACCAAACTTTGATCAAATTTAGGGAGATTTATCCTCACTTGGCCTCTTGTACTCTCTGGATTGATGGTCACATCTTTGAAATTCCCTTTCTCCAGCGATTCCATGACTTCTTTCAGATGTTTGCCAGGCATGTCTTTCATTTTTTCAATTGCACGAACTGAACGATTAATCAGCTGATAAGCTCGTGAAAGTGTAATGTCGTCTCTTTGTAGAGCTTCAGATAACAGTCCCATTTCCTGAACAGCATACGCAAGCCCTGCAAGGTTTAACAAATAATCTACTGATGTCAAGACCTTGTTAAGGCCACTAAATACAGATTTCTGCTTACTGTTATGAGCCGAGCTTAAGCTTGCTTTAAAGAAATGACTGTGTAGGATATGACTCCCAAACTGCTCGGATAGCTCTCTGGCTTGAAGCAACCTATCTAACTGAAAAAACCTTTCCAATTTTAAGAATTTGTACTTCTAATTCTTCTGCACATTCTGAGAGCTCTGCCAGATTTTTTGGGAACTGATGCTACACAGCATACAACTTCTCAAAAAATGATATTACATGATGAAGACCAGGAATAGAATCAATTGTATCTGAAATGCACAATTCAAGCCTATGACACAAGCAGTGCCATTTCACAATCTGTGGATATTTTTGACTGAGTTGTTCCCAGAACACCCGACTTTCTTCCAAGCATTACACTTGCACTATCACTGCAAGCCCCAATCCAGTTTTCTGCAAGAAAGTCATTATTGAACCCAAATTTAGAAAGACAAGCTAGAAAAGTGGCTTCAATAGACTGTGCATCTGCTTTAGGCAAATCAAGCAAATCGAGAAAGAAAGTGACTGGGTCTTTTCCGTTAACAGAGGCACGAAATAAATGATTAACACTGAATGGGTAGAAACTGTTGTAGACTCATCAATATAAACAGAAATTTTTGGGGCCTGCTCAACAATTGCTTTGCAAAGCTTTTTTCTCATTTCACTAGCAATGCAATCTATTATTTGTGCTGCCGTGTACTCACTATGGAGAATACATACTAAGTCAGCTCCATTTGCAATTTGCAAGCTGATAAGATCTCTGAAGTCTGTGAAAGGACGATTTTTTTCGCACAAAAGTAGGCAGTGCGAAATACCTTAGTGGTGGACACAAACCTATGCTTCTGCTGTTCTGCAATATTGGATTGCAGTATCTCCTTTCTGGATACTGCTTGGATATCTCCTGCCTTTACATGTGCTTCTGAAATCTTATGTATGTGTATTTTTTTACGTAGTGAGGTCAACATATCTTTATTTGTTTTGCCATATGGAGTAATTGTACCAGTGCTCCATTCTTTAGAAATGGATACACCCTGTGAAACAGACACTCTAAGGTGTTTAACCTCGTAACACACTTTGCACCCGAAAAGATCATTGTTTACAAACAGCCAAGGGTACTTTTTGTTTAAATTCTAGCCACTGATTCTGGTCCCAACATTCTGGAAGAATGTTATCACTGACATCGGCATCTTCAGCTTCTTCAGTAACCATGTCCACTACAGCCGATTCACTAACTGGGGTAGATTCTGCAGTGGACACCACCTGCTGAAGCAAAGGCTCAGACTGAGTGGAGCAACTTGCAGAATCAGCATGTGATTTTTTTATTGGATGCCTGCTTTTTCATTTGCTCATTTCTGTACAAATAATTTTTTTTTTTCAAAATGGTGTAAAATTATTTTCTGATTTAAAAAAAAAAAATTCTGATAAAAAGACCTCTTTTGGCAAAGAATTCCCCATCCGTTCTGTTATTACCTCTTATTGTGAAAAACTCTTTCCTCTGTTGTCTCTGGTGGCAGTGGTGGGGGTGGTCCGGTGACTGTGAGGTGCAGGGTAAGCACAAATCCGCACAATTGTATGAAATAAAATGTATAATTATTCTAAAAATTATTTTTTTAAAAACTTAAATTATCTAACAATTAGTCTCATATATTAGTCTCCAGTCCAGTGGATGTGACACAGATATCAGTTATTTTACATATGGTTTGTGATTCTGTTTACCACCCTTTAGTGACTGTGTTTTTAAGCCCTTAAGGACTGAGCCAAATGTACACGTTGTGATCAAAACAAAACGTAAACAAAAACTGGAATTTGCGCTGTATGTCTGTTCAGGCGTAATTTGCCTCTTCATATTATGTGCACCCACACTTATTATATATTATTTTATTCAGGGGAAACAGGGCTTTAATTTAACATCAAATATTTAGGTATGAAACATAATTTAATATGAATAAAATATTTAAAAAATGGGAAAAAATAAGAATTTTAAAACAAATCTTACTTCTACGTGACATTTTAACTGTGAGTGTCATAATACTGTTTGCTTTTACTGCAATAATATACATATATTTGTATTCAGCAATGTCTCACGTGTAAAACAGTATCCCCTATGTACAGGTTTTATGGTGTTTTGGGAAGTTACAGGGTCAAATATAGCATGTTAAATTTTTCAGGTTTTTCATATTGAAATTCGTCAGATTGGTTATGTTGCCTTTGAGACCGTATGGTAGCCCAGGAATTAGAATTACCCCCATGATGGCATACCATTTGCAAAAGTAGACAACCCAATGTATTGCAAATGGGGTATGTCCAATCTTTTTTAGTAGCCACTTGGTCACAAACACTGGCCAAAGTTAGTGTTAATATTTGTTTGTGTGTGAAAAATGCAAAAACCTAATTTGAATGCCAATTTTGGCCAGTGTTTGTGACTAAGTGGCTACTAAATAAGACTGAACATACCACATTTGCAATACCTTGGGTTGTCTACTATTGCAAATGGCATGACATCATGGGGTAATTTTCATTCCTGGCCTACCGTACGGTCTCAAAGGCAACATAACCAACCTGGCGAATTTCAATGTGAAAAAAACTGAAACACATGCCTTATATTTGACTCTGTAACTTTTGAAAACCCCAGGAAACCTGTAAATGGGGGGTACTGTTATACTCGGGAGACTTCGCTGAACACAAATATTAGTGTTTCAAAACAGTAAAACGTACAAAAATTATATCGTCTGTGTAAGTGCCATTTGTGTGTGAAAAATGCAAAAAATGTCACTTTCACTGACGATATCATCGTTGTAATACATTTTACAAGGTTAAATATAGTGCTAGCAAATTAAATTCCCTGGACTTCCGGCCTGGGTTGTCAGCCAGGTCCCACAAATTGTAAATAATAAAATGACCTAATTATGTAAATATATATGTAAAATTATTATTTATATACACGTGTGTATATATATATATATATATATATATATATATATATATATTTATTTATTTATTTTTTTTTACATTTTTTTTATTTATATATAGGTATATATATAATGATATCTACATATATACTTATGTATATATATATATATATATATATATATATATATATATATATATATATATATATATATATTATTTCGTTCTACATGTATTTTGATATCAATATATATATATATATATATATATATATATTAATTTTAAAATACAGTTAGAACGAATTTACACACATATATATTTTTTATTTATTTTCTATTATTTATTTAATTTTATTTAATGTATTTACATATTTATTTTATATTATATATACACATATATATATATAATAAAAATTATATATATATTTAATCAATATCATTGTACGTGTACTTTGATATTAATATATATATATATAATCATATATATATATTAATATCAAAATGCACTTAGACAGTGTATGTGTTTATTTGTATGCGTATATGTGTATATATATATACTTAGATCATATATATAATAAATATATATATGATCAAAGTATATCTAATTTAATTTTCAACTCTTTTAAACTGTTTTAAAGCAAAGCCGTCCATGTGATCGTGAGGTCCTCACAAGGACCTCACGATCACATGGCCCAGGGGGGCCGAAGAGGACAGAGGGGGACTCCCTGGGCTCCCAGGTATGTCCCCATACCGTGATCGTCGGTGTGGGATCGCCGGTGACCGGGTAAGTAGAAAGGATGGTTTGGGCATTCTATGCCGCCCTCTGGCGTTTGGAGACGGTTCCCTAAGGACGGCATAGAATGCCCGCCATACTTAAGAGGGTAAACAAATGTGGTGATATTAGGGTTATTTGATTTATTTTTACACTAGCCCCCCACCCCCTCCATCCACCCATCCCCTCCTTCTCCATCCACCCCTCCCCCTTCTCCATCCACCCTTCCCCCCTTCTCCATCCCCTCCCCCTTCACCATCCCCACTCCCCCCCTCCGCATCCACCCAGCCCATCAAACAAGTAATGACTCCTTATATAATTTGCTTAAAGTTCTGAAGACTCAGGGGGTGCTGGCTGGCCCTCAGGGTTGCTGGCTGGCCTGGCGAGCAGAAGGAGTGTGGGGGCTGTGAAAGAAGACGCACTGCTCCCTCCTTCTCACCATCGCGGTCTCACCCTGGCGTTGCCGACACAATGCTGTGACTCCGCCTCCGGCGTGATGTCACACGACACTTTCGTGTTGCCACATACACAAAGGGCAGGGAGGGCGGAGGGAGGAGCAGCAGGAAAGTCCTCGCTCCTGAGTCTGGCTCTTCACTATGCGATGCGGCTCCTATGGTGAAGGATCAGCTCAGGAGCACTGGCTGGGCTCCAAAGAGGCAGCTGCCCACAGTCCTGCAGAGCAAGGGAGCGGCGTTCCTGCTTTGAAAAAGTGCAGGAGCGCCATTCCCGTGTTCCTGCAGGACTCTGACTGCCACTGATGATGGGGTTAATTCACATTCCTGGGCCACCATATATAGTCTCAAAAGGCAACACAGGCCAGCAAAGCCAATCACAAGCAAACTGAATTTGGCAAGCCCTATATTGACCCTGTACCTGGGCAGTTGCAAGTTTTCTGCCAACCTGAGCAAAGATCCATTTTGCCGCCCACCCCTCCTCCAATCACTCACTTTCACTGACAGATACACACATTCATTCACTGACAGACACACACACTTACCCCAACACACACACACTCCGGTGACACACACAGGGGAAATTCACTGACGAACAGACACACACACTCAAACTCACTGACAGACAGACACACACTTACTGAGAGACACACACTCACTGACAGACATACACTCCCACTCACTCACTGACACACACACTCTATTACTCACTGACAGACACACACTCACTGACAGGGCACACACACACACACACAGACACTCACTGACAGGCGCACACACACACACAGACACTCACTGACAGGCACACAAACATACTGACACTTACTGACATACATACTCACTCACTGATAAACACAAACACAGACAGACACTGACAGACATACATTCACTCACTGACAGGCACACACACACACACACACACAGACACTCACTGACATACATACACACACACACACACACACACAGACAGTCAAACACTCACACACTCACTGACACACACACACACACAGGCAGAAACTCACTGACATACATACATTCAGTCACTGACACACACACACAGGCAGACACTCACACACACTCTCACTGACAGTCAAACACTCACCTCCCTGGGGTCCAGTGTGGGGCAGCTCCTCACTCCTCCAGCACGCTGTTTTGTATGCCGGGGACAGAATGACGTCATATTCTGACTCCCGGCATCACAGAGGCTCACGCGTGCGAGGGAGGAGTGAGAGACTGCAAGAACAGCCTACCTCACCGCCTTCCTTCTCCGCCCCCCTCTCCTCCGGACACTGGGATTTGTTGGCAGAGCAGGTACCTGCCATTAAGGTAAGCAGGGATCCTCTTGGCACCCCCACCTTTGGGCGCCTTGATGATCGGTCTGGCGCTGGGGGGAGAGTGGCTCAAGAGCCGCTCACCCAGTGCTGCGGACCCAGACGGGGCGAATGCCTAGTTCGCCTAACGGTGGCGTTGGCCCAGGGCCGGACTGGCCCACTGGGATACCGGGAAATTTCTTGGTGGGTTGTCGGCACCTGGGGCCGGACAAACAGCTGGGTGTGCTGGGGGACTTGTGCTGGCGGCCGCTGGGGGACTTGTGCTGGCGGCCGCTGGGGGACTTGTGCTGGCAGCCGCTGGGGGAGCTGCACTGGCTCTGCTCTACCGCCCCAGCGTGCAGCTTAATGAGACCGGGGCCAGAATATGCCATCATATTCCAGCCACGGTCTCATTCAGCAGTGCGCGAGGGCGGTAGAGCAGAGCCAGCGCAATTCCCTCAGCGGCCGCCAGCACAAGTCCCCCAGCGGCCGCCAGCACAGACAGCCGTCTGCACTACACGACCCCCTGGCAGGTAGTAGTAATGTGTGTAAGTGTGAGTTTGCCTGTCTGTTATGGTGTGTCTGTCTGTGTCATGGTGTGTGTGTGTGTGTGTCTGTATGTGTCATGGTGTGTGTGTGTGTGTGTCTGTCTGTCTGTGTCATGGTGTCTGTATGGTGTGTGTGTGTCTGTCTGTGTCATGGTGTCTGTCAGTATGGTGCGTGTGTGTGTCTGTCTGTCGTGGTGTGTGTGTGTGTCCAGGGCCGCCACCATAAATTTTGGGGCCCCTAACTGAGCTTAGGATCTGGGCCCCAGGGGGCCCGCCTCCAAGACCGCCCACAGGGACCGCCTCCAAATCCTGCCCACAGGAATACACACACAGACACAAACACATTCACTGATACAAAAGGACACAGATACACACACATACATACTAACAGACACACATACTGATACGCATATAGGCATACATACTGACACACACATACTGAGACATACACACATATACAGACACACAGGCATACATAGTGACAGACAGACACATACTAACATACATACATACACACATGCATGAGGACATACAGACACATACATACATACACACTGACATACATACAGACACCGACATACATACACACAGACATACATTCATAATGACATACAGACATACATACATTCATACTGGCATACAGACACTGACATCTATACATACATACACAGACATACATTCATAATGACATACAGACATACATACATTCATACTGGCATACAGACACTGACATCTATACATACATACACAGACATACATTCATAATGACATACAGACATACATACATTCATACTGGCATACAGACACTGACATCTATACATACATACACAGACATACATTCATAATGACATACAGACAGACATACATACATGCATACAGACACTGACATCCATACATACACACATTCATTTTTAATGCAGACATACATACACTGACATTCATACACACATAATGACATACATACATACAGACAGACATACATAGACACAGACATACATGCATACATACAGACAGACATGCATACAAACAGACAGACATACAGACATGCATACATACATACATACAGACAGACATACATACAGACAGACATACATACATACAGACATACAGACAGACATACAGACAGACATACATACAGACAGACAGACAGACATTCATAGAGACACACACGCACACACAAAACTCATTTTCTCTTACCTTGTCTTTGCAGAAGGGTGGCTGGGGATGATGGGAGTAGTCGTCTGGCTCTCCCTCTTCACTGCCGCGTGCAGGCTCTTCCTGCGCGGAGTGAGCTGGGAGGAAGTGACCACTTCCTCCCAGGAGTACTTGCTGCGGCTGCTTTTTTTTTTTTAAAGGGCACGGTCGCGCTATACCACGGCCACAGCGCTGACCAGGCCCCTGCAGATATAGGGCCCATCGGGTGGCCCTAAGTGTGTGGGCCACCCAATGGGCTCCATCAGCAGTTCCGCCGCTACATGTGTGGCCCGGGCGGCCGGGCCCCACAGGGCCACCAGGTCCGTGACAACCATTACGTTTGTCACCTCCTGATGGCAGCCCTGTGTGTGTCTGTCTGTCCGTCATGGTGTGTGTGTGTGTCTGTGTCATGGTGTGTGTGTCTGTCTGTCTGCCATGGTGTGTGTGTCTGTCGGTATCATGGGGTGTGTGTCTGTCCGTCATGTGGTGTGTGTCACTGTCTGTGTCATGGTGTGTGTGTGGGTCTGTCTGTGTCATGGTCTGTCTGTGTCATGGTCTGTATCTGTCATGGTATATGTGTGTTTCTGTGTCTGTCATGGTGTATATGTGTGTTTAAAAATAGTGTTTTTGCTCACTTTTTTTCCCCTACGCAGCGTGCTGGTCTCCCCTCGAATGGCCCTGCCTCTGTGGCTGAGATCATCAAGCTTGATGATCTCAGCCAATACAATGCTTTGCCATAGGATTGGCTGCAAAAAGCTACACCAATCAGCATCTCCTCATAGAGATGCATTGAATCAATGTATCTCTATGGGGAACGTTCAGCACCTACAGAGTGTGGAGGCCCTAAATGTAGGTGCACTGACACAGGAAGCACCTCTAGTGACCGTCTGACTGACTGTCACTAGCGGTGTCACTTTGAAGCAATGTTAACACTGCCTTTTCTCTGAAAAGTCAGTGTTTATGTTGAAAAGCCTGTAGGGACATGCTATAGACACCAGTACCACTACATTAAGCTGTGTGTGTGCGTCTGCTAGTGAGTGAGCTTGCTTGCATGCGTGTGCCTGCTAGTGAGTGAGCTTGTGTTTTTATGTCAATGAGCTGATGTATATCAGTAAGATTGTTTGTCTATGAGGCTGTGTATCAATGAGCTTGTGTGTGTCATTGAGATGTCAGTGAAATTGCCTGTGCCTGCATGTGAATATGCTTACTGTATAATTAAACGTTTTACCCTGAAAGGACCAATATTTTATATTAGAAAAAGCAATATATATATATATGTATATATATATATATATATATATATATATATATATATATATATATATCAATCACCTGTCATCTGGGGTGGAAAGACATAGCCTTACATATTACATGCGACAATATATGGCGCAGTGACTTATGGGGCTGGCATAAATTTTTTTTTCCAGTGCTGCTTTGTATCCCCAGTCCGGCCCTGCGTCGGCCCTGCCTGTACCTTTTCAAACCACCATAAAACCTGTACATGGGGGTTATTGTTATACTCAGGAGACTTCACTGAACACAAATATCAGTGTTTACAACAGTAAAACTTGCCACGACGATGAAATTACCAATAAAAGTGCAATTGTTGTGTAAAAAAAATGCAAAAAACATATACAAAATGCTAACTTTGGCCAGCGTTTGTGACTAAGTGGCTACTACAAAAGACTGGAAATACCCCAATTGGAATACCCTGGGTTGTCTACATTTGAAAATGGTATGCCATGATGGGGTTTTTTCACGTTCCTGGGCTACCATATGGTCTTATAAGGCAACACAGACCCAGCAAACCAATCTGGCAAACTGAATTGGGCAAGCCCTATATTGACCCTGTACCTTTTCAAACCACCATAAAACCTGTACATGGGGGGTATTGTTATACTCGGGAGACTTCGCTGAACACAAATATGAGCGTTTACAACAGAAAAACATATCATGACGATGAAATCACCAGTAAAAGTGCAGTTTTTGTGGAAAAAATGCAAAAATCAAATATGAACACTAACTTTGGCAAGCGTTTGTGGCTAAGTGGCTACTACAAAAGACTGGACATATTGTGGGTTATCTACTTTTACAAATGGTATGCCATGATGGGGTTAATTTTCATTCCTGGGTTGCTATATGTTCTCAAAGGCAACATAGGCCCAGCAAACCAATCTGGAAAATTTCAATGTGCAAACATGGAAAAGGAGAAAGACCTACATTTGACCACTGTGAATGTAAATGCAAAAACTCATAAAACCTGGGGGCACTGTTGTACTCGGGAGATGTTGCTGAACACATATTTGGGTGTTCTTTGGCAGTAATACATAAAAGGAGCTGAGAATCCATGCCTAAAATACAATGTGTGTGAAAAATAACACAAAAACATGACTACTCAAAAGGTTGACAAAGACTGGTGGTAGAATTAGTGCATGGCAAATGTTAAAATACCACTATTTGAAATTCCCTAGGATGTCTACTTTTCTAAAATATATGGTTTGATGGGGGTATATTACATTGGCCAACTTCAAAAATGTCCCAAATAGGACATGGGTGCATGATGACCAGCTGTGAAAATTCCAAGTTGGAAAATTGGAATGCGTACCCTCCAAATAAGGTCTTTTAGCCCCCAGAGAACCCAACACACCTATACATGGGAGGTATCACTGTACTCAGAAGATTGTGGCTGAACACATATTATGGTGTCCTTTGGCAGTAATACATAACAGGAGCTGAGAATCCATGGATAAAATACACTGTGTGTGAAAAATAACACAAAAAAATGAATATCCAAAAGGTTGACAAAGACTCGAGGTAAAATTAATGCATGGAAAGTGTTAAAATAACACCATTTGAAATATCCTAGGGCAGTGATGGCGAACCTATGGCACCCGTGCCACAGGTGGCATGCCAGGCCCTCTCTGTGGGTATGCGGCCAAAGGTCGCCAGGGGAGGGGGCTGGCTGTCTGCAGCAATGCAGAGTAGGCACCTGCCTGCATAAAACGTCAGGGGCCTACTCTGCTTTCTGTCAGGAGGACACGGAAGCAGGAGGAGGGACCTAGGAAGCAGCTCTCCTGTCCTCCCACGAGCAATCTGTGTGGAGCAACAGGAGAACTGCTTCACAGACATATCCTTACCACCACCGGACCACCAGGGCTGGCTGTGTCCCCCCTCCTTCACCAAAGGTAAGAAGAAGGGAGGGGGGGGATACAGATTTGATATATTTTTTTTAAATGTATCTTTACCACCAACCCCACCCCCCACAGCATCCCTACCCCCCACACACAGCACCCCTACACCCCCCACACAGCACCCCTACTCCCCCACACACAGCATGTCTACCCCCTCACACACAGCACCCCTACCCCAACACACAGCACGCCTACCCCCCTCACACACAGCACCCCTACCACCCCACACACAGCACCCTTATCCCCCTCACACACAGCACCCCTAACCTCACACACAGCTCCCCTAGCCCCCCCCACACAGCACCCTATCCCCCAAACACACAGCATCCCTACCCCCACACACAGCACCCCTACCCTCCACACACAGCACCCCTCCCCCACACACACAGGGGTGCTGTGTGTGGTGTGTGTATCTGTGTGTTTCTATGTGTGTATCGGTGTGTGGTGTGTGTATCTGAGTGTTTGTACGTGTGTAATGTGTGTGTATCTGTGTGTAATGTGTGTTTATCTGTGGGTGTATGTGTGTAATGTGTGTGTGCATATGTGTGTAATGTGTGGAGTGGTTGCATCTGTGTGTATCTGTGTATGTGAGTGTGCATATATGTGTAGTGTGTGTGTGTTGTGTTGTGTATGTGTAGTGTGTGTATCTGTATGTGTGTAGTGTGTGTAACAGTGTGTGTAATGTATGTATCTGTGTGTAGTGTGTGTATCTGTCAGTGTGTATATCTGTTTGTGTCAGTGTCTATATGCGTGTCAGTGTGTGCGTACATCTGTATGTAAGTCATTATTTGCATGTGTCAGTGTTTGATACATATACTGACACACATGCAGATGCACAGACACAGATACAATGGCACTGACACACTGATACACATGCAGATATACAGACACACATATACAAACACTGACACACATGCATAAACACAGACACCGTGTATAGGTAAGTGTATTGGCAACAGTGCATACACAAACACATGCTACATCCCCAGCACAGGCACACGCTATATCAGCAGAACACACACAGACACACGCTACATCCCCAGCACACACACAGACACACACTACATACCCAGCACACACAGACATATACTACATCCCCAGCACACACTAGACCCCCAGCACACATACAGACACACACTTCATCACCAGCTAGCACACAGACCAATTTCATCCCCAGCACACAGTTAAACACACACCACACACTTCATCCCCAGCACACACACAGACACACATTTCATCTCCAGCACACACTTAGACACACACTTCACCCACAGCACACACACAGGCACAGACCTTATTCTCTCATTCCCAGTACACACACAGACACTACCATTGCAGAAGCATATATTTTTTTTGGGGTGGGGAGGGGGGGAGGAATTGTCAGCACAATGTCTTGGGCTGGCCCTGCTATAGCCCTTTAATCAAGTCGGGTTTAATCAAATAAATTCCTGCCACTCTATTCTGTAGTTATAACAAGGTTTACTGGCTTTGTCATCTGTGCCACATTGTTTCAAACGATCTCAAAGATCTTGTGTGTAGTTGAAATTTATGCAAAGAAAAGAAAGCACAGAGTTTGTTCTATTCTGGGATTGGTGCCAATATCACAGCAAATTCTAAACAAAGAATCTTTTTTTTTAAAAGTCTGACGTTTAAAAAATAGATATGTGTGCTGCATGGTTTTATTTAAACAATTTGAATGTAAATTTACAGAAACTCCATTAACCCATGTAAACTACGTTTAAAAAACCCAAAAACTCCAGTCTTGATAGGTTGCACATCTGAGGTGTTTTATTTAATAAAACTTTGCAATTTAGCTTAGGTTTAACTTTTCAATTTAGCTTAGGTTTAAAGTATGGGCCAACTGAGTCCCAAATGGGTTCATGGGATCTTGACACTGCAGTTAAACTCAGAATTAACTCTGCAGGAATCTCTGAAAGATGTTATGTTGTTGATAAGTATTCAGCATTATACAGAGACCTGCTCCTATGTGATATCACCAGGGGTAATGATGAGAGAGATATACTCCAGACACACCCCTACATGCCTGTTGGTTCTAGTGCTCGTGCTGGTAACCTGATTGATAACTTTCAAATAAAAATATTATGCTGAGCATGGTTGAAACTCTTAACGGTTTAAAATTAGCCTTTAAAATAATCTCCTACTTCACAATTTTAAATATTTTAATCTTCTTTGTTATGCTTACTTATTTTGATCTCTGAAAGCTTAAAAAATCCTTGGACTACAGGGTCTAAAAGATGTCCAGTACAGATTTAGTTCCAAAGCATTGTGTTTTAATTTATATATATTTTAACAACATCATATTACTTCTGAAATGCTGGAAGCTTTTTTCATCTCTTTCTCTGAACCTGGCATAATGTCCATGTAATTTATTTGTTCACAGTGGTTTAAGGTTGTAAAAATATATAGCCTTCATAGTTAAAGTGACCCTATAGCAGTTTTGGTGTATTGATCATTCCCCTGCAGTATCACTGCTTAATTCTCTGTGATTTATGAGTTAAATCACCTTGTTTGCAGCTCTTATCACACCTCCCTGCAAGTAATGTGCACAGCCTTCCTAAACACTTCCTGTAAAGTGAGAACTAATGCTTATACTTCCTTTATTGCGCAGTCTCTTTAATTTAGAATTTCCTATTACCTGCACTGTTTATAACTTGCTAGACATTTCTGGAGCCTCCTGTGTGTGATTAAAGTTCTATTTACAGAACTAGTTTATGAGATAAAAATTTCCAAAGTAAGTTAACATGGAATCATCATTTGTTTTTCATGCAGGCTGTGTGAATCACAGCAAAAGGAGGTGTGGCTAGGGCTGCTTATGTTACTCTTAAAGCAAGTCAAAAAGCCAAAGTTTAGGGGTTTAGATAGTTTTTTTTAAAATAAAAACTACAAGCACAATAACCAATACTGTCTGCTCCAGTGGTTATTTAGCCAGGAGTACTATGGCCTTGTAGTCTTTTTTTATTTCATTCCAAGCAATTGTCTATAGGAAAATATAAGCACTCCCTCCTTCCCACCTGCTTAATTACAGAATTGATTGATAAAATATAAAATTCAGAACCATGGAGATAATAAAATACTCCCGGGGTCACTGATGTGATCAAAATAGGAGCATCTGGGCACTGTGATAGCAATTCCTAAACAAGGATCCTCATAAATTTAATGTGGGGACTGCAGGTGGGGGGATGACTTAACATGACGGTACCATTACTTCTTTATCTGACATATGTACTAAATATACTCTTTTCCCTCATACTTTAATTGTGTATTCTAATGTACTAAAATTATAGATACGCTCTTGTTTTCTTTTGTTCTTTATGTACTTGAGTTTAGCTGTTACTAAACTACTCCACATTGTCATGACTGCTTGATGATTGTACTCCACGCACTATGTATTTGCCATCTCAGATTAACCAAGTAATGCAATTTTTTTTTTAATTTTGCAAAAATGAATAAAAATATATTAAAGTAGTTCTCAAAGTTTTTTATAAATTCACCTGTCTCAGTTACTTCACTGAATGTGGATTAGGTTCCAGTTTGGAGACTGTCTCAGTATTGAGATACAGGTAATTTTAACAGTGATTTTAAAATGAACATACCATGGCAGGTTCACTTTAACATAATCCCGTCTCCATGCATACATAATTTATCATAGAGGTAAATGATATATTCAATTTAAAATATTAAGATATAAATGAACGTAGAGTGACATACTTCTGACCACATTGTCAGATCACTCTCCCATTTTGGTGTGCCTAGGGTCCCCATTATATAACCCCGATGACAGGCAATGGAAGTTAAACAAACACATCTTGAACTTCAGGTTTTGGAAGAAGCATGAACAGTCGTGCGGAAATATTTTGAGGAGAACAACACACAAGACATGTTTTCTCTGATAAATTGGGAAGTCCACAAGTGCATGATCAGAGGAAACTTCATAACGCTCTGTACGCATCTTAAAAATTAACAGCGTCCAAAGAGTTGCGATACTTGAACAAAAACAAAAACAGCGACCTGAGTCGCTGGAGGAATTGGATGCTCTGTTTTTAATTAAAGAATTGCTTTAGTACTCAATAGTAAATAAGGCCCTTTGTGAAATATCTTAAAACCTTTGAAGATATCGCCCTGCCTAAATTACTGTTGGGGCTCAATTCTATCATAGATGGTGGAAAGTTTCCAGGAGATACTCTCATGGCCACAATTGCAGTAATCTCTAATGGGGATAAAGACCCTACTATAGGCTGATCTCACTCTTCAAAGCTAACCTGAAGTTATTTATTAAAGTGTTGGTGCTGAAGGTGGGTGAGGTGCTGCCGGAGCTGGTCCACCCAGATCAGGTAGCATTTGTGCTGAGTAGGAAGGTGAATGATAACACAATTGGAGTTCTGAACATCGTACACGCAGCTTGTAGTTCAAGTCAGAAGGTCCTTCTCCTCTCTACTGATGCCGAGAAGGCGTTTGACCGGGTAGACTAGCAGTTCATGCTAGCTGCATTACAGAAGATGGGCTTCGGCCCACATATGCTCTACTGGGTGTCCTCACTGTATACTGTTCCAAGTGCCAATCTGCAAATCAATGGTGCACTCTCATCGTTGTTTCATATCACAAATGGCACATGACAGGGGTGCCCCCTTTACCCTCTCCAGTTTGCCTTCTCTCTGGAACGCTTTATGGAGGTGGTCAGACAGGACAAGGATTTACAGGGTTCAGGTGTGGAGGTTTTTGCCATAACATCGATAATCTGCTGTATTTTTTTGAGAATCCCTTGATCTCGACATATGGGAGACTTTCTAATTTTAAACTTAATACTGACAAATCGGAGTTGCTCCCAGTTACTCATGCTCAGGCTGAAATCGGTCGTTTATGCGCTCATTTTGCTTTTAAATGATGTGAGAGTTGTCTCAAATATCTTGAAATTTGGTTTACTAGGGATTAGGTCAACTATATCAGGAGAACCTCTAACCTATCCTTAGAACACTGATGTCAGACATGATGAGATGGCATAGCTTGTGAGTGTCATGTTTTGGTAGACTTACCAAGATGAATCTCCTTTCCAGGATGCTTTATTTGTTCCAAACAATATCCTTTGAAGCTGCTCTGATATGATTTGTATAGAAAACTGGCCCACCTAGAGTTAAACAGCTAGAAATAACCATACTGAAGATGTTGGTTGGAGTTGGTCTCCCATCTTACCGCACAATCCACCTCCTTAGGCTACTTACTTGACATGCGCTCCATATGCAGAAACTATGGATAAACTTGAACAGGTGCAGGCTCCCTTCCCAAGCATGGTTAGCAGAACCACTCAAAGAGAGATAAGTACGTGAGTATTCATTAATTGGAGATAGTCTGAAAGTGTTGTGCTCACTCTGGACATCTTCTCAACTTACAATGACAGTGTCCCCCTGAACCCTATAAACCACAACCCATATGTGGCAGGTGAAATCTCATCCAGGGATCTTGAGGACCTTGGAAGTTCTGATTGTGTATAGTTTCAGGTATCATTAAATTCAAATCTTTTATGCTTCCATTGTGGGCAAGCATCTTACACATAGGAAGCTTAACCCATTTGAGGAACTCTGTGTTGTTTGGCAGCACTTACATTGTGGTAGTTTGATACTAAATAACATGCTCATGGCAACACCCTGTCACGTATTCATCTGCTTATAGAAAAGTGGTTAATGACATTTACTGTCCACACAGGAAAAGTTGTGCCGAGCAGCAACCTAATCCACAGAAGGGTTAATGCTGAGCAGCAATTATGCAAATGAAACCTGGTAACTGACTTTGGGGTCAAAGGCCGGTTACAGCCTATCAGAAAGAAAGGAGGGGTATTTAGGCCCAGTTCTCAGCCTGCTCAGTGCCCTGTCGTGGTTTCCCTTGTGGTTGTCCAAGAGCGCATTTCTGTTTATAGTTTTCTACCTGGTTTTTGACTTTGGCTTTGTTTATTGACTTCTCTATATTCTGGTATCCTGACTCCTGGCTTTCTTCATCGCTGTTTCCCTTTCTGCGTTCCCTGACCTCGGCTAGTATTTTTGACTATTCTTTGTACGTTAAATCCGGCCATTCTAAGGACCGGTAATACGTTACTTATTTGTCATCCGTGCTGTACAGTTCTACGTGCTGGATCAAACAGTAATCCTGACATTACGACATGGCCATAGATCCTGTAGAACTGTGTCAGCACATAGCTGCTTGCGAGAGGAAATTAGAGGAGAATGATCACCGCATGGATCAATTCACTCAGGCTTTAAGTACGCTTCTCGCTAGAACGGAGCATCTGCAGCCTGCAGCGTCTCCTCCTATAGCACCTCTACCCTGTGTACCTCCACCCACTGTTAATATGACTCCTAGCATCTCCTTATCACCATCCCTACAGTTTGATGGCAATATCCAGGAATGCAGGGGTTTTCTTAATCAGGTGGAGTACCATTTTGAGGCCTCACCAGGGTCATTCCCCACGGACAGAGCAAGAATTGGTTATCTAATGAATCAATTAAAGGGCAAGGCCCTTGCCTGGGCTAATCCGTTGTGGGAGAGTAATCGGAGCATAGCTCATAATTACCAGGAATTCCTTGCCGAATTCAAGCTCACGTTTGAGCCATTGGGTAGAGAGGATGACGCCTCCACTGCCCTAATGCACATCAGACAAGGTAACCGGTCTATCTCGGATTATGCTATTGAATTCCGTACCTTAGCTTCCGAGGTAGACTGGACTAACAATGGGTTAATCTCAGCATTCAAAAAGGGTCTCTCAGAGACTATACTAGATGAGATAGCCGCTAAAGAATTACCTAAGAGTCTTAACGAATTTATTACGTTTGTCATGCATATTGATAATAGGTTAAGACTCAGAGAAGTCACCAGAAGCAAGACCAGACGTACGGCTATGTCCCTAGCACCTCAATTCTCTAAACCTGTTTTGTCTAACCTCCCTGTACAGTCCGAACCCGAACCTATGCAGTTGGGGGTCACTAGACTGTCAGAGGCCGAAAAACAGTATAGGAGAAGGGAGGGGTTATGCCTATATTGCGGTAGAAAGGGACATATGATAACTAATTGTCCAGTGCGTCCGGAAAACTTCCGCACCTAAGAACCTTAAGGGGACAGATCTTAGGTGTGATGGAGTTGTCCTCTAACAAAAACAAAAGTAGATTCCTCCTTGAGGTATCTATTTCCCTTGATAACAAGAAGTTTTCTTGCAGTGCCCTAATGGACTCAGGTGCTGCTGGAAATTTTATTGATGTCCAGTTTATTAGGGGTAATGAGATACCGGTCAGGGAGAGACCTACGCCGCTAGCTGTAGAGGCTATTGATGGTAGACCACTCACACAACTGCTTATAACCCACGAAACTGTCCCTATTACGATCTCCATTGGGGCCTCCCATAGGGAGGAGATGACGTTTCAGGTTATTACTTCTCCATCATGTCCTATCATATTAGGGTTTCCGTGGCTGAGTAAGCACAATCCCTATATTGACTGGGCTAATGGGGAGATATTAGAATGGGGTAAAGAGTGTATGGGGAGATGTATAAAACCAGTACTAAAGAGATTGGATACTATTGACCTTCCCACTACCACTCCCCAAACTCCTGGAGTTCCCATACAATACCGAGAACTTCAGGAGGTGTTTAACAAGGCTCAATCTGATGTATTGCCTCCCCACAGAGCATATGACTGTGCCATTAACCTGTTTCCAGGCGCTATGCCACCTAAGGGGGCAGTTTATGCCTTATCTCCCCAGGAGAGTAAAATAATGGAGGAATACATCAAAGAATCCTTGAGCAAAGGGCACATAAGAAAGTCATCCTCACCAGCTGGTGCAGGATTCTTTTTTGTTGAGAAAAAGGGTGGTGAGTTACGCCCTTGCATAGACTACAGGGCACTTAATAAAATCACTGTAAAAAATGCATACCCTATCCCACTCATTTCCGAATTGTTCGATAGACTTCAGGGAGCTAAAGTATTTACTAAGCTTGACCTTAGGAGCGCTTACAATTTGGTTAGAATTAAAGAGAATCATGAGTGGAAGACGGCATTTAATACCCGTAGTGGACACTATGCATATCTGGTAATGCCATTTGGGTTATGCAACGACCCGGCCGTATTCCAAGACTTTATAAATGATGAACTCAGGGAATTCATTTACTCATCTGTCTTGGTTTATTTGGACGATATTTTGGTGTATTCCCCTGATCTTCAGACTCACCACTCCCATGTGAAACAGGTTCTGCAGACGTTGTTGAAAAATAAACTTTATTGCAAATTAGAAAAGTGCATATTTGACCAGCCTGAAGTCCACTTTTTGGGTTACAACATCTCTGCATCGGGATTTCAAATGGATCCTAAAAAACTAGAGGCTGTACTACACTGGCCATTACCCTCTGGTTTAAAAGCCATTCAAAGGTTTATTGGTTTTGCCAACTATTACAGAAGATTCATCAAGGGATTTTCTTCTGTAATAGCCCCAATCACAAATATGACTCGCAAAGGGGTTAGTAGCACGGTATGGTCCAAAGAGGCTGTGAATGCTTTTGAGACTCTTAAACAAAGATTTGCCTCTGCGGACATACTAAAACATCCCAACACTAGTAAATCTTTTATATTGGAGGTTGATGCATCCGAAACAGGGGTAGGGGCTGTTCTCTCTCAGAGAGAAAGCCAGGGAACACCATTGCATCCTTGTGGCTACTTCTCCAGAAAGATGTCTCCTGCTGAGCGCAACTATGATATTGGCAATAGAGAACTGTTGGCCATTATTCTTGCCCTCAAGGAGTGGCGACATCTTTTGGAGGGTTCCAAGGACCCCCTGTTGATCATAACCGACCACTTGTCTTCCAGACAGGCTAGATGGTCACTATTCCTTTCACGTTTTAACTTTCTCATTACTTATCGACCTGGTTCTAAAAATACCAAGGCTGATGCCTTGTCCAGGCAATTTGATAATGAGTCAGCTCTGGAACAGGTGACATCTCCTATTATTCCACCAGAGTGTATTATTGCCACTACGGTCCTCTCACAGTCTTCTCCACTGCTGGGCACCATACTGGAGGCCCAGCCTCAGGCGCACAGTGAAAAACCGTGTGATAAACTGTTCGTTCCCCTATGTGAAAGGGTTAATATCATGAAAGTGTTCCATGACAATATAACTGCTGGAAACCCGGGCATCAATAAGTCCACTGCTGCGATCACTAGATCATTTTGGTGGGATTCACTCAGGAAAGATGTAAAGGAGTATGTGCAGGCATGTTCTGTGTGTGCAGTTTCTAAGGTGACTCATGCACTTCCTTGTGGCCTGTTGCAGCCTCTTCCTGTTCCTGAGATTCCATGGTCCCACTTATCCATGGACTTTATTGTAGAGCTTCCTAGCTCTGCTGGGTTCACTACTATTCTCATGGTTGTAGACCGATTTTCTAAGATGGCTCACTTCATTCCTCTCAAGAAGTTGCCATCTTCGCAAGATTTGGTCCTAATTTTCATACGTGAAATTGTCCGTTTGCATGGCATCCCCCACAATATTGTGTCTGATAGGGGCTCTCAGTTTGTGTCCAGGTTCTGGAGGGCGTTCAGTAAACAATTGGGGATTGATCTCTCCTTCTCCTCCTCCTACCATCCACAGACCAATGGTACAGCTGAGAGGGCTAACCAGTCATTAGAAGTTTATTTGAGTTGTTTTATTAATAGCACACAAGACAATTGGTCCAAACTACTCCCGTGGGCCGAGTTCGCTAGAAACAATGCTGTTCATGACTCCTCTGGGCACAGTCCATTTTTTGTCAATAATGGTAGGCATCCTACGGTTCTCCCTGCGGTATTTTCTGATACTGCCATTCCTGCTCTGGATGAGCGTCTGGCCTCCATTCGGGATACCTGGGTTAAGGTTCAAACTGCTCTAGGGGCTGCTGCTGAACGCTTCAAACATTTTGCTGATAAGCGTAGGAGTGCCAACCCGGTGTACCAAGTGGGGGACTGGGTTTGGTTGTCATCTCGCAACATCAAGCTTAAGGTCCCTAGCATGAAGTTTGCCCCCAGATTCCTTGGTCCCTATAGAGTGCTTCGTAGGATCAATCCAGTGTCTTACTCTCTGGCTCTTCCTGCATCTTTAGGGATTCCCAACACTTTTCATGTGTCCTTACTCAAACCTCTTGTCTGCAATAGATATACTGTTCCTTGTGTTCCTCCCCCTCCGGTGGTGGTGGGTGGTCAGGAAGAGTATGAGGTATCTTCTATCATGGATTCTAGGTTTTCTCGGGGCACTTTACAGTACTTGGTTGTTTGGAAAGGTTACGGTCCTGCTGATCGTTCTTGGGTTTCGGCTCCTGACCTGCATGCGGGCCGTAAGATCGCGCTTTTCACGCTAAATTTCCTCTCAAGCCTGGTCCTGTCCGCCCGGTGGGCGTTCTTCAGGTGGGGGGTAATGTCACGTATTCATCCGCTTATAGAAATGTGGTTAATGACATTTACTGTCCACACAGGAAAAGTTGTGCCGAGCAGCAACCTAATCCACAGAAGGTTTAATGCTGAGCAGTAATTGTGCAAATGAAACCTGGTCTCATGTATTCATCCGCTTATAGAAAAGTGGTTAATGACATTTACTGTCCACACAGGAAAAGTTGTGCCGAGCAGCAACCTAATCCACAGAAGGGTTAATGCTGAGCAGCAATTATGCAAATGAAACCTGGTAACTGACTTTGGGGTCAAAGGCCGGTTACAGCCTATCAGAAAGAAAGGAGGGGTATTTAGGCCCAGTTCTCAGCCTGCTCAGTGCCCTGTCGTGGTTTCCCTTGTGGTTGTCCGAGAGCGCGTTCCTGTTTATAGTTTTCTACCTGGTTTTTGACTTTGGCTTTGTTTATTGACTTCTCTATATTCTGGTATCCTGGCTTTCCTCATCGCTGTGTCCCTTTCTGTGTTCCCTGACCTCGGCTAGTATTTTTGACTATTCTTTGTACGTTAAATCCGGCCAGGAGCGGTAATACGTTACTTATTTGTCATCCATGCTGTACAGTTCTACGTGCTGGATCAAACAGTAATCCTGACACACCCAGAGTCACTGCTCTGCACATCGTGGCTTGAAAATGGAACACTGGCATCATCCTTTCTACATAGAAACATAGAATGTGACAGCAGATAAGAACCATTCGGCCCATCTAGTCTGCCCAATTTTCTAAATACTTTCATTAGAAAGCACATGATAGCAAATGGAAGAAGATTCATATTCTAGTGCATCAGAACACTAGAGTGAGTACTAATGTACAAGATCTTAACTACAAGTTCATCGCAGGCTGGTATAGAACCCCAGACAGGCTCCATTGAGTGCACCCAACAGCTAGAGAGACCTAATGGAGATATGAATGTGAGGCGGGTATGGACATTCACATCTGGTGGTCCTGTTCTAAGATTTCTCCATATTCGTGGTCTAATATTGGAAATCTTGGACACCGATCTGCCTAAACAACCCCCTCCAATGCTTCTACATCAGATGAAACTACCCTTGTCAAAGTATAAGAAATCTCTGACACAACACCTGCTAAACGCTGCTAAAGCATTGATTCCTGTCAAATGGCGCACGATGGATGTC
This sequence comes from Pelobates cultripes, assembly GCA_933207985.1. Lineage (NCBI taxonomy): Eukaryota > Metazoa > Chordata > Amphibia > Anura > Pelobatidae > Pelobates > Pelobates cultripes. The sequence continues at coordinate 196,218,591 of OW240914.1, forward strand.
CCTACAACTCTTCAGTGGATAGCTAAAGTGAAAGAATTGTATGACCTGAAACTTTAACTACTTCTCTTAATGGCAAATCGTGAGTGTGTGTGTCTGTCAGTAAGTGTGTCTGTTTAGGTTGCCATGCCCCCACCTTCTCTGAAAAGGCATTATTTACATTGAAAAGTTTGTAGGGACCAGCAGTAGGCACCAGAACCACTACATGAAGCAGTAGTGGGTCTGGTGAATATAGTGTCCCTTTAAAAATTATATTTTTTCATTGAAAAAGAAACAGTTACTTTTAAAAAAAAACCTGGTTCCTAAACTTTTTAGCTGGCTCCTAGATTCCAAGAAATTTTGCCCTGAAGTAGAGACTTCCTCCAATATAAGCAGACAGAGGAGGAAAACATTTGTTGATTCTCATTCTGAAAATACCTTACAGTGACAGCTGGTGATCGCCAGAAACACATGTTCTTTATCACTGTTTGAGTGATTTATTTTTTCTTAAAGAAATTTTTTTTTAGATCCTCTGATGCTGCATTTGAAGCACAGATGGCTCCTTCAACAGCACAGGTGTACATATCAAAATAATTAAGGATAGAATGTTTACATGAGGATAACATTAACCCCTAAAAGACGGCGGGCATTCTATGCCATCCTTAAGAAACTAAGCCTAAATGCAGCGGGCGGCATAAAACGTCCGCGCTGTCCTATGCACTTACTTAATTGCTGGTACGGCGAGTTTTGTTCCCGTCTGGGAGGAAAGCCTCAGAGCCCAGACAGTCTGACAGAGTGGTCGCATGGCCACAGTAGGCGTCCATAGTGCCTATCATTAGTTAAGCAAATATAAAATAAATATATATGTATATAATTATCTGATAATCCGTGGTGACTGAAATGTCGATATTCAATTTCCTGAATAAAATGCATTATATTAATATATAAATAAATGAAAATTATAAAAAATATAAATATATCCATATACATAATTAATTTCATAAATATACATGTAGTCTTCAAATATATAAATATGTATATATATATATTTAAATTCTATGTGCATATTTATGTAGTACTTTTACATAATTTAGTAAATTTATTGATTGCAATTTGAGGAACCTGCCTGACAAGTCAGGCAGAAAGTCCAGGGAATTTAATTTGCTGGCACTATATTTAACTATGTAACTTTCCAAGACACCATAAAATCTGTACATGGGGTGTACTCGGGAGACTTCACTGAACAGAAATATTAGTGTTTCAAAACAGTAAAATGTATTACAATGATGATATTGTCTGTGAACGAGATGTTTTTTGCAGTTTTCACACACAAACAACATTTTCATTGATGATATAATTGTTGTGATACGTTTTATTGTTTTAAAACACTAATATTTGTATTCAGAGAAGTCTCCCGATTATAACAGCACCCTCCATGTACAGGTTTTACAGTGTTTTTGAAAGTTACAGGGTCAAATATAAGACTTGCTGATTTAATTTTTTTTTTTATTTAAATTTCCCAGATTGGTATGTTGAATTTGTGACCCAATGGAAGCCCAGGAATGAGAATTACCCCCTTGATGGCATACCATTTGCAAAAGTAGACAACGCAAGGTATTATAAATGTGGTATGTCCAGTGTTTTTAAGTAGAAACTTGGTTACAAACACTGACCAAAGTCAGCGTTCATATTTTTTTTTGTGTGTTTTTCACACAGAAACAAATATAAATGATAATTTTGGCAACATAATCAGTCTGCAAATTTCAATGTGTATAAAATCTTAATTTCACACATTTTTTTATTTTATTCATAATAAATTATGTTTCTAATATAAATAGTTAATGTTAAATTAAAGCTCTATTTCTCCTGAACAAAATGATATTTAATAGGTGTGGGTGCACTTAATATGAAAGAGTTGAATTACGGTTAAACAGACATATAGCGAAAATTCCAGTTTTTGTTTACATTTTATTTTGATCCCAGCTTGTACAATTGGCTCAGTCCTTAAGGGGTTAAAAGCAAACACCAGCATTATAAATAATAATAAAATACATTTTATTTATAATGTTGGAATGATTTAAAAACGGCTAAGACTCCTACACCCCCGCCCCTAAAATAGTTCACTTACCAATAATCCAGTGATGAGAGGATTCCTCAACGCAGCTAAGCTCACTAAGGATGATCTCACAGCGAAGCCAATGGTTTTCATATAAAAGTATTGGCACATGGGCGTAAATCACTGCCATGCACCAGCCAATGCTTCCTCTTTGTACTAGAGCACAAAATCTTGAAATTGATCTCTCTAGAAGTTGGCACTTTTATAAAGTGAGAAAGGGTGGACACTTTGTGAACCTCTAAAAAACCATCAGCAAGCTGAAGTATTCTTTGTGTTTGGAACGTTCATTTAAACCTGCACGTTGGAGAAGGAGAATGAACTCCTGTGTGTGTACACAACATAGTAGCTAGTTGAAAATATGTATGGGTTAGACCAGGGACATCTTAATAGCATTAAATTCAATTGACCAGTTGTAGTAGAACAGTGATTTTACTTGCATGTAATTGTAAACTTTATATTTATATTTCTTATATCATGTAATATTTTACCTCCTATTGTAACGCACTGTAGAATAGGTTTTCTTTTTATTATTGTTATTATTTATATAGTGGTCTAACAGACACGTAATTGTAACCAGACAAATGGACGCACAGGAATAGAGGGCTTGAGGACATGTGGGTGAAGGTAGAGGTCGGAGTCAAAGAAAACACCTAGGCAGCAATCCTGTGAGGTGGAGGTGATGGTGGCACCGTTGACTTGGAGGGAGACAGACACGGGAGTAGCAAAACTTGAGGGAGGAAAGACCAGAAGTTCTGTTTTGGACAGGTTGAGTTTAAGGAAGTGAGCAGCCATCCAGTTGAAAACCACAGAGAGGCAGTCAGAGACACGAGTCAAGATGGGCAGAGAGAGATCAGGAGAGGACAGGTAGATTTGTGTGTCATCTGCATCTGCATATAAATGACAATGGAAGCCAAAGGAGCTGATGAGTTTACCAAGGGAGGCAGTATAGTTAGAGAACAGTAGGGGACCAAGGACAGAACCTTGGGGAACGCCAGCAGAAAGGGGATGGGGAGAAGAGGCAGAGCCAGAGAAAGAAACACTGAAAGGATCTTGGAGGCAAATGGCAGTAGCGATATAGGGCAGTAGTTGGATGGGGAGTTGGGATCAAGGTTGGGCTTTTTCAGAATCAGCGTTATGGTTGCATGCTTGAAGGGTGAAGGAAATGTGCCTGAGGAAAGGGAGAGATTGAAAATGTTAGTGAGAGGAAGAGCAAGAGAGGGAGACAGAGTGCGGATGAGATATGAGGGAATTGGATCGAGGGAACAGGTAGTGGGGCGGGCAGACCGGAGCAGAGCAGAGTGGTAGGTGTGAATGAGCATAGTACAGCAGAGGGAGTGGGGATGGCTGATGTATTGGAAGGGGAGTGAGAGAGGTTAGAGATCTCTTCCCTGATTGTAGAAATCTTCTCAGTAAAGTGAGTTGCAAAGTTTGAGGTGGACTGGATGGTAGGAGGAGGGGGAGTAACAGGGTGAAGTAGAGCATTAAAAGTGTGAAATAGTTGTTTGGAGAGTGTGGTTATGAGGGTATTGAAGTAATTTACTTTTGCAGAGGAAAGAGCCAGAGTGTAGGAGCGCAGCATACATTTATAGTGGAGGAAGTCAGGTGCAGAGTGAGACTTTCTCAAACAGCATTCGGCAGATCTTGAACATTTTTAGAGATATCGGGTCAGTTGGTGTGCCAGGGTTGTAATTGGGAACGCTTGCTGCACTTACATGTAGAAGGTGCCATGATGTCTAGTTGAGAGGCGAGAGTGGAGTTGTAGAGTGAGGTTGCAGAGTTAGGGCAAGTGAGATTTGAGATGGGTAAAAGGAGAGTTTGGAGTTTGGTGGAGAAATGCTGGAGATCAAGGCAGTGGAGGTTTCTGTGAGATTCAGGGCCGGATTAACATAGGGGCTGATGGAGCTGCAGCTCCAGGCCCATGTCCATGGATTAGCCCACTAAAAACCAAAACAAAAAAACATTTTTTTTACATTTTCTTTTTTTTTACACACTACTCTTAGGTTTGCCACCTGACTGGTATGTGAGGCTGCCTGGCCGTGCCGATATTGCAGTAATACCGGCAGTACAAAGGCAGATATTTTCTCAGTATAAATGGAGATTACTCTGTAATACCAGCACCGGCAAGTAGGGGTCACTGTGTGGAGAGAGGCAGTGGTAGGAAGTTACAGCATATCCCTGCTTCTCTCTACTCACTGATCTGCGGGGGAGCAGCTACACACCAGATATAGTCCAGACAGCAGCTCCAAGCCTGCAGAGACAGACTACAGCTCAGGTAAGTGAGGTATGGGGGAAAGGCAGCATGGAGACACTGAGAAACATTGGGACACTGTGACACTATGGGACACTGTGAGACATGGGGACGCTGAGACAGATGGGAACGCTGTGAGACATAGGGACATTGGGAGACACTGATACATTGGGACATGGAGACACTAGGGACACAGTGTCCCCATGTCTTCCAGTGTCTCAGTGTCCCCTAGTCTCCCAGTGTCTCAGTGTCCCCAGGTCTCTCAGTGTCCCCATGTCTCACTGTGTCCCTATGTCTCCTAGTGTTCCCTTATTATCCTAGTGACATGGGGACACACTGAGACAATGGGACAATGGAAAAAATGGGGACACTGAGACACTGGGAGACTAGGGACTGGGCGACATGGGGACACTGACACTGTGATATATAGGGAAACTGAGACACTGGGTGACTTGGGAGACTGAGACACTGGGAGACAGGGATACACTGGGAGCAATCCATTTAAACAGCAGAATCAAACTGTGAGCAGTTTGTTGGTGATTTTACAGAATGTTTTCTTATGTAACTCCATCTGATTTACATCATGTGATGTCACGCATACATAATTAATTATACAAATGATTAAGGCCGGTATTTTTTTCCAAGAAAGGCGTAGGCACATAATTTGTTGCATTTATGTCAAGCTCAGGGTGCTGCCTGCATAGTATGACCTTAGTTGGACAGCCTGCATGATTGGCAGGCAGCCTGACATGCATTCATGCCAGGCTGACCTTCCAATTCTTTGGACAGACATGCCCTCTTTTTGGGCATGTTCGCCCCTTTTAACAGTTCTGGTCATGTGATTCGCGTCAGTGGCACACCCTTTTACCCCGCCCATTGACTTCCTGCTTCACTGGACACTGCTGTTAGGAATGGAATATTTACTTGAAAGATGAAAGCATAAATTACAGAGAGATTAGCATAGAGTATGTGTTTTTTTATAGCTGCATCCTTTGAGTTTCCCTCCAACACCACCTCCATCAGATACATGACTCTTAAGATTATGTAATTAGGCCCATCATAATTGTCAGCACCAGGCCCACTGGGCTCTTAATCTGAAACCTTTGTGGGTTTCATATGTTCTAGAAGGAGGTCAGAAAAAAAAACATAAAAGTCAAACAAAAGGAAAGGAATAGATGAGTAGAGAGAGAAAATCATTACTGGATTGAACTATTTCCAATGTTAATTATGACCTCTTAGACCTCCCTGACAGAACATTAGCTCTTTGTCCCTTGTGTACAACTTGGACACTGCTGTGGGAAAAAATCCTTCTGGACAGATTCTCTTGTTGAAGCTAACATAGGGCTCATGGAGGTTATGGTAGGTGGAGGATTTATAGAAGAAAGTGAATTATGGCGATTCTTGCCAATGTTGTGAAACTGTAACATTCCAAACATGTCCCAGGTTTCTCCTAATCATTGATCCCTGTCTCACGTTGTCCCAGTACCACTCTGCACTTCTCCAGTGACATGCCACATTGATTTCTGATACTCTTGGACAAAATCACTACCAAAACACAGTAAGTATTTTACATTTCTGCTATTATAAAATTTCACTTACACTTTATTCCAAAAAGTAATTTGTCAATAAGGCAAAGTAACAAAAAAAGAGGAATTTAACATTTTAAGTGAACATAAATGAACAAGAGTTTTGCAGAATACTTCCTTCAATTGCATCAAAATGTATGCTATTGTGTGTGTCTGAGAGTAACCATGTGTATGTGTGTCTTCTCGCATTTAAGATGTTCTACTATGATTTGAAATTTCACTAATTAAATTTAATAAACAAACCACTATTTTAATAAAGCATCAATATAGTGTTTTTATATTAATAAATTATACATATGCCCAATTCTGAATAAAATAAAAGACTGCTACCTAGAGTAAGATGATGGTGTTAGCAAGCCATAGGCATTGTCCAATATTTTGCTCTTATATTAAACTGTTACATTAAATAACTACTTTCCCTAGAGCGTGTCACATAGTTTACATTAGCTGGTAGATAACATTAGTACAATTTATTTACTATATAGTTCAGTGCTATGCTTTGGGCAGAATGAATGAGTGACATCAGCCCTGGCCCTTTCACATTGTAAGGCACTGCGGGTGTGAGAGAGTGGCCTTCATTCAGATATTCTGGGTACCACTCAGAGTACTTAAGGCTCATTCTCAACCTTGTTGGTGAATTGCAGTTACGCTGTAACAACCGTCTGTTTACCACAACCTGGCTTCTATTTTTCAACAGCTACCTGCCAATGACGTCTACTTACAATGATTCTAACCAGTTGCAGATTGGCCATTGCTGGAAAAGCCAAAAAACAAACATATATGCTGTGCCATACATGCTCTGTCACTATAGCAACTGCACTTTGCTAGTAAAGTTAGCTCTCCCTGTGCTGTGTACTTCACCCTGTCATTGGCCTTTGAATGAGATAGTGACAGTGTATACAATCGTTTAAACTGTGATTTGCCATATAACTAGTTATACTGTGTAAGGTTAATTTTTAATATATGAATTGCTCATTTCAATGATACTCGCCATTTACCAATACCAGAAATTATTTCTTTTTTACGTCACGTGTTTGCCTTTTATTTTATTGCAAATTGATGTGGTTTAATATGTTCTAATAAGTGCTTTAGAGTATCAATGTAACGCCATTTGGGTAAAGGAAAACTGTCCCATCGGTCAGATAGCAGAAGTGTCAGAGAAGTTTCAGAATCAGCTATATTTCTCTAAATGTTGCAAATTGGTTTTCAGTTCACTACAATTCAGTGTTTAGTGAACAAACCATGCAGTCTGAATGAATGGATCGATGGCGTCAGTGGTGGGGTAGCTGGCTAGTGGACAGATTCACAGAATGATTGAATGTAGGGGAAAAGCCAGTGGATATAGCCAGCTAAAAGAGAGTTGTACATGAGAAGAATATCAAAATGTATCAACCCAGGGAACCAAAAGTCCTTATGCTGGTACAGGATGGATTTAACCTCTCTGTTGCCTTATGAAATGTTCTGTCCCTTTTTGTACTCACAAAGGGGTCAATGTCAACAATTTGCTGACTGTAGTTCTTTGGTACCAGCGGAGGCGAGTCCTGGAGCAAATTCCATGTGAAAGGAGATTATAAGATTTCAGATATAAATGGCAAGGTTTGAATAGCTCTGGAGGAAAAACACAGTGAAAATACCATGTTAACCCCAAGTATCCAGCCAGGATTATAGTACATTTCAACTAACGCCACAGAGGCAAAACATCACATAACCTCAGGCAGGTAATCACTGGGACAAAACTCTAGTAATACCGAGAATCTCCTAGGACGCAGAAAAGAACAATTCTGAATGCTGGTCGTGTTGTGAGTGGAATGGGTTAAACTTACAGAAAGTAAGGAGACAGGGTCAAGAGGAGGGGAACATTTTATCAATGAATTGTGGAATATTTCACATACAGGACAGAACTTCGCATACCCATATTCTGTCAATTTCACAGTGTGGACTGTCTGAATTATCCAATTTAAGGTACGCTTTTGCTGTTTATTTACATTTTAAAATGTAGCTGTGTTATTATATTTTTATCACAGTGATTAATTTTATTACACTTGGGAAAAACTATAAAAGAATTGGATATATTGGATGAAGCGGTAATAGTTCCAATTGCTATAGCAGAGGGCCTTGTCACAATAAACAAGAGAGATTCAAACAAACTGCATTGAGAAGTATCTTTAGCTTAGTCAGATGTTGATAATTCACAGATGAGATGAACTCTGTGCTATAGACCCGTTGGAGACAATCGGGACTAAATGATGGACAATTAAGGGAAACATATGACAATTACCTAAGCTATATAGTAGGATTTGGCAATGACTCAGAATAAGTTTAAAAGATTGCCACCATTGTATCTATGATATTATATATATAAAGTGTAAAAACTTTATAAAAATAATGCTAGTAAGCAAATTACAAAATGGTTGATTTGGCTTTATGTCTTTGAATTCCCCTCACTTCATTAACAATGTACACAAAAACGAGGACCATGTCAAACTTAAAAAGTATCTGGGTAGATCTATTACATTTTATCCCGGGTTTAGTAGTGAGTATCCATAGCAAATGTTACCTATTTTATATAATGACTTAGTATGTTATGGTGTATGTTATATTCTACTTATATACAGTACTTTAACAACTGTCATAAGGTTATTTACTATATATATTGTATTTCATTTCCAGTGTGTAATGATTATAGGAATATCATTGTCAGATTATTACTCATTGATTAATTTCAATCGATATTCCACGTTATTAATTCTATAAAAAAATAAATATATAAAATGAATATCAATAAATAAAATAAACACTCTAGAAATCCGATACAAAACAGGCTCCTGGCTTAACCCATAAAGGACCAAACTTCTGGAATAAAAGGGAATCATGACATGTCACACATGTCATGTGTCCTTAAGGGGTTAAAGGAAAACTGCTATCATTTTTTGTTACTGTTGAATGTAAAGTAGATAAAATCCAAATTAGTGATGTACTCTTTTGTAATGCATATTTTCGAGATAACACCTCTTTCCATCCAAGAGTGCATTTTTTTTAAAATGTCCTGTGCCCACTAGTGCTTCGTTACCTGCATGGCTAGATAAGGTTTGCTTCTGAATATAGCCTTTAAAGATGATTGGCCCATAGAAAATGGTTAAGTGAGGATATACACTTAAAATAGCTATTTATTCATAGCAATGTATTACAAAATTATACACACTGACTAAAATACATATAATCATTTATTTTAAACCCTTCAGGACGGAGTCAATAGTGCACGTTCTGATCAAAACAAAATGTAAACAAAAACTGGAATTTGCGCTATATGTCTGTTCACCCGTAATTCACCTCTTTCATATTATATGCACCCACATTTATTATATATCATTTTGTTCAGGAGAAACAGGGCTTTCATTCCATATCAAATATTTATATATGAAACATAATGTATTATGAATAAAATTAAAAAACACTCTGAGAAATTTTAAATAATTTACAAAATTTGTAGTTCTGCCTCACATTTTAGCTGTAAATGTCATAATACTGTTTGCATTTACTGCAAAAAAAGCACATATTTGGATTCATCAAAGTCTCACGAGTACAACAGTAGCCCCCATTAACAGTTTTTACAGTGTTTTGGAAAGTTAAAGGGTCAAATATAGCACATTCCATTTTTCATTTTTTTCACATTGAAGTTTGCCAGATTAGTAATGTTACCTTTATGTGTGGTAGCCCACAAATGAGATTTAACCCCATGATGGCATACCATTTGCAAAAGTAGACTACCCAAGGTATTGCAAGTGGGGTATGTCCAGTCTTTTGTAGTAGCCACTTAGTCACAAACACTGGCCAATGTTAGCGTTCATATTTGTTTTTGTGTGAAAAAAGCAAAAAACTAATATTTGGCCAGTGTTTGTAACTAAGTGGCTACTAAAAATGACTGGACATACCCCATTTGCAATACCTTGGGTTGTCTTCTTTTGCAAATGGTATGTCATCATGGGTGTAATTCTTATTCCTGGGCTACCATATGGTCTCAAAAGGCAACATTACTAATCTGGCAAATTTTTATGTGAAAAAAATGAAATGCAAGCCTAATATTTGACTCTCTAACTTTCCAAAACACCATAAAACCTGTACATAGGGGGTACTGTTTTACTCAGGAGACTTTGCTGAACAAAAATATTAGTGTTTCAAAATGGTAACTTGTATTACAACAATAATATCATTAGTAAAAGTGCCGTTCATGTGTGAAAAATGCAAAAAACGTCACTTTTACTAAAAATATCATTGTTGTAATACAAGTTACCATTTTGAAACTTCAGCGAAGTCTCCCGAGTAAAACAGTACCCCCCATGTACAGGTTTTATGTGTCTTGGAAAGTTATAGAGTTAAATATAGTGCTTGCAATTTAAATTCTCTGCACTTTTTGCCTGGGTTGTCAGGCATGTCAATCAAATTTTTACTAATTAAATCACATAATTATGTTAAAATATTACTTAAATATACACGTAGAATTTTATTATATATACATATATATGTATTTAAAGTCCACGTGTACACTTATGTAGTTATTTATGTAATTATATATATTTATCTGTATATATATATATTTGCGGTTATTTGTATTTTATATATAGATAGATATAGAATGTCATTCTAAGTGTATTTTGTTACCTATATATATATATATATATATTAATAACAAAATACAGTTAGAATGAAATTACATATATATATATATGATTTATTTACATTTTTTTTAAATATTTTATTTATTTATTTTATTATTTTATTTATTATTGTAATTATACGTGTATGTATAAATATAAAATATATATAGATGTATTATATATATAATATATATATCTTATATATATGTAATGTTATTCTAAGTGTATTTTAATACTAATATATGTACTTATATTAACATTAAAATACACTACGTATAACGTTACATATATACATTTAATTTATTGTAAAATGTTTATTTTTATTTTTTTTACTACTTCCCACCAGCAGGGGGACTGTCTGACATGACAGTCCCCCTGCTGGCAGATCCACAGCCAGCTATAGGGGGCCATGTGATTGCCTCATTTGCTGGGGGATGGCTGCCTGGGCTGTCAGGCAGTCCTCCAGAAGAGGATTGCGGCGGAGGTGAGTTAATCGGAGCTCCTGGGGCTGAATGCCGTTACGGCGTTCTATGCTGCCGCAACGGCTTTAAAGCCCATTTAATGCGGGACAGCATAGAACGGCGTTAAGGGGTTAAACATTATTCAAAATAACATTTTATGTTTTCCTTTAACCCCTTCACAATATTTTATACCATAAATACTAGTTTTGACAAATAATTGTTCCTTTGAACTGTTTACCTATTCTATTTCGTTCATATTGTATGTTGTTTTATTGCATCTTTATAGGTATGGACAGTCATTTACTAAAACCAGTTTACAAAATAGGATAAATAATAATACATTTTCAAAAAAAACTAATTCTACATCAAATTGAATTTTATTAATGACACGGAGGCTCCTATTATGCTATCTCTTTCTTACTTTATTCCTCAGCAGCAAAGAGAAAATATAACTGAAAGAGAAAAAAATGTATAATATGAATAATATATAACAGATACAACCAGATCTGCCTAGTAACAGGGCAGCCAATCAGCTTATAGGAACAGTCCATAAATGTCTTGCTGTGTACTTCCACTTCCTCTTTCTTTGCTGCTGTCCTTAGACCAGCTAAGTATAATTTTTACCTCCTGTATATTTGATCTGTATTATTGCTGTCATGGTTGTTTACCCTGTTTCCATTTATTGGTTTTGTATTCAGTCTATGCTTATGGTTTTTTGTTTGTTTGAATTTAATTTCATTGTATTTTGTGATTTTTTCTTCCCCTGTGCCCTGTGCCCGGTTTCCCTGCCTGTGCTGTACATTTGATAGCATAGGGCGGGATCCGCCGCTACCAGGGGAGGATTCCTCCTGGAGCTTCATTGCTCCCTGGTCATCCCACCCTCCCTGTTATCTGCACCTGCTGGTGCGAGGGAGTTCCCGGCCGCGTGTATTCTCTGAGTAGCCCGCGGCGCGCTCGGCACGCGGCGGCCATTTTCCACACTGCCTGCACTCACGTGGCTGGGACTGCTAGGACAGCTCCCTTTACCTCTCCCTTTCCGTTTTAGTCATTTTCAGGTATTGTCAGTGGGTTAATCAACCCCTCTTTGGTTATAGTGCTATTAAGCCCCTTTTTTCTTCTCAAATTATTTCTGTTGGGATCCTTTATATCCTTTATATTTGCCCCTGCATCTTCCCCTGTGGGTATATTTATAGAATATATTTTCTTGCTTATACTTGGGTTTCTCCTCCCTGCACCTATTCTTTTTTTTTTGTTTAATATCATTTTTATTGTGTTTTCAATACGTAAAATCATTGCATGGGGTACAGAATAGAGAAGGGATTGGCAAGGATATAACATAGTGGGGGTCCTGCAGAGTTATACAGAATGATTAAAACAGAGTTGTTTCGTATACTTGAACCCGTTCTATGTTAACGAAGTGTGGTGATGGGGATGGAGCAGGTGGGAAGGGGGTGAACAGGGTGAGGGCGGTGGTTGGGAAGTAGGGGATCCTGTCGCTACCTGCCTATATAGAAGTTTAGAGTCCGGAATCTCGAGTTCTCCGGCCCTCTGTGGTAAAGTGTTTGGATTTCCGTATAAGACTGGATTAAATACTCTCGCTACAGCTGGTTATGAGTGCGTTTCCTGCGGGGGGCATTCCCAGTAGGAGAGCCAGGGTTTCCAAATTTTGAGATATTTAGTTCTCTTACCCTGTGTTGACCAGTGGATCTCCTCTAGCTCTCTGGTCCTCTCCACCCTTTGGACCCATTGGTCTCTAGAGGGTGTTTGTGGTTGTCGCCAGAGCATAGGTATAAGTGCATTGGCCTCGCCTAGGAGGGTGTTTAGGAGTTGCTGTTTATACGGGTCTATCAGTGCCCGAGGCCACCCTAGAAGTACCTGGGAGGGGGATATATGTGCCCTCATGGATAGGATTTTCTTAATGTCTGTAAGTATCAGGTCCCAGAATGGTGCTATGTTCTTGCAGCTCCACCATATGTGTTCCATGTTGCCCTCTGCTCTTTCGCACCTCCAGCACTGGTCGCTTACTGTGGGCCAGTAGGTGTGGAGAAGGGCTGGTGTTCTATACCATCTGGTGACCCGTTTGTAAAATGTTTCTTTGCGAGCAATGCTTAGCGGGGATTTCATCCCTAAGGTCATGATGTGTGCCCAGTCACTATGCGTCATGTGAATGTGGAGTTCCCTCATCCATTTTCGTTGGTATGAGGGTCTGGGTGTATCCGCTGCTTCCATTTGGAGGAGGCGGTAGATGGCCGATAGGGGCCGTTTTGTTTTATTGCCCTGGGAGCAGAGGGATTCGAAGAGTGTCTTGTCCCTTTTCCTCCAAAACGGGAGGACCGATTGGGTCAAGAAGTGGGTTAGTTGTGCTTTGGCCATAATGTCTAGTAATGTTCCCCTGTTACCTGGTGTGAGGAAGGCCTTTATTTTAGGAGGGTCATCTCCTGTGAAGACCGTCGCTACTTCTGGGCAGGCCTCTCCAGTGACCCGGGTTAGAGTAGTGCTACCCTGACCATTTTGGAAGTCTGGGTTGTTGGCCAGGGGAAAAAACTGGGATAGACCGGGAGATAGTCCCCAGTCCTCTCTATGTCTCCTCCATGTCCGGAGTGTGTTATGTATGAGGGGATGGTGTGTTGGGGTGAGTGTTGTGAGTTGGCATGTCTGCCAAGGGAGCGTGTGGAGAGGGACCGTCGCATAGCTCTGTTCAAGATTGTACCAGGCTTTAGGAGTGTCGACCTTATTCCAGTCCCTGACTCGTGTGAGGAGAACTGCTACGTAATATTTGTATAGGTGAGGTAAGCCTAACCCCCCCTTCCCCGGTGGCGCTGTTATTGTCGAGTATGCCAACCTCGCAGGTTTGTTTCCCCATGTGAATTTTACGAATATGGATCTCAAGCGTCGGAAGAATTCTCCCGGTAGAGGGATTGGGAGGGTCTGAAACAGGTATAGCACTTTCGGTAGGGTCATCATTTTTATTATATTGACTCGGCCCATTAATGAGAATTGGGGTGAGTCCCATTTTTTGAAGTCTTGGGCTATAGTATCTATGAGTGTCGGGAAGTTCTGACTGTACAGATCCTTGAGTAACGGGGTGAGGCGGATACCAAGGTATGTCAAGCTTTTCTGGGCCCAGGCGAAGTTATGGGATTCCCTGATTCGGGCCTGTAGGGTCGATGGTATGGAGAGTCCTAGTATCTCGCATTTTTCTGTGTTGATTTTGAAATTCGATAGTGTGCCAAATTTGTTTATTTCTATTTGTACTTGTGTCAGTGTGTGGAGCGGGTCCGTGACCGAGAAGAGCACGTCGTCTGCGAATGCAGAGACCTTTACCTCTCCCCCTGGATAGCGGTGTCCCTTAATTTGGGGGTTGTTCCTGATAGCTGTCAGAAAAGGCTCTATCGCCAAGACGAACAGGAGAGGGGATAGTGGGCATCCCTGGCGGGTGCCGTTTCCTATTTGGAAGGGGGTGGAGTGTTGCCCATTGACCCGTACAGTGGCGGTCGGACCCATGTATAGTGCGCGTATCCAGTTCCTTAATTTGGGACCTAGACCTAGATTCTCCAGTACTCCAAATAGGTACTTCCAGTCTACCCTATCAAAAGCTTTTTCAGCGTCTATGCCCAGTAGTATTGTGGGGGTGTGGTTGGTATTGGCTCCATGTATGATACTTATGATTCTAGAGGTGTTATCCCTGGCTTCCCTTCCCGGCACAAAACCCGCTTGGTCGGGGTGTATCAATTCCGGTAATAATGGTTTAATACGGTTAGCTATCATTTTGGCTATGAGTTTAAGGTCTAGGTTAATAAGAGAGATGGGTCTGTAGCTGCCGCAAGCTTCTGGGTTCTTCCCTGGTTTGGGAATGATGGTGATAGATGCGCGTAGCATCGGGGCAGGGAGAGAGGCGCCCAGTTCTAACCCGTTGATCATCTTAAGAAAGTGAAGTCCCAGGTCCTCTATCAGTGCCTGATAATATCTGGCTGTTAGGCCGTCTGGGCCGGGGCTCTTTCCTTTCGGCATTGTTTTGATCGCTGCATAGAGTTCCTTATGGGTAAAGGGCTCCTCAAGAGCCTGGGACGCCTACTATCTGCGCCTCCCCATCCATTTCTCTTCCTATTATTAAATAATAAGGCCTGTACAGATAAATAAATATCAAATTACCATAAGCATAGTTAAACTGATTATACATATGTCTTAATAAAATTTAAATAATATCTCTCCCGGGTGAATTAAACTCATTAATCAATAATCCCAGTATCCTTATAAACCTTATTTAGTGTATTTAATCCTTCACTAGTATATCTGTTTAACCTCTATTGATTAAATTATTAACAATCATTATATTAGGGTATAACTTCATAATTTTAATATTAATCCACATGTTCAATCCACATGTCCAATCTATTCCATTATAAAAAAAAATAATAATAATAAAAAAAAAATAAAAAAAAATAATAATGAAATATAGATAATACCTCTTATGCTGTGTTTGTATCTAAATAAATAATCTCTTAACTCCTTCACTGATATATATATATATATTTGACATATGTGGATTAATCCTTTTAATCAGTATATCAACATGTAACATGTTAATTCATAACTTTAGTATCAATCCACATATTCAGTCTATTCTGTTCCCAATTAATTTATTAATATACCAGTCTAGGTTAAATAATATATAAACAAAAGATAGCAGTAATAACAGTGATAATGTCATATCATTAATTCATATTGGGTTATATTTGTCTAATTGAATAATTAATACTGCTAATATCCTTTGTTATCCCTTGCAGCAGTATCTCGTTCATTATTATTACTGCTTTAATAATATAAAATTACATATCCTCACTCTGAAGCAAATAATTAATAGTTAATAATAATTGATAATTAGAACTATAATGGGTTTTCTAGTCTGATCAGTACAACTAACCCCATTAATTAAACCATTAAAAGTTATCAGCTTACACATACAAATAACATTACATATGTTTTGCAAATAGTAAATAATAAGATAAATAAGTAACTTGCGGTCTTATAGTTCACTCTTCAAGTTGCTCCTTAATCCTCAATTACCTGCTCCAGAGAGAGAGAAAAAAAAAAAAAAAAATATTCATTTCAAATCTAAATTCATTTTTTTTTTAAATTCCTTATAAATCCAAGTTCTTTTGGTTCTTTTTAATTCTTTTTAATTCTTTTTAGGTCTGAGTACGCGGCCTTCTTCTCGTAAATTCGTGCTGTAGTCTTTATCTTGTTCATGGTGTAGGTGTATCTTCCATTTCTGCAGCAGCTCCACACCTTCTGTAGGAGAGGTCAATATTATATTTCCCTCTTCTTTAAGAATAATGAGCTTAACTGGATACCCCCATCGATAAGGTATATTGTTACTTCTAAGGGATTCTGTAATATCCTTGTAGGTACGTCTGCGTCTCATAGTCTCTGCTGATAAATCCGAAAATAGAGAAATTCCTCTAAATCTCTCCGATATCTCTTTTTTATTTCTATGAGCTCTTAAAATCAGCTCTTTAATGTTAAAAAAGTGAATCCTTACGAGGACATCTCTAGGTATGGTAGAGGAAAGATGTTGTGGCTTTGGTACTCTATGCACACGATCTAATACTAGCTTTTCGATTGGAGTGTCTGGTAATAGACTTTGGAAGAATTCTATAACATATGTTGTTAAGCTTTGTGCACTTACTTCTTCCAATATACCTCTTAGTCGAACATTATTTCGTCGTGACCTGTCTTCCAGGTTCATAATTTTTAGTTCTTGAGAGGCTATTCGCTCCTCTAATCGCTCAAAGTGTTTTCCAGTCTCAGTACATGAAATCTGTAAATTAGTCTCCACACTATGTGTGCGTGCAGCTAACTCTGTCAGGTCTCTCTTAACCTCAGAGATAGCATCTGAGAACGAAGACTGCATTCTACTAACAACATTATCAAGCATAATTTGCAATACCCGCTGTGTAAGTGGAGCTTCCGTGCTTACATACTCGTTTTGCTGTTCCATTAATTGCTCCATATCTGTGAACTCCACATGGTCTTGGGGCATGTATTCAGCTTGCCTTACTGGTTTAGCCGCGAAAAAAGCTGACTTGTCTCTAATCTCTGCAGCCTTCTTAGTTCGTTGAGCCGCCATAATAGTCAAGCAGACCAAAAGGATCCAACGGGCTGGCTAAACCAAAAGAGCCAAAAGAGCCGGATAGAAA
Organism: Pelobates cultripes; assembly: GCA_933207985.1. Taxonomy (NCBI): domain Eukaryota; kingdom Metazoa; phylum Chordata; class Amphibia; order Anura; family Pelobatidae; genus Pelobates; species Pelobates cultripes. The sequence continues at coordinate 196,235,833 of OW240914.1, forward strand.
CTAGATAAGCTGGACAAGCTAGTTGAACTGAGTAGCCGGCCGGCTATACCCTCCGTAGTGGACCGCTTAAACTGAGTAAACTGAGTAAACTGAGTAAACTGAATAAACCGGAACAGTCGGTAAATCAAGCCAGTCACAACTACAATAGGGCTGCCTAAGGTCGCCCAGGATTCCAATTCCAATTCCAGCAGGATTACAAAACAGGGACTTATTTCCCCTTAGCAGTCGTGTAAGCCCGAGCCCGAGCCGCCCAAACTCGCTTAGCTCGCCGCCGCTCCGCTCAACATCCGGTCACGCCCGATTTGAGATAATTTGTGTAGCTGCTATTAAGGTGTATACTCTTTATAAATTATACCTTATTATACATATGAATTTTGAGAAAACATGGGTGGAGACTGAATATTAATAATTTAAGGTTTATACCAACCAACAGATACCAGAATCCATAAAGATATAACAGTATGGTTTAGATATATGTTAATATAAGTGGTAAACTGAGGTGCTACCTAAATAATTTGTTGCGTTGATAAAATGTTTGTTGGAAAAGCAGGATGTTATGCTGACCTATACCACTAATGTTTATTAATATTAAAGCTATTAAGCAATATGTTATCATTATAAATGAAGACATATAGGTGTATATTCTTAAGCTAAAGATCAGAGAAGCATAGAATCATAAGTTTAAAACAAGGAATAGGTAAGTTCAAATCCTATTCTTAAGACGAAGTATTACGATATAAGAATTATCTCTGCATTTTAGTGGTTGGGTTTTTTTTTTTTATTTATTTATTTTTTTTATTATTATTATTATTGGAAATATATAATCTAAATTTTTGGGACATTTATGCATAGAAGAGCTCAGCGTAGCCGCCTCTATAGCTCTAACCGTTCACATTACCCCCCACCCAAGAAGTGTCATTTGGATATTCTGACACTTATTTAAGTATTATTTTGTTGTCTAGACTTAATCTATCCATAAGTCATATTCAGGTGGTACTGTATAGCGTACAGTGCGGCCCGGCACAGCGCTGTACAGACTAACTTCTGAATTTTTCCTTTTTTTTTTTTTTCTCTCTCTCTCTCTCTTCTCCGGCCTTCCTGTTTCATAGGTTTTAATTGTAACCCACCTGCTTAAAAAGAAAGGGAAAGGAAAAAGAGAGGAAAAAGGGAAAATGAAAATTTATTCTCATAACGTTAGAGGACTTAATGTACCTCATAAAAGATTCATGATTCTTAAAGAGATTTGGAAATCACAAGCTGACATAATTTGTTTACAAGAGACTCATTTTAAACACAACTCTAAACCAATATTAAACTTGAAGAAGTTTCCAATTCAATATCATGCAACATCCCCCAAGAAAACTAAAGGTGTATCAATTTTATTCAGTTATCGATTATCTTTTGAACAGATAGTAACATATATAGACCCAGAAGGTCGATTTCTTATTTTAGTTTGCATAATAAATAATATCACATACACTATAGTGAATGCTTACTTTCCTAATGTGAACCAAAATAAATTTATGCGCTCACTTATGAACAAAGTAACTGAAATGCAATCTGGCATTACAATTATTATGGGAGATTTTAATCATATTTTAGATCCTAATATGGATTCAACAGCAAATCATTCAAGGAAAAGGAAGTCAGCTCTACATAAGGAGTGCAATACTCTTAATAAAATTCTAACAGGTTATGGACTTTACGATATTTGGAGAACATTTCATCCTAATACTAGAGAATATACGCTTTTTTCCCCAGTTCATAACACATATTCCCGTATAGATGGTTTTTATATGCATAGCTCACATCTAGCACAAGTTGAATCTTGTGAGATTGGAGTATCGATAGAATCAGATCATAATCCAGTTATACTTAGCCTAAAGGATCAATATAATTATACAAATAGAAGCAAATGGAGACTAAACGATCAGTTATTAAATGACCCTATATTCTTGGATAAAATTCAACAAGAAATATGCCAATATTTTGATATAAATAACTGCGGAGATATAAACCCTATAACATTATGGTTAGCGCATAAACCGGTAATAAGAGGTTTATTTATTAGTAGAGCTTCATATCTCAAAAAGTCTAATCAAACAGTTAGGTTGAATCTTTTAAAGAAACTTCAAGATCTCCATAAACAGAATCAGGCAGGACCATCCGCGTCTTTACAAGATAGTATTCAACAAATACAAAATGATATTAATGAAATCCATCAACGACAAACTAACATCGCTTTGAAAAAATTTAAGGCAACATCATACTCTATGGGTAATAAAGCTACAAGAGTACTTGCACAGAGACTCCGCAATAAGCAAACCCAGTCTAGAATTCCATTTATATTTTCTAAGACAGGACAAAAAATTATTCAACCAAAGTTGATTTGTGAAGAATTTGCAGCTTTTTATGGGTTATTGTATAACTTGAAAGACCAAAAAAATCTCCCTAAACCTACCCCTAGAGGAATAGGTCAATATCTGGATAAATTAAATTTATCTACTTTAAACGATTCACAAATGGCGCAGCTTACAGCTCCTATTACAAGGGAAGAAGTAATCCAACAAATAAAGAGCATGGCCAAAGGGAAAGCACCAGGACCTGACGGTTTTTCCGACCTGTATTATACCCTATTTAAAGAATCCTTGGCCGACCCATTGACCTATTTTTTTAATGAAGGCACTAAGGCAGGGGAATTCCCTACAGAATTTCTAGCGGCACAAATAATTACTATTCCAAAATTAGGGAAACCCCCCACGGTCTGTCAAAATTTTAGACCAATTTCATTATTGAATATAGACGCCAAAATATATGCTAAAATATATGCGGAAAGATTAAAGTTTATTTTACCTACTTTAATTCATACAGATCAAGTGGGATTCGTGTCAGGTAGACAGGGGTCAGATAATACACGGAAGGTATTAGATATTTACCATTTTGTAAAATCATTCAAGCAGGAAAGTGTTGTATTATCTCTAGATGCTGAAAAAGCTTTTGACCGTTTGAATTGGACTTTTTTATGTGAAACATTGAAGGCATATAAATTTCCTCCTTCTTTTCTTTTAATTATTAAAGCTCTTTACAGTAATCCCACAGCGACAGTATTGACCTCAGGATTTTGTTCAAGACCGTTTAATATTACTAATGGAACACGTCAGGGTTGCCCCTTATCGCCGTTGCTCTATGTTCTGGCTTTAGAGCCTTTACTTACAGCTATACGGCAAAATGAAGATATACAGGGAGTTCAAATAGGGCGGAGCGAATATAAACTTAACGCTTATGCAGACGATATCTTGTTAACAATTACTCAGCCACATATTTCTTTACCAAATTTAAAGGAAGAATTATATTTATATAGCCAAAACTCGTATTATAAGCTCAATACAAGTAAATCGCAAGCAATGTGTTTTAATATTCCCAAATTTAAAGAGGATAGACTTAAATTGGATTATCATTATGATTGGAGGGAAGATTACCTACTTTACTTGGGAATCAGATTTACTAAAAAAGAAAAAGATTTATTTTCAGCTAATTATAAAAAATTATTCAGAGATACAGAAAGCCAACTGAAATCCTGGGGAAATGTATCATTATCATGGATAGGTAAAATAACAGCAATTAAGATGCAAATTTTACCAAAAATACTTTACCTATTCAGATCATTACAGATTAAGGTTCCACAAACATTTATTACATCTTTACAAGCTATATTGCTACGGTTTAGTTGGGGTGGGAAGCATCCCCGAGTTTCAAAAGGTTTAATAATGAGACAAGTGAAAAGTGGGGGTATGGGGTTTCCAAATTTGAAAATATACTACTCGGCTGCAATCTTAAAGAATATAGCCTCTATTAACCCACAAAGATATACTCCCCAATGGGCAGCAATAGAAGCACATTGTTGTGGAACACAAGATTTTTATTCTTTAATATGGCTCCCTTCACAAAAATGGAAAGTAACCTCTGACATATTATATCCGACAAGACTTCTATTCAAAATTTGGGATGGTAATAGAGGAAGTTTATGTTCAGGGCACCCATGGTCACTGGCAACCCCCATAAAAAGTTTGTATAGCTGTAACGAAACATTTCCTTATTCACAATGGCATAGAAAAGGAATTACACATTTTTTTAAACTTTATACTATAGAGGGGTTAAAGTCTTTCCCGACTCTCCAATCAGAATTTACACTTCCGCCACAATTTAAATTTGCATATTGGCAGATTAAAGGTCTTTTGGCCAATAATAATCTATATGCAGGACACCGAACAACCCGAACGTTAGTCACGAAATTTGAAGAGATGTGCATAGCATTAACTCCACCTAGGAAAGTACTATCACTTTGCTATAATATTCTAATAAATTCAAGAGAAACAGTAATACCAAAATTTATGATAGATTGGCAATCTGATATTCAAGAAATTATATCAGATGATGAATGGAAGAACATTTTTACGGCACATTTGGGAATGTCTTCATGTATAGGACACTTTGAAATAGCACGGAAAATCTTATACAGATGGTACATGGTACCTACTCGTATTCATGCAATGTACTCTGATGCACAAGATATATGTTGGAGATGCCAGTCTCATAAAGGAACTATGCTTCATATTTGGTGGACATGTGAAAGAGTTAATAGCTTATGGAGAGAGGTTGAAATAATGATCCAAGAGGTGACATCTTATAAGCTAGACCACACACCAAAAATGCTACTTCTCAAAGCTTTTCCGGACCATATACCTAAAGCTACGCGTAAATTAATCTTTTTATTATTATCTATAGTCTCAATCTTTATAGCGAGAAACTGGAAGACTACAAGCTTACCCACAATAGATGAAATCAAAACATTAATGTCTCTGACTATAGACTATGAGCTTATCATGTGGGATCAGACTAAAAGCGGGAAGTTAAGCTTAAAAGTAGCTAATTGTTGGAAAACTTATATACAAAGATAATAACAAAATAAGTTTAATAGATATGTGGAGTATGTATTTAGTATAGGATATGATAAATTAAACTTATTTTCTCTATGGTTACTATCAGAAATATTACTTAGAATCCAACGCAGTAGAAATAAACGAAATGGCCCAGCCCTTCGGGATTGAACCTTTGTAATATAAGTGAGCGGTGGCATATTATATACGTTGAGCGTATATGAGGTGTTAAAATGAGTCTTTGTACTTATCTTGGTTGGGCTCGAACATAAGACATATATAATAAGCAGGACATTTAATTTAATTTAACACTTGATTTAACTTAATGTATTTTGACAACATTAAGCAGCTAAATTAAATATTAGCTTTTATTGTGATTATAACCTAAACATATGAAGACCGGAGAGGAAGAGAGGAGAGAATAATATTTTTTTTTTTTTTCTGAGGGGAACTTTATAGTGGACACACCAGTATTCATCAGGGAAAATAAAATAAATGTGGTCAGGATGTATACATTATAGAATGAATTTAAATGTAGTACGAGTATAGCATAACATTGTATGATGAGTATATGATGAAACAATGTAACACTACTGATTGTACCCTAAACCCCTTTTTCTTTTTTCTGTAGTCCCCCTTTTTTTTTTGTTGTTGCTGTTGTTGTTTATTTTTCCTTATTGGAAATAACTTGAAAAATAAAGAAAATTGTAAATTGAAAAAAAGAGCCTGGGACGCCACGGGCAGAACCTTGTGTGGTATATTGGCCCTTAAGTAGTCCTGTAAGTCTAAGGGGGTGCCTGTGGGGGGTGTGAGGTTATAAAGATTGTGATAAAAGTTGCTAAATGCGTCTGCTATTTCGTCAGTGGTGTTACATTGTTTCCCCTGTCCGTTTTTAATGTGAGTTATAAAAGATTTTTGGAGCTTAGTCTTCAGTGCTCGCGCTAATAGTTTCCCACTTTTATTCCCTAGCGCATAGAAAGATCCTCTCGTCATCTGGACAGCCCTATGTGCTTTTAGGGATAGGAGGGAACGGAGTTCCATTCGGAGACCTGTCAGTATGTGGAAGATCTCTGGCGTGGGGGTCTGTTTGTGCAGTGTTTCTTGTTCCTGTATGGCTAGTGTCAAGTCTGTCTGCTTTTGTGCTCGTTCCTTCTTGATCCTAGAACCCCATTTAATCAGGATACCCCTTATCACCCCTTTGTGTGCCTCCCACACCCATGCGTCGGTTACGTCTATAGTAGAGTTTTCTGAGAAGTAATGGCGAAGTGTCGTCCGTATGTCCTCTATTACTCTCGAGTCATCTAGGAGGGTCTCATTGAGACGCCATTGTGGGCTTTGTGTAGGAGCTGTAAGTAGTGTGAGAGTTAGGAAAATCGGGGCATGGTCCGACCATGTGATATTGCCAATGCTTGCTTCTTTAAGTGCTGGGAGGTACCTATGACTTAGGTGGAACATGTCAATTCTAGAGTAGCTGTGAGCGGTTTGTGAGTAGTAGGTGTAGTCCCTGTCTTGTGGGTGTACTATACGCCAGCAGTCCATCAGTTGATGGGCAAAAAGCGCGTTCGCCAGTAGTGTGCGCTGGTGTCGCCTCTTGTCCGAGGCGTGGGTGGAGCTGTCTATCGAATGGTCTAATACCATGTTCCAATCCCCTCCCACAATCACCATTCCTTCTGCGAAGGCCTCTAGTTTGTTTAAGCAGGCTCGGGCGAATGAGCCTTGTTCTGTATTTGGTGCATATATATTGGCCAATGTGATCTGCGTGCCTAGACATTTCCCTTTGACAAACAGGAATCTCCCACCTGGGTCTGCCTTCACTGTGGTGTCTGTGAGGGCCGCCCGTGCGTTTACTAAAATCGCTACCCCTCTAGATTTGCTTTTCCCATAGTTGCTGTGGTAGGATTGTTGGAGGTGTTTAGCTCTGATTCTAGGTTGAGCTTCTCCCCTGAAGTGCGTTTCCTGAATGAATGTAATGTCTGCCCTCTGTCTGTCGATCTCTTGGGCCAGCGTGCTGCGTTTTTCCGGGGTGTTAAGGCCCCTCACATTAAGGGACATTAGCTTAATTTGCGCCATCATAGTGAGGCAGTCGTTTGTGCCGTTTTATACGGAATTGGGCCCACATGGCCAGGCGTGCGACAGTAGAGGGGTATGGGGTGAGTGTGGGGGAACAGAAACTATATACACAGAAACAAGAAAAAATAAACATATGTACAAAGAGGTGGCGCTGAACTTGTGGGAGACTAAGTCGTGTCCCCAAGTTAGTGGTTAAGCGCTTCTCTGTGGGGAGGTGGAGTTCTGTCTGTCTGGACAGGTCCTGGTTAGGAGGAAGGAGTGGGTTCCTGGGACTCAATGAGATCATAACATGTTCCCCATGCGGGGCCAGGGTCAGTGTCCCTTGTAACGTACCCGGTTCCGGGCTCCCCCTGGGCACCCTAGTGTGATATAATCATATACTTGTGGGTCATGGGCCCTATTGGTCAGTGTAATATGAATCATTGAAGGTCATTGGCGGCATTGATAATATAGAGAATTATATCTAAACGTAACATTAGCATGTAAAACAAGATAAGCCATAAACATTTTTAGTATATGAGAGATTAGAGCAAAGGATATCTGAGAGCGTCCACAGCCGTCATCAGGCTTCATCGCCTCTGGTCTTGCTAGGGGTCTCGGTCCTAGTCTGAGGCTGCCTCCTCCGCTTTCTAGGTGTTCTCTGCCATGTGGGTCTTTGCTGGAGCGGTGCTGGTTTGCAATTGGAAAGACCTGTCCAATCTTCAATTGCGACCTGGGGTAGCCCCAGTGCCTGCTGAAAATCAGGGACGTCCGTCGGCGTAGTGATAGTGTGGGTTCCGCTGTTAGTAGATACTGTTAGGGCGAATGGGAAGGACCAACGGAATTTGATCTGCTTTTCAAGTAGGGCTGATGTAATCGGCTTAAGAGCCCGTCTGGCTTGTAATGTGGCCGGTGAGAGGTCTTGAAAAACTGCCACTGGGTGTCCCTCGTATTTTAAGGCCTTATTTTGTCTGGCCTTATGGAATATTTCCTCTTTCAGAGGGAAGTTGTGGATGCGGCATATAAGGTCGCGGGGCATATCCTTTGGTAAGTGTCTGGGCCGTGCTGCCCTGTGGGCCCTGTCAAATTGTATAGCTGTATCAGTTGGTCTGTTGAGGACCTGGTTAAAGAGGGCGGTCAGTACCTTGATGGGGTTTTCGGTGGCGTCTTCCGGGCCCTCTGGGATTCCCCTCACCCTCAGGTTGTTCCGCCTTCCCCTGTTGTCTATATCCTCCAATTTTCTTTGGAGGTAGGCTATAGCGTCTGTATGCTGGGTTTGTATGGCTTGGGAGTCTGCCCATAAGCGATCATGTGTCTCCTCTGCATCCTCCAGACTCTGTACTCTGGCGCCTAGGTGCTGTACATCATTTGTGATTACTTGCAATTTCTCTCCAAAGGAGTGTTCCAATTTCTGGAACATGTCTGTGAGGTCTTTCTTAGAGGGCAGCCGTGTGAGTAATGCCCTGATGTCGGATTCGTCCTCTGAGCCCTCTGATGGAGCTGGGCTGGGAGGCTGGCTGCCGCGTGTGAGGGCCGCAGGCGCCATTTTGGATGTCTGGTGTGCCTCCGTTTGGTCGGCAAAGAACCTCCTCAGAGAGGACTTTGCCGGCGGGATGACGGTCGATGGGGTACTCCCCGCTGTGTTACGCGCTTTTTTTGTCGCCATTGCTGCTTATACGACCGGGGGGTTGCTGATTTTCTCCTGTCCGGCACGGAGCTCCGTTACTGTGCTGCCAGTCTCGCCGGAGTCTTGGCCACGCCCCCCAATTAAATAATATTCATGTGTGATAATCTTTTGGGTACAGAAAGGTGGCTTCCCTGGGGTCCAGTGGGAGCTTGCTGGCCCAGGCTGATGGGAGTCTGCCATCAGCTTTCTCAGTCCCTCTCCCCCACAATGCTTGCATCCTCCTCCATGTGGTGTGTGCCTCCCCCTGCACCTATTCTGCAGGCTAGAGGTGAGGGCTCTGACAGCCCCAATTACCCCATTATGGATCCCATGCAAACCCCTATCACTGGGGAGACTGGCCTTACTCCCTCTCTAGAGATCCAGGCCATCATTGATTCCACCAGAGGGCCCTGGCCTCGGCCATGGGGACGGTGTCTTCGTCCCTGTCTCATACTATTCAGCAGGCGTTGACTCAACCCCTGGCCCCTTCTATGATGCCCAACCCCCAGCCTGCGCTACAGCCTCAGGCGAGTCGCAAGGTGCATGCTGAAACGAAACACATCTCTCCCAATGTGACACATGTGTTACCTGCCCTGACTGACATGCCTATGGCCGTCCAAGATCGCGCGTTACTGCGCAAGAGAGCCGCTGGCCGGGCAAAATCGGCCAGAAAGTGGAAAAGGGCGCGTGCCCATGTTAACGAAGGATCAGATTCCGATCTGAGTGGGGAGACGGATTCGGACGCCCCTGATTACGCCTCTTATGAGGAAGGGGGCTCCGACGCTGAGGCAGGGTCTGATGCTTCGGCGCTACCTCCGGGTGGGGGGCAAGGCATATGTGATCCGCAGGGTTACCCCCTGTTCGATCCTGATGACCTACGCCATCCTCGCTCGGCGGAATGGGACCCGCCCGAGCACATAGCTAGCTACCTAGCTCTACGTATGTGCACTCCTCTGTCCAAGGAAGGGTGCAGCAAATTACGGGCTGAATGCCCAAGGCCCTCAGTGCCTGATGCGGTGTGCAAGACGCCAGAGGTTGACCCCCAAATTACGCAGTTCCTGGCAAAAACTGTCTGGAAACCCAGAAAGGAACTGGAGTTCTCACTCCACAATTGCCAGGACAAAATTTTGGACACCCTGGGTCCCGCTGCCAAGCTTTATGAACTCTTGGAGGCGGCTAAGGCAGGGGGCATCCCCCTTAATTTTGATGAAGCAATCGGATGGGTCCAAAGACTGATTTGCTGAACGCCGCAAGGCGATCTTGCTCAAGATTGAGCCAAAATTGGTAAACCTAGCGGTGAAGGAACCGGGTGCTGCCGCTAAAGGCATGCTCTTCGGTGAGTCCTTTGTTAAGGACCTAGGCTCCTTTGTGCACACCTTCACCGCCCTAGATAAGGCCCAGTCCAGCTTGAAACTAGTTTTTGGCCCAAAGGTTTTCCAAGGGGGCCGGGAGGTATAGGAGCCGTCCGCCTGGCCGTGGAGCTCAAGGTCCCTCACGGACTCACAGAGGTTCCTTTGCTGCCCCTTGGGCCTACCAGGAATACAAGCCCACTCCCTTCTTCCCCTCACATGGAAGACCATGGCAGAATCGAGCAGGACGCTGTCAGCCCTCGTACAGACGTCCTTATGGTAAGTACCCCCAAATGTGTTTTTTCCCATGCAAGCGTGGGGGGCAGGCTAGCTTTATTTATCGATATGTGGGGCATGATCACCACAGATGTGTGGGTTTTGAATACAGTCAGGGGTTTCCGCCTAGATCTTTTGTCCCCACCTTTCCAGATGTGTATACCACAGGAACTGAGATTGCCTGAAGAGCAGTCCGGGTTGATTACTGCGGAAATCGCGGAACTTCATGCCAAACAGGTAATACAGGAAGTCCCGTACGAGACCCCGGGGTTCCTAAGCAATTTGTTCCTCGTTGCCAAGAAGGGCGGAGGAGTTCGACCGGCCATACATCTCAAACGCCTCAACGAATTTCTCTGTTACAATCACTTCAAGATGGAAGGCATTCATTGCCTCAGGGACCTGCTCTGTCAAGGGGACTTGATAGTCAAGCTGGACCTCAAAGATGCCTATTTGACCATACCAGTGGCAGAGGAGCACTGGGACTTATTGCACTTTACGTGTCTGTCCTTCGGTCTATCTTCCGCTCCCTGGTGCCTTACAAAGCTGGTAGTTGCGTTCCTCAGGGCTCGGGGGGTCCGTATGATTACTTACCTGGACGACATCCTGATTATGTCTTCGTCCCCAGACCAGCTCCTACGACATCTGGACTGGACGGTGAATCTCCTGGAAGGTTTAGGTTTCCTCATAAATTGGGAAAAATCCATAGTGACCCCGGTACAAAAGATAGAATTCCTGGGTTTCAAAGTCGACTCGATCGCCCAATTCATGTTCCTTCCATAGACCAAATTAAAGGCTATGAAAAAAAAGAAATAAGACGTACACTACGGGCCACCTCTCTCTCCGTATGACAACTTGCGAGAGTGATTGGTCTTTTGGCCTCATCGATTCAGGCAATTTTTCCAGGACCCCTACACTATCGGGCCCTACAACGTTTGAAGGGATCCTATCTTCGGTCAGGCAGTTCGTACGAAAGCGAATTGAGCCTGGACAGGGATTCCAGTGAAGAACTACTGTGGTGGTTAGACCATATGGAGGCGTGGAACGGCCCCGCAATCTTCGGATCCGCTCTGGACGTCATGATAGAATCGGATGCCAGCCTACATGGTTGGGGCGCTCGTTGTGGAAATGTCTCCACAGGTGGCAGATGGTCCGAAGTCGAGTCAAGGCTACACATAAACTGTCTGGAACTGCTGGCGGGGTCATTCGCCATTTGCAGCCTGTCTCCAACTCTGGGAAATTGCTGCATTCCTCTGCGCATGGACAATGTGTCCGCGGTCAGATATATAAATCATCTGGTTGGCACGAAATCAAAACAGCTAGCGAACCTGGCAAAGGACTTCTGGCAGTTTTGCCTCCACAACGCAGGGTCGGTTACTGCCGAACACATCCCGGGACTGGACAATGAATGGGCGGATTGGAATTCGCGCTGCTTGAAAGACTCAAGGGATTGGCATCTGCTCCCTTCGACCTTTCGACAGATAGATCGGTTATGGGGTCCGTTGGAACTGGATTTGTTCGCATCCAGACTAAACTCCCAACTGCCCCAATATTTCAGTTGGAGACCGGACCCATCGGTCATGGCGGTGGATGTTTTCCTGCAAACATGGCCTCGGGGTCGTCACTTTGCGTTTCCCCCATTCAAACTGATTTCTCGGACACTGGCGTACCTGTCCAGACAAGATTGCACATTGGTGATAGTGGTTCCCCTATGGCAGACTCAACCTTGGTTCTCTCGTCTCCTGGAGATGACGATGGATTTCCCACGGATGATTGCAATGCGACCGGATGTGCTTCTGGATCCGGATGGGAACTCGCAGGAATTAGTGGATCAGGACCTGCTCCAGCACATGGCTTGGTTGATTTCAGGGGATCCTGGTCCGTCGTGGACATTCCGCAAGCTACTACAAGACTCCTGGAGAGTGCCTGGGCACCGGGAACCAGAACACCTTACAAATCCGCATGGCGCGTGTGGTCTGGCTGGTGCGTGGGAAGATTGTTGGATCCACTTTCTGCCCTTTTGAAGGAGGTGCTCAGTTTTCTGACCATGCTTTTTAAATCTGATTTGGCCTAACACACTGTTAATGTTTATAGATCGGCCATTTCAGCCGGACATCTAGGGATTGACGGATCGCCGGTTGGACAACATCCCTTTTTGTGCCGATTGTTGAAGGGTATCCATTTCTCTAGACCCCCGAGATCCAGATACTCCTTGTTTTGGGATGTTAACATAGTTCTTTGCTTCTTTGCTTCTATTTCCGCCCGATTGACCATGTTTCTTTCTTTAGTTGTGGCTCAGCTTTGAACTAGCATAATAGGAGCCTCCGTGTCATTAATAAAATTCCCAGATTTTACTATTTACATGACGTAAAGTCATGATTTTATTAATGACACGGAGGCGAGTATTATTCCCACCCGCCCACCCGGTGGATAGGTGCTGGGTCTCCAATTTTAGTTCAGTCGGGAGGACATTCTATCTCACGGTAAGTGTCCATGGTTTCACTTGTTGTTCTGGGATATGGTATGGTCTTTTTACAGGTATATATGGTATAATCGATATTTTATATATATTGTTACATACTGAATTGTTATGATATGTTACATACAGATCCGGAGTTTGGATTTTACCACCTATTTCTCTGTTTTTACAGCCAGATTTTGTTGTGATGACGTTTACCATGTTGGCGATTGGTTCGTTCCTGATGTGGATGTTTCTTCGGTTGTTGGGTCTTTGGTTCAGAAGGCAAAGAAGAGGAAGTGGAAGTACACACAAAGACATTTATGGACTGTTCCTATAAGCTGATTGGCTGCCCTGTTACTAGGCAGATCTGGTTGTATCTGTTATATATTATTTATATTATACATTTTTTCTCTTTCAACCATATTTTCTCTTTTAAAGTAAGAAAGAGATGGCATAATACTCGCCTCCGTGTCATTATTAAAATCATGACTTTACATCATGTAAATAGTAAAATGTGGGAATTTGCAGTTACTCAGAGGCGATATTACAATAGTATACATGTACTATTGTAACACTAACAAGTTACATGACACCAGGGAGGGAAAATTGCTAACTGGGCCCAATTTAAAAAGTTCGACTTAGGGGTGTACTCACTTTTGTTGCCAACGGTTTAGACATTAGTGGCTGTGTGTTGAGTTATTTTGAGGGGACAGCAAGTTCACACTGTTATACAGGCTGTACACTTACTACTTTACATTGTAGCAGAGTGTCATTTCTTCAGTGTTGTCACATGAAAAGATATAATAAAATATTTACAAAACTTTGAGGGGTGTACTCACTTTTGTGAGATATTGTATATACAGGGCCAAGACAAAGAGTTTTAGTGACCTGTTTCTTAACAGCATTGTACAATAAAATTGACTTATAATATTTAATATGGTTCATGATCTAAGGAAACATCGTATTACCAATGTGGAGTAAAAAAATTTAAAAAAAGGTTTCTTCTTTTTAAGGTGTTTATTTTCTTTCCTTCTTTTGGATCAGAAGGACAAAAGGGAATTTAAAAAGGGTGAAGGACTTAAAGGAACACTATAGTGTTGTAAGGCCCCCCCCTCCCTCAGAGCCCCCTTCAGCCACATACCTTAATCCAGCGCCGGGCTCTCTTGGCGCTGGTGCCCTCTTCTCCCCCTGCTAACGTCAGCTCCGAATGTGCATGAGCGGCCAGAGCCGCGCACACATTCAAACCGCCCATAGGAAAGCATTACTCAAAGCTTTCCTACGGACGTCCAGCATGAGTTGAATGTGATCGCGGAAGTGGCCTCTAGTGGATGTCAGGGATGCTATGTTTTCAGCTGCAGGGTTAAAACTAGGGAGACTTGGTACCCAGACCACTTCATTGAGCTAAAGTGGTCTGGGTGCCTAAAGTGGTCCTTTAAGTCTTGTTTAACCTATATTACAAGCTTAATATTACTATTAAACTGCTGGCAGTTCTTACTCATTTAATTTTTGGAGTGAGATGTCACTTGGTTGTTCTCAGCCATATTCCTGATTTTAATGTGAAGCCAATGTTTTTATCTTATTTTTATCTTATTTTTAGTATCTAAATACATATTTTGTTAATGTGTCATGTGAATAACTTGCTACAAAATTACAAACATTTGTTTGTTCTATCAATTATTCATGCAACATGCTTTCCTTCCTGACCATGCACTTGTTTTTTTCTTTATCTTGCAGATGCCACCTCACAAATTAATTAATTCTTTCTACCAAAGTCTCACTAGAAGAAAGAAGGTAACTTTAGAGGGAGCTGAGGGCTCGGGTCTCTGTCGTTGCTTATCATCATTAGACTTGGTGGCCCTAGGTGTGGGAAGTACTCTGGGGGCTGGAGTCTATGTCCTTGCAGGAGAAGTTGCAAAGGTGGATTCTGGTCCCAGCATCATCCTGTCCTTTCTGATTGCAGCTGTGGCCTCGGTTTTGGCAGGACTATGTTATGCTGAGTTTGGTGCTCGAGTGCCTCTTACTGGATCTGCTTATTTGTACAGCTACGTGACTGTTGGGGAACTATGGGCCTTTATCACAGGATGGAACTTGATACTCTCCTACATTATAGGCAAGACATATACTGTATTCTAATGATATCTTATTAGTTATAGCTGTTTTATGTTACACTTGGATATATATTCATCCACACACTCTCCTTCATACACCTACATACATTCATACCTACTGACTCTCATACATGGAGACAAACCATTATACTTGTATACATTTAAATGCTGATCCTCATAGAAACATAAAAACATTATTTTGCTTACATGCCTTCACACATCACACATCAGAATACAAGACAAGGTGTATATCACAAGACAGAATTTAAATAACCCGGGAAAGGGATTGCTGTCACGGCCCCCGGCTCGTGGCTGCAAGTGGTCGATCAGTACGACCACGCTGACAGGTTAGTGAACTTACCTGTTCAGCAGTGAGCCCGGAGCCACCCCGCTGGGGCGTCCATTGTAGCTCCGCCTCCAAGGGTCACGCAAATGTGTGTGTGACGTCACAACGTCGATGCACATGCACGTTCTGGGGTCAGAGGCCAAGTTCTGACCAATCAAAGTGCAAGGAGGGGTATTTAAACCCCTGAAGTTCCCTAGCCCATTGCCCTGTCATGGTTTCAGTCCCTGGTTCCCAAGAGTGTGTTTTCCTTGTTCTTGTTATTTGATTTTGTCTTTGGCTATTCCTGACTACTCTTATCTCTGGTTTCCCTGTCTTGGCTTTCCTTATCGATCTCGTGTATTTCTGGCTTCCTTGACCTTGGCTTCCCCTTGACCATTCTCGGTCTTTCAATGTATTAACCCGGCCATTCTAAGGACCGGTTTACGTTCTGTCTATCTTCTATAGTCTATGTAGATGTTACATAGTTTTGCGATTCATTCACTTTTGAGAAAGCTGTAAGCGAAACATGTCCAGTGGAGATTAAGGATTGCCTACAAGGACTGGTTTTATTTATAGTTCTTTTTACTATATAGTTCACTTTTAAATAGTTTTATTCATTCTGTTTATTAATAAAGATTCTGTTTTAATACCAAGTCACTCTTGAGCTCCTTGTACTCTCACCATCATTCTGCTGTTCCGGATCTACATATATCCCTAGGTGGGGATTGTTCCACCTAAAGCTCCATAAACTAGAGCAGGTCATTGCTCTAGCAAATGTAAGTAGGTCAAATATTATTTACTTTTCCTACTTTTACATACGTACTGTACCATTGGTATACATCCTTATTTTTTTCATATGATGAACTGCTCTACCTTGGGAATCTGATACCAGCAAAAAGAAATCCTTAGACGGGGATTGTTCCATGCAGACTCCTAAAATAGAGCTTTTTAAACTCTGGAAAACGTGAGTGCCCCTTTGGAATGTATCTTTATCACCATATTTTTCATACCATACTGCACTATCATTGTACTTTTTATTTCCTTTTTTTTAAGAGTAAGACACATAATTGAGAAATCTGCTGCTACCTGTATGATTTTATTATAATAATTCTTAGCGCTGTCCACCTAATTTACTAGTTTGTTTTGTTCACAAGGTAAAAGGAACTCCTTGTTGGTGAATAGCTGTTTTATAGGATAGAGAGCACTTTTCACCTTTTTCACATAGTTTGTTGGACCACACTGGTAGTCGTGACAATTGCATGAAGATATATGACGTCAAAAACTAAAGTGATTTACAGTAGTCTTGGTAAACCCGAAAACAAATAAACACTTAACCATCAGCCCTTCACTAATGCATCCATTGACCAAAGCATGGATTGCTCAAAAGAAGAAAAATACTATGTGTGTCAATGTCTCTGTGTTTATAGGTTACTCTGAGTGTTTATATTGATCCCTGTGTGTGTGTCAGTGTATGTTTATATTGGTTCATGTGTGTGTAATTGTTTTTAATTGCTGCGTGTATGCCACTGTGTTTGTATTGATCCCTGTGTGTGTCAGTTTGTTTGTACTGGTTCCTGTGTGCCTGTCAGTGTGTTTGCATTCGTCCTTGTTTGTGTCAGTGAGTGTGTAATGTGCCAGCATGTTTTTATTGTTTATTGTTTGTGTGTCATTGTTTTTGTCCCTGTGTCTGTTATTCTGTTTGTAATGGTCTGTGTGTGTCAGTGTGTTTGTATTGGTTGCTGTGTGTCTTTCAGTTTGTATTGATCACTGTGTCTGTCAGTGAGTGTATGGGTCTCTGTGTCAGTGTGCTATATTAGTCACTGTGTGATTATCAGTTAGTTTGTATTGGTTACTATGTGTGTGTCACTTTGTTTGCACTGGTCACTGTGTGTGTCACTGTGTTTGTATTGATTACTGCGTCTGTCAGTGTTCGTATAGGTCCCTTTTAGTGTGTCGGTGTGTTTATATTGGTCACTGGGTGTCTGCCAGTGAACCAGTGTGTATGTGCATGCGTTGGTGAATTTGTGTCGGTGTTGTGATATTAGCCAGTGTTTGTATGGGTCACTTTGTGTGCCAATGTGTGTTAATGAGTGTTTGTAAGTGTGTATGTGTGCATCACTGAGTTTGTGTATTGATAATTGTGTTTCAGTATGGTTGTCTTAGTCACTGTGTATGCTAAAATGTGTATGCCAGTGTGTGTTAATGAGTGCATGTAAGTAACGTTAATGTGTGTGGGCATCAGTGATTATGTGCCAATGAGCAACAAGTATCTGAAAATGTGCATACAGTGAAATGGTATGTCAGTGAGTATCAGTGAGTGGGTATCAAAGATTATAAATATATGTGTGGAAGAAGTAAGCCTGAAATTATGGGAGAGGTTTGGCGGCCTATTTAAACCCCTAATTACCTGTCGTTACTAATTTCAGAAGTTCCCCTTCCACCTCACCCATTATTATTATTATTATATTAATTTTCTAAGGTGGGCCCTCTTTTATTGTAGGTCTAAGCTCTCATTGGTTTCGGCCCACCTCAACTAACTTATGTACATATCGAATTACATACATTTGATTATTATACGGCTTATAGTGTCCCGGACACATATATATACACACACTATATATATACAGTTGCAACAAAAAGTATGTGAACCCTTTGGAATGATATGGATTTCTGCACAAATTGGTCATAAAATGTGATCTGATCATCATCTAAGTCACAACAATAGACAATCACAGTCTGCTTAAACTAATAACACACAAAGAATGAAATGTTGCCATGTTTTAATTGAACACACCATGTAAACATTCACAGTGCAGGTGGAAAAAGTATGTGAACCCCTAGACTAATGACATCTCCAAGAGCTAATTGGAGTGAGTAAACAAGAATGGATTTCATGGGAGGATACCACAGAGGAAGCCACTGCTGTCCAAACAAAACATTGCTGCATGTTTACAGTTTGCACAAGAGCACCTGGATGTTCCACAGCAGTACTGGCAAAATATTCTGTGGACAGATGAAACCAAAGTTGAGTTGTTTGGAAGAAACCCACAACACTATGTGTGGCGAAAAAAAGGCACAGCACACCAACATCAAAACCTCATCCCAACTGTGAAGTATGGTGGTGGGGGCATCATGGTTTGGGGCTGCTTTGCTGCATCAGGGCCTGGACGTATTGCTATCATCGAAGGAAAAATTAATTCCCAAGTTTATCAAGACATTTTGCAGGAGAACGTACGGCCATCTGTCTACCCGCTGAAGCTCAACAGAAGATGGGTGTTGCAACAGGACAATGACCCAAAGCATAGAAGTAAATCAACAACAGAATGGCTTAAACAGAAGAAAATACACCTTCTGAAGTGGCCCAGTCAGAGTCCTGACCTCAACCCAATTGAGATGCTGTGGCATGACCTCAAGAAAGCTGTGAATCACCAGACATCCCTGTGACGGACCGCTGGCACTCCGACTGAGTACCTCCGCCAATCGATGCTCCTAGTGCTCGCTGAGGACTCCAAGCACTCCAACCGACACCATCAGCACTGCAGACCCCACTTCCAGCGATGCAACTGCGCCGGGGTCTCTGCTGTCTCCACCCACCTTGGACCCAAGGCCAGGATCCAGCTTCCAGTGGGTGAACCTCTCTTTCCCCAGAGAGCAGGAACAGGAACAAGCTCTTAGCAGAACTTAGTGATCATACCCTTGGGAGTATAGTGATTATAGCAATCCCCAGAGTGTATTTCTCCAATCCCCCAAACATGAGCCAAGGCTTAATGCTGGAACAAGACTGATTTACTGGCACACAGAACTCACACTTTATGCAACACAAAACTCCTCCTCTGGGCCAGGCTAGATAATTGAGTTTCTACAATACACAAAGCTCAATTATCTGCTGGCCAGAAATAATACAGTTTTAACAGCATATTCATAACTTCTAAAATATACATTACATTCACATAAAAAATATATATTTACAATCAATCCATTCAGGGAAACAACATATCAAAAAATGGCATGAATCAGACCAGGGGTTCAGAAGTTAGCAAAGTATCTTTTGGGGCCTGGCTGGCAGCATGGCTATCTGGCCCAAACTGGTTTTACAGAGCCCTCTAGCCTGGAGACAATGGGGAAAGTAATCCAATTATCCAGGGATAGAAGCAGACTCCATTGAGCACATGTTCCCAGTAAAACACAAAAGGATACAAAAATACATAACTCCTATCCCTCTGAATTGAACGGGCCAAATCTCCCAGGGTCCATAGTCACAGGGCAAGAGGCGGGCAAGCAGTCCTCTCCAGGCACAAGTGGCGAAGGGCACTTCGTCACAATCCCAAGAATATTGCTGAACTAAAACAGTTCTATAAAGAGGAATGGTCAAGAATTACTCCAGGATTACTACAGGAAACGTTTGGTTGAAGTTATTGCTGCCAAAGGAGGTTCAACCAGTTATTAAATCCAAGGGTTCACATACTTTTTCCATCTGCACTGTGAATGTTTACATAGTGTGTTCAATAAAAACATGGCAACATTTCATTCTTTGTGTGTTATTAGTTTAAGCAGACTGTGATTGTCTATTGTTGTGACTTAGATGATGATCAGATAACATTTTACGACCAATTTGTGCAGAAATCCATATCATTCCAAAGGGTTCACATACTTTTTCTTGCAACTGTATATATATATATATATATATATATATATATTCAGGCACCACCCACAAAACTCAACAAACACACAGACACACAGACTCTCCCCCAACCAATACAGCTCTCAACCTTCTCCACACTCAACACTCTGTCAACAAACACCACTAACAGGGGTCTAGCAGGTTGCCCCAATCTGACAAATGCCCACATATACCCACACTTGTGCACATGCATACCCTTATGCATGCATACATACAGCCACTAACCCTCATATATATATATATATATAAATATGTGACGAGACCAATCTCGCCACTGTGCATTGGAGGAGCCTGGTTGCCTGCCTGCTGCCTTTCGACTATGGACTGGCATTTAAATACTTCATTTTCATATGCAGAAAGGTCTATTCCTGTATTTCTGCCCTGGCGTTCGGTAGATTCTCGCATTTACTGAATTAACTCATTTAACCCAGATAGCTATGCCATGGAGCCTATTCGTGTAATAAAGACTTTGGCTCCATGACGATTGAACTGTATGTGTGTGGTCTGAGCGCCATTCAGTAAATAATGTGCGCTCAGACCTAAGCTATCTGGGGATATGTTGCATGTCTGTATTTTATGTAATAAATGTAACCTTGTGTATTTTATTGTATTTTACTGTCTTTTTACTGCCATGTGCTTAATGGAGTTTTGCCTCTGTCCTTGTAGATAATTGGATTACTTCCCAATTATCTCCAGGATAGAAGACTCTGTGGAACTGGTTTTGGGCAGCAAAGCTATGCTTCCTTTGGTCACAAAGGACTTCGATCTATCTTTTAAACCAATGGACCAATGTGGATGATTTTGACATATGTTTGTATTTGAAGTATGCTGATTCTGAAAATGTGAATGTGATGCATATGTTTCAAGTTATGAATAATGTGGAAAAACTGTATTTCTCTGGCTATGATAATTACATTACCCATTGTGTAAGGTAATTGTATCACAGGCAGAGGGGAGGATTTTGTGTGGAAGTGTCTGAGTGTATTGTACGTGTTTATTGGTTGTTTTCCAAAACCTTGTGGGTGGTACTAATGTGTATATAAGAACAATAAACCCACAGCTCTGTCTGTTCCTGTTTTGACCCTCAACACGGAGCCTTGTCTCGTTCTTGGGTTCTTGGATTTATTGTATGCTGTTCCAGTTCGACTGCTAGGAGTGTAAACCTTTTGTATGGTTTTTCCTATTCGACTGTTTACAGCATTCGTATGTTTGAGAGCAATCTTATGCTTCTCCGGTTCGGTGGATTGGTGTCTTTGGTAGCTGCCTGTGTATCTGGAAGAGGAATATCTACTAAACGGCTTTAACCCCTTTTATGCCTGGGGGTGCCGTTACAATATATATACACAAACACAATCCTTGAACAATGGTGTCTCAGGCAATCTCAATCAGAATTTACATTTCACAGTACCTGCAGTGTAAAATCCTAGTCTTTACCAAAATCACTAGTCCTTACCCAAAATCTCACTAAATCTAAGTCCCCTAACCTTAAGTATGCCCTAAATGTAAGTTCACCCAAACCCTTGTGAGCGCAGAAACAAGAAAGCATCAGGAAGCCATGATTGACACACAGTTAATTTATGTTTTGGAGATAGGGTATGGCAAGCAAGTAGATGTTGTGTGGTCTACACTAAAGCATTGATATAAATGTTTGGGCACAGTTGGTCAATGAAGAATGAAATGAATGAAATGACTGAAATGAAGCCTTGAAAGCACAACCATGAATGAAATGACTGAAATGAAGCCTTGAAAGCACAATCATTTTCAGTCTCTAATGTGGTGGCCTGTGGAGGATCAAAGGAGGTAAATGGGGTTAGGTGGATTGGGTGGGTGTGTGTGTTATTAAGTTAAGTATGTGGCAAAGAGATGTGTGGACGTTGTGTGGTACATACAAAATATGTATGATCTCAAACACATCTCATTCAAGGTCACAACCTTGAATGAGATGTGTTTGAGATCATACATATTTTGGCAATAGCAGTGTGATGCAGTCAGCTACAGGCAAGAATATTATCCTGTTATTTGTTGCTGCATGTTGAGACTCTTCCTAGGATAATTAAAGGTGATATCCACACTGTGTGATAAAACCTTACCTGAAACCCTCTTCCTTAAGGGGACATTATTTAGCTCCTGGTGCTACAGCCGCCAGGAGCCTGAATCATGCACACTTGTGTGTGAGTCCAACACTGAAGTGTATGGGTGATCCTGGATGTCTCTGAGCTCCTTCATAGAACAACATACTGTGTGAGAAGATTCCTTTTTCCATAGCTGTTGTTAATAACAGCTGCTGGAAATTGAAAAAAAAGCTTGTTGGAGGAAGTTCTGCCTTTTGTTAACCTCAGGTTAAAAAATGTGTTTTATTATATCTTTTAAATGAGTTAAGATTCATTGAAATTCCAATGCAGTCAATGTGAGTATTTCATGAAGATTTTAATTTTATCAAAAAGTTATGGTTTGGACAATATATATCTGTATCATTCTCATTTATCACAATAATTTATTGTGGTTCAAAATGGAAGACTTAAAGAAACAGGAGCGTATGATCTGGCATCAAAATCCAGAGGACAGACACCCGACACCCTCTTGCAAGAGATGAGGCAAAAGAGACAAACTAATTTGGCCGATAACTGGCTTAACGAGAGATCCTGGTTAGAAGGCCATGCAGAGAGAAAAGACAGAACAGAGACATCCCAAGTAGACAAATAACATAGCCTAGGTGGACGAAAGAGACGGGAGCCGCGTAGAAGTCAACATACCATGCCTGCAGGGCAACCATCAAAACCACTGTAGGTCGAAGATATGGCCAACCTGTACAGATTGATGGTTCGGTAAGCTCTGCTGGTGTCAAATAGGGAAGTCAGGAATTTCCTGAATCGCTGTTACAGGGGCTGAAAGTCCAGCCAGCCTAAGCTTGTCAAGCTGAACCATGTGATCGTCTAGTTCTGGGAGCCCATGTGTCTGCCAACAATCGTTGAGTAGTCTCCGAAATACCCTGGACTTCCCAGGGTTCTCTGAAATCTGCCATGACATGAGACGGATCCTTCCACCAACAAATGGTGAAAATCCCCTGCCGGACTGCGAAGCAGGCCTCGGAAAGACGGCAAAAGCCTGGGACAGTCCACCGACAACTCTAGAAGTTGAGGGAACCACGACTGCATCCCCCAAAAAGGAGCCACAAGCAACAGTTCGGCTCGTTGGTTACGACCTGAATGAGCATGCAGGGAAGCATGGAGAAGGAGAAATGCATACAGGAGACCCCCTTGCCAGTCCTGCAGGAATGCGTTCACGGCCTCTGCCGTCGGGTCTGGTCTCCAGCTGAAAAACCGTGGGAGCTGGGTGTTGAACCATGAGGCGAAGAGGTCGATAACAAAAAAAAAACAGAGAGACAACACAGTTGATAACACCTCCGAGTCCAATTTACAGTCGCTGTTGTCTGCAACATACCGTGAATTCCAATTTGCCTGGACATTGTGAAGGCCTGGACTTTTCAGATATTCTGCCTGGACCACCAAGTTCCGAGCTAGACAGAACTCTCAAAATTATTTTGCCAATCTGGCCAGGATTGCCAACTGGGAGATGTTGTTCTTACAGAGGAGAATGCACACATGTGCTTGGTCCCTCACGAAGTTCCGAATTGCGAATGAACCCCCCAGAAGTTCTAACGCGTTGATGTGGAGTCGGGAGTCAGAGTCTGACCAATGACCCCCTGTCGACACACCTTCACAGTGAGCACCCCAGCCGTGGAGACGCGCGTCCGAGTCGATGGTGAACTTCGCTTGTGAACCAAAGATCCCCTGTTATTCCACGCAGACAGGTTCATGATCCACCAATGCAGTGCGTCCTTCGTTTCGCCATCCAGTGTGACCAGATCCGCATAAGATGTGCCATCTCGCAGATGGGCGATCTTCAACCTCTGGAGTGCCCTGTAATGGAGAGGGGCCGGGAACACTGCCTGGATAGGCGAGGCCAGCAGGCTGATAAGCCTTGCCAAGTGACGCAGGGTGATCCGCAGACAGAGGAGTGCCTATGCGAAGTTCCTTGTGGATCGTCCGAATCTTGGAGGACGGAAGGCTCAAAGATTCCTCCTCTGAATCCATGAGGAAACCTAGAAATTCCATGCGACTGGATGGACACAGGCATGATTTCTCCCAGTTGAATCCCAGTCGACTGAGTAGGTCCACGTCTATCTCAGATGTTGCGTGAGGACAGAGCGCTCTTAAACCATGATCAGGATGTCGTCCAAGTGTAGCCAGGCCATCACCGGGTGCAGCAGCTTTGTGAGACCAAAAGGAAGACATGTAAAGTGCCAAACTCTGTCCTTTCAACGTAATCGATGTAGATCTCAAGAAGGTTCGGCTACCAGCACCGTCAGGTAAGCATCCTTCAAATCTAGTTTCGCTGGCCAATCTTCGTGAAGGAGCAAGTCCCTCAGAAGATGCCCTCCATCTTGAAGTGACAGTAGCGAACTTTAGCATTGAGTGGGGGTAAGTTGATGACAGGACGCATCTACCCGCCCTTCTGATCCACTAAGAATATATTGCTTATGACCCCTTTGGGGGCAAGAGGGGCCAGTTCGATCGCCTCCTTGCCGTGGGGGGACGACAATTACTTGTTGATCAACCTGCGGTCTCTGAGTGAGAAACAGATCGACTGAGGAGTTGGAATCTCGCAAGTCGTGCTCACGAGTTCTATATGAAAACCTCGAACGCTGTCGAGTACCCATGTGTCTGAGGTAATTGTTAACCAAACTGGGGAAAAATGAAGGAGTCTACCCCCTACAAAAACATGAGAAAAACTTGATTTGTATGTAAGCTCACCGTAAGGGTGCCAGTTTGTCCTCGGAATCCTCGGGCGACCTTGTGATGGGAAGAAGGGGACCAGGTCCTCGTCTCCTGGAAATTGCAGCGGTGCTGGAAAGAGCCTCGTCCCGAGCCACAGGACTGGAAATAGTTGCGGTCGGCCAGACGGCCCCTGACTCTCATGGCCATGGTAGAGACCCGCCCCTAGAATACCCTTCACATGGAGGATTGGGCCTTCTCAAGGGCAGTAAATGCCCCTATGAAGTGTCCCAGATCCTTAATGAAGGAATTGACAAACAATAAGCCTTGGGCGTTCTTACCAGTTTAGTGAGGGCCAGATTGGCCAACTTTGGCTCTATTTTAAGCAGGATGGCTTTACGCCGTTCCATGGACAGGGAGACATTAACACTCCCGGCGATGCAAATTGCTCTCTGGACCCAACCATGGGTCTACCATACGGTTTTCAGCTCTGGCGTCCTCCGCCAAGTCAAACAATTTTGCTGGGGGCCCAAACACATTGAAGTGTGGCACAATCTAAGTGCTGAATCCAGTCCTTTGCGTGGGTTCCAACCCAATTTAGCCAGAAACTGGGTCATCTTAGGTTCTACCTCTGGGGTGTCACACACTTTGTTAGGCACTACAGGCCTGGGACACTCTGCCCTTAGTTTATTGTGGGCTACCTTGCTGAGTCGGCACCGTACCAAGTTCTCAAGGTATCTGCCACATGGTCCGCTGGGAGCCACTCAGCCAACCTCAGATGGTGGAGCTCATCCCGGTTGAATAAGGGCTCGCCCAATGGATCCATGAGGGCAGTCCCCGCATCTGCGGGAGAAAAAAAAAATGGAAGGAAAAACAGTCCCCACAGCTTGCGAGACTCGCGGGAGGCAAAAATCCAGTGAACGCAGCCAAAACAAACTACCGAACCAGTGCGTTTGGCTCGCGAACAAAGCATGTCTGCAAGACAAAAGCATCCAGTAAGGCAAAACCCACGAACGGGTCAAAACAGCCGACCGCAAAAAAGCGTTCGCAAACCGAACACGGCCAACAAACAAGTGTAATTGGCGTTCGTGCAAGCAAACTGCTGAACACAGCCCCGAACAAGGGAGTCATAAAGAGTATCAAATGGCGACAAAACCGGTCCGGGACCCCAGGGAGACCCAAACCGATAGTAAAACACAGAGAAAACAAGAGGAAAACGGCAAGAAACGAAACCCGAGTAGAAACCAGATAGAAGTAACAAAAACCAGAAGCCTCAACTAAGGGAAAAAAACATATATAAAAACGAGAAAGACAGGGGTACAACAAAAAGACCCCCAAACAAAGAAATAGCCCTCAGCTAGTCTGCGATCCTGAGTCTACCATAAACACTCAGTAAACACCGACTGAAAATACATGTAAAACAACAGCAAAATAGTAACAAACCACAAAAATTAACAAAACCCACAGAACAGAGAAAATTAGGTACTTATCTGACTGTGGAGCAGCAAAGAAAGAGGGAGATTTAAGGGTGGTGCCTGCTGTTTAACTGGGACTTGGCTGGGAGTGACCTATGTTACTATGTATGCATTCTTTTTTCATTCTGTTTTGTATTCTTTGCCGCTATTGGTGGACAGTAAAGAAAGGTATATGCAATATAAGCGTCCGTGTCTTGTAATAAAATCATGCTTTTTGCAGTAAATTGTTTTTTTCAGAGAAAAGGCAGTGTTCAAATTACAGCCTGCTGATAACTCAACAGGCCACTCCTCAGATACTACCAGAGGTGCTTCCTGGGCAGTGCTGCACACATTCAGTGTCTCCACCATCTGCATGGAGACACTAAACTTTCCTCATAGAGATGAATTAATTGAAAGCATCGCTATGGGAAGATACTGATTGGCCAGGGCTATGTTTGGCTTGTGCTGCCTCTGCCCCTGATCTGCATCCTTGACAATCTCAGCCAATCCTATGCTGAAGCATTGTGATTGGCTCAGATAATCACTTCTGATAATGACAGCCAAGGAGGCAGACCAGGGGCAGAGCCAGCAGCAGACTGGTAAAAGGGTAAGATTTTAATATATTTAGGAGGGGAAGGGGGACAGGGTGGCTAGATGATTTTTTTCAACACTATAGGATCAGGAATACATGTTTGTATACATTACTATGAATTTCTAGCCTAAAAATACATCGACATTACAGTAGTGCCATCATAAAAAATCTAAAAATCTAACAGTTGTAGAACATTTTTTTAATGAAATCAAGCTATATGAACAATGAAAACTGAAATGTGTTTTAGTGGAATATTTGGGGATTTTTTTCCTCTGGTTTGTTGGTTTGTTTTGCTATCATGTCTTATCTTACATAGGTTTTGAAATAATGTTTTTGAATAAGTGTTTTTAGTCCTATTAATGGATAGAATAGATTTATGGACACTTTTCTATCTTTTTATAGGGACCTCCAGTGTTGCGCGAGCTTGGAGTGCTACTTTCGATGAACTGGTGGGAAAGAAAATTGGTTATTTCTTCAGAAGCATTATGCCAATGGATTTGCCAGGCCTGGCAGAGTATCCTGACATTTTTGCTGTGTGCCTCATACTTCTCCTTGCAGGTATATGTGTATATATATATATATATACAACTAAAAACAAGCATTGCTCTCTTTATAATAGCTAAAAGGGAAACTGTCCCCACTTAACCTGCCACAATCTCCTTACAGAGGTGGATGTTACACATGCGCTTCTCCTCTTGATTTGTCCTGATTGAGGACACTTCCCCAAGAAGGCAAATCTCCTCCATGATGCCTACATGCTGGCATTGTTTCTATGGGTGGAAAGCAGAGACCTGTGGGATGTCTCTTCCATCTCATTGTATCTCAATTCCTCAAAATGAGAGACAGATGGGAGAAAAAAACTATTTTAAAAATGATTTATTTTTCCAAAAAACACTTTAAAAAAATGTAAAGTCATCATGGACATGACAGGTTTTGCATAGTTTTTCAGTATAGCTACTCGATTTACATGTATGCCATACACATATTGAATATCAGTCGGGGAACAGCGGGGGAGAGGTTGGGGGCGGGGGGGGGGAGGGGGAAATAGCCCAAAACTACAGGGATTTGTATCTTACAGTGATGTGTTAAATTGTGGAATGTTAAACAGAATAGATAAAACAATCCAATATATAAAAGCAAAAAAAATGTCAGCGCCTATACAATACTGATATAGTCCAAAGGCTGCTCAATCACAAAAAAGTCTCTCTTGTTCAATAGGGTGTAGGATAAAACAGGAAAAGAAGGTGTAGCACCTGAAGTGTCCTTTAGGGAATGTATGTAAGAACATACATTCCCTAAAGGACACCCAATCAATATTGAAAACAGTGCAGTGAAGTTGGTCTTTTTAATCACTGTTGATGGTCCTGACCAAAACTCAAACCTGTTTGTGAAAATATTACCTTGCTACATTCAAGACTCATAAACAGACCATTTCCTATGGACCCATGGGCACTGCACCTCTCAAAGTCCTTAGACCCATTCACACATAACAAATACAAAGGATTCACTGCAAGGATAGCTCTAGTCACACGTAGAGTGATAGCGATAGTAGAAATCTGGTCCAACCTCAATATCCCTTAACCCTATATAATTAATAAGAAAAGCCAAGATAACGTAGACATGGATTCATTAACCTCTCAAATACACGATTCTTTGAAATCATACCATAAAAATTTTGGACCTTTGGTTGGATATAGACCCTTCTCTTCCTTGGTAATATAATACCTGCCCTGCAGCTCATTTGCGAATAACCGACTTTCCAATTGGAGACTGGACACCAGACTCCCCCCACCACCCTTCCCATCCACCCCTGCATCCTTTCTTCCCTCCCTCAATGCTCTGCCCCCCAGGGAGACTTGGGTCAGCCAGATTTGAGATGCAGTTTTCCAATTATAGAGTTGCTATCTTCCCATGATGCTCTGGACATTCTCATTCTGGGACATCTGCTTTTTAAATGCAGTACCAATGCATGACTTATTGGACATTACTTCAAATCTGATATTTTTTGCAAATGTGAAATAATAGCACCCACATGTAGTGCATCATTGGGTTAATTTGCATCTCAGTCAGACTGGGCCAGGACAGTCTGGTTTATGATGTAAGTAAGAGAAAACATACAAATGTTTAAATACATATAAACAAATACCATAACCTGCAGCTAACTGTCAGGTGCCCTTTAATTTTACTAATAAAGGTTTGTGACCTTTATTATATCTGAATATATTATATATGAATAAACCTGTATATCTGATAAATAGACCACCTTGAGGCACATCATACATTACGCTCCTAGGGGTTCTAGTTCTGCCCTACCCTTTGACTCCTCCCTTCTCCTTCACACACGCATGCACGCACACACACACTTACTTTTTTCCATCAAGTAGCACAGAAAATATATTTTAAGGAATTAATCTAAATGTTCACTTATGTTTCTTGACAGATGTCATTTTAAGGCTAATTGAGGTCTACCTGGTGGATTGTATTGGGTTGGTGTTCATTTTGTGCAAGATACTCACTTAAAATTAATTGAACTTTTTATGGAATTTGCCAATTACTAATTACAATTTTTCAAATGTGTGTAAGAATACAGAAACAGCATTGATGTGTCATTCCTATAAAAGGCTATACAGTATGAGGGATAGACTGTGTGCTAAAAGTATTTTAAATCACTCTTATGTTTCCCAGGCCTCCTCTCGTTTGGAGTTAAAGAGTCAACAATGGTGAATAAAATCTTTACAGCTATTAACATGCTGGTTCTGGTGTTTGTAATCATCAGTGGCTGTATTAAGGGTGATGTGAAAAACTGGAAAGTCAGTGAGGAAGAGCTCAAACAAACTATTCAAAGCATGAGGTACAATAATATCACATTATTTAAGTTAAAAATAAATCAAACAGCATGATTGGGGTACCCACTGGCCACTGTCTCTTACTGACTACAAGCAAAGCAGAAAATTATTTATAGTAAAATGCTCAGTATGTTTAATAATGCAAGATATAAATTGATGAAGTGTTTTGAATGTCTTGATCACTGTCTCCTCTCACCCTGCAATCACTTGCAAACTCTCCAGGGACCTCATACATACTCATTATAGTCTGGCAGCCAGGGCTGCCTGAGATACTTCAGTCTACTGGGAAATATAGAGGCAAGTCGAGAACCGGGGAACAACTGAGTTTGTGAGCTTCCAGCCCATAAAGTGCTGAGCTAACAAAAGATTTTACACAATTCCTGCTTGCTGCCTAAATCCTTCCGTGCTCTGCCAACAGACATCCCTATGCACTTCCTGCTATGTTAATTTTCAGAAGAAGGCTTTAGAGCTGCAGGCCACAACCCCCTTGAAAGTCCTCTATTCAGGTGGCCCATGCCAGATCTCCCATGCTCGGAGGTAGGTAGGGACAATAAATATTTTCTGAGTTGGGATTACAGCAAGTTTAGGCAGCCTTAAAGGTTTCCGCTCCTTTCCATTCTATACAGCCATTATGTATGATGGACCGACTGATTGAGAATGCACAGATATGTCAATAATCCCAATTCTGCATTTCACACATGGCAATCATCACATGTTCAAGGAGAGTATTTTATTGTATGTCTATAATGTGTTCTGATCCTTAGAGGGACACTGTAGATTAATGAAGCAGTTTTTGGTGTATAGATCATGTCCCTGCAGTCTCACTGCTCAATTCTCTGCCATTTAGGAGTTAAATCACATTATTTATGCAGCCTTAGGCATACCTCCTTACATGTAACTTACACAGCCTTTCTAAATACTTCCTGTAAAGAGTAATTTAATGTTTATACTTCATTTTCATCTCCTGCTCTGTTAGTACCCTGCTAGACCATGCAGGAGCCTGCTGTATGTAATTAAAGTTAAGTTTACAGAGCAGGAGATAAAAACGTTTAAATTAAGTAACATCTGACTCAAAATTATTATGTTTTTTCATGCATATAAAATTCCCAGTCAGAGGAGGTGTGGCTAGTGATGCATAAAAAGAAACAAAATAAATTTAATTCCTGCATGGCAGAGAATTGAACCGTGAGACTGCACGGGCATGATCTATACACAAAATGTGATGCAATTCACAGATTCATGGAACTGGCTCTTACACTGAAGTAAAGCTTCTATTCAGCAATTATGTATGATATGACACTTGGCCTGGCTAGTAGCTTAAGACTTGACATTGACATTTGAACCCTAAAAATTTTGTTTTTTTTAAATTATAATTTATGTAAACTTGCTTGATTCCTTCTTCTGCTTGTATCCTAAATGGAATATTTTAATGCATTTACTTTCTATTGACTAATGAAATATAATTATTATTATTTTTGTCCATTTCGTTGACAGTAACCAGTCTTCAGGTGTTAACATGACTGGTGTGTTTGGAACTGGTGGATTCATGCCATTTGGAATCAGTGGAACACTGGCCGGTGCAGCTACCTGTTTCTATGCATTCGTTGGATTTGACTGCATTGCCACTACAGGTAAGGAAAGTAATAAACTAGCAAATTAGAAATCAACTGGTTTTAAGCAAGAGCCTTTGTGTTTGTCAGATGATTGCAGCACATCTGCCGATAACTCCTCCTTTTCATAAGCATTAGAATGTTTAGCCCCACTCATTAAGAGCCCAAGCAGTGGAACTACTGCCAGCAAAGCTGGTGTGACTGCACCGGGGCCCACAAGTTGGGACCCAATAAACATCTCTGATTAGGGGACCAGTCTAGTGCCGCAGTCCATTAACAGTGCGGCCAGGGCCCTGTTAGTTGGTGCTAGGCTAGGAGGAAGTGAGTTCCGGTCACTTTCTCTCAGCTAACAGAGAGAGAGAGTGAGATAAAGTATCGGGGAGTGAGAGAGATAAAGGAGCAGACTCTCATAAGCCCCAGACTCCAATCAGCCTCAATGAGAAGTCCCACTGGACCCCATTGAAATTACTCTCCTATACCCAAAAGGTATGGCAACAGAAAGGTGGCTAAAAAACAGAAATAATACAAATCAAATATTTGTATTTGTGTGTGTGTCAGTGTGTATGTGTATCAGTATGTGAGTATCTCTGTGTGTCTGGGTCAGTATATGTGTATCTTTTCAAATAATTTTTCACATAAATAAATTACATAAATACGAATTATTCACTAGATAATGGACAGTAATATAGGGGAATAACAATACAAATAAATACATCCTGAATATATATAAAATAAAGCTTTATGATAATATTCTTTAACTATCTACAAGAAAATATAATACAGAAAGTAAAATAATATTATTAATATATACAATAAAAAAAAAAAAAGCTATATGTAGTTGGTCGAGTGGAAGCTATCACCTTATAAAATATTGACTCCTGACATCTGTTTCCCATCTTGTCCATTCATGTTTAAGAGTACTAGTTTTTGTTGATGGTTGTCTAAATATTCATTTGCATCTTCTATTTTCAAAAGTTACATTTAGAATTTCCTTGACAGATGGAATATTTATGATTTGATTCCAATGTTTAGGGATTGCTAAAGTGGCCACTATCAATAAATGAGTGAACATAAAGATAAATATTTTGTTAAGTTTGGAGGATTTTTTTTTTTTTTTTAAATAGGCACATTTCTGGGGTCAAATTTATAATGGAGCCTGTGATAGTGTTAATAATTTTGTGAAGTGATTTCCAATATTCCTTAATTTTAGAGCATGTCCAAAAAATATGGCCTAAAGATCCTATTTGACCACATGGTCTCCAACATTTAATTGAATCGGATACATTAAATTTGTGAAGTTTTGAAGAGGTAAGGTACCATTGGTATAATAATTTGTAATGGGATTAAAGGTGGGAAACACACTAGGCGACACCTTTTAATGATAAGATAAAACTATGCGAATCATTCAAATCAAAAGTTAGATTTAAATCTTCTTTTTAATGTAGAATAAAGTCCAATTTTTCAAAAACAGAATAAAACATAGACATAGTATGTTTCCTTCCTGGATCTGAAAAGTTAATTCTTTCTATAGGTTATATAACTATAGTTCTTTGATTCAGATACAGGTCGGAAACACCAAATCGTGAACTTATTAAATCTATAAATTTAAAAAAAAAATGTTTTAATCATCAGAGTCATCTAAATTAAAATGTCCTTTGAGTTGATTAAAAGGTATAAATTTGTTAATTTTAAAGTGATTCTCTATACAGGTGTTTGAATTTCGTGAATCAAAATCAGGTAAATCAGGTAAAAAAATTGATAAAGGTGTTGCTCTTGATAAATTTGTCATTGGTTTCAATAATTTAAAAAGTAAACCCCAAGCTTTAGTAGTTGTTTTTGTTGTTGGAAATATGGTGAATGATTTTGGTTTCTGGGTTGGTGGCATCCATAATATTTCTTTAACTTAATGTAGTGAAATTTTAGTTGTTTCCATTTCTAGCCAGTGCAATTTTTAGGAATTTAAATTTAATTTAGGGGCTGCTGTATTTGTGGACTAAAAAAAGTGAACAAAGCCAGCAAACCCAATCCTCCCCATCTCAGTTTTTTTTGTAATAATGGCAATTTACTTCTACTCAATTTATGATTCCAAATATACATTAAGAGGGCCGAATGAATTGATATGAAAAATGAGATGGGGATTTTGAAGGGGATATCTGTGTGTTTGCGTGTGTTGCAATGTGTATGTGCATCTGTGTCAGCGTGTGTGTGTGTCAGTGTATAGACATGTGACCATACACCCCAGCATTCAAACACCAACACTATACACAAATACACACCTGCATTCAAAGGCCAACTGTACAGACAAACACTGTTTTATTCAAATGGCCACGTTGCATAAAGTCCTAGGTTCACACACAAACAAACTTCATAAGAAAACATGCTTACATTTAAACACACAAAAACTGCTCACAAATACAACTCTGGAAGGATGGGTAAAGCAGTGTTGTAGTTGCACGACAGATGAGGATCTACTTTCTGGTTACTCTTGCGCTAGAGGGGAGCCCAAAATATTTCAGACACATATATACATACACACTATATCTTAATTTAGTGTAATATATATAGATATATATATATATATACCGTATATACTCAAGTATTAGACGAGTTTTTCGGCACATTTTTTTGTGAAAAACCCCCACTCATCTTATAATCGAGTCACTGTCTGTATTATGGCTACTTACATTGCCATAATACAGACAAGGACCGCCGGGCTCATTACAAGCCCGGCGGTCCTGTTGGGGGCTGGCAGAGAGCTGTAACTTACCGTTAAGACAGAGCTGTCACTGTTTCATCTTGCCTTGTGAGCTTATTACCTGTATTTATAGGAAACACTAAACAATATCTGGCTGTAAGACAAGGAAGAGCCTAGTTGAGTTGTTATAACAAACACTACATCACTGACTACATAGTGCAAATAGGCTCTCAAGTGGGAGACATTGTCTGTGCACTTTACACTGTAAATTGACTTCATCATACAGTAATGATAAATTACAGGAGAGTTAGAAGCCAATATCACAAATAGGATTCATTAATGAAGACAAATGCAAGTCGGAGCACTTCATTCAGAAAGTAGGGAAATAATATCAGGATGATCCCTGGAACTCGTGCTGGCCAACAACAACAGGACATTCATAACATACAATCAAAACATAAACCATTACTGTAAATGGCATATATTATGCCAACACATTGGAATCAAAATGATTAGATACTGTTGACCAATATAAAATAAGTAGGTGGCAACCAGTGGCATATGATGCATTGTGGCAACAGGCCCACACATTAGCATAATGGTCAAACATGGCAGCATTAACCAATGGGTTAGTGCCTCCCCTCACTACAGAAAAGACATGAAATAGAATTCTGAAATTGGTATAATTAGATAAACACACCTCCTCACTATACCCATATAGTTGCTTAATAATTTGTTATGTTAACATTCAAAATAAATTCCATAAACTCGATTTACAGGTGAAGAGGTGAAAAATCCTCAAAAATCGATTCCACTTGGAATAGTTATCTCCCTGACTATTTGTTTCCTTGCATACTTCGGGGTCTCTGCGGCTCTAACTCTCATGATACCGTATTACCTCCTTGATTCTAAGAGCCCGCTTCCTGCTGCTTTTGAGTACGTTGGATGGAGTGTCGCCAAATATATAGTAGCTGTGGGGTCATTATGCGCTTTGACTACAAGGTAAGAATGTGTCAACTCAAGTTACCTATTAAACCTTGCATAATACCAACAAATATTAAAAGGGATCTACCAGGTACAAACAATATTTTGTACAAAAAAATCTATATGTTGTGCTAACATTTATTTTTAAACTATTTCTTGTTTTTTAATATATGTTTATTAAAAGGGGTACTCTAACTGCGTTATCTCATTGTATTGCATTGTACTGTGATCAGGGCCGGATTAACATAGGGGCTGATGGAGCTGCAGCTCCAGGCCCAAGCCCATGGAATAGGCCCATTTAAAAAAATAAAATAAAAATAAATTAACTTTTAAAAAAAAAATTATACACACTACTCTTGGGTTTGCCACCTGACTGGTAGTTGAGGCTGCCTGGCCGTGCCGGTATTGCAGTAACACCGGCAATAGAAAGGCAGATATTTTTTTTCAGTATAAACGGAGATTACTCTGCAATACCAGCAATAGCCAGTAGGGGTCACTGTGTGTGGAGAGAGGCAGGGGTATGAAGTCACAGCGTATCCCTCCTGCCTCTCTCTACTCACTGATCCGCGGGGGAGCAGCTACACAGCACAGAGAGTTCATACAGCAGCACCCAGTCTGCAGAGACTACAGCTCAGGGACGTGAAGGAAGGGGGGGAAGGCAGGGGGGAAGGCAGCAGGGAAACATGGGGACACTGAGACACTAGAGGACACATGGGGACACTGAGACACTAGGGGACACTGTCTCCCAGCCAATGTCCCTAGTGTCTCAGTGTCCCCACAGCTCCCAGTGTCCCCTCGTCTCCCAGTGTCTGTGTTCCCATGTCTCTCAGTGTCCCTAGTGACTGTGTCCCCATGTCTCCCAGGGTCCCCAAATATTTGTCTCCCAGGGTCCACATGTCTCCCAGCCAGTGTCCCTAGTGTCTCAGTGTCCCCATGTCTCCCAGTGTCCCCAAATATTTCAGTGTCCCCATGTCTCCAAGCCAATGTCCCAAGTGTCTCAGTGTCCGCACGGCTCCCAGTGTCCCCTAGTATCCCAGTGTCTGTGTCCCCATGTCTCTCAGTGTCCCTAGTGTCTCAGTGTCTCTAAGTCTCCCAGTGTCCCCAAATATCTGTCTCCCAGTGTCCACATGTCTCCCAGCCAGTGTCCCTAGTGTCCCCAAATATTTCAGTGTCCCCATGTCTCCCGGTGTCCCCATGTCTCCCAGCCAATGTCCCAAGTGTCTCAGTGTCCCCATGGCTCCCAGTGTCCCCTAGTCTCCCAGTGTCACCATGTCTCTCAGTGTCCCTAGTGTCTCAGTGCCTCTAGGTCTCCCAGTGTCCACATGTCTCCCAGCCAGTGTCCCTATGTCTCCCAGCCAGTGTCTCAGTGTCCTCATGTCTCCCAGTATCCCAAACTGTGTGTGTCCCCATGTCTCCCAGTGTTCCCAAGTGGTTCAGTGTCCCCATGCCTCCCAGCCAGTGTCCCTAATGTCTGTGTCCCTTAGTCTCCCAGTGTCTGTGTCCCCATCTCTCTGTGTCCCTAGTGTCTGTTTCTCCATGTCTCCCAGTGTCCTCATGTCTGTATCCACAAGTGTCCCCATGTCTCCCTGTATCCCTAAGTGTCTCAGTGTCCCCATGTCTCACTGTGTCCACATGTCTCTCAGTGTCCCCTAGTATTCTAGTGACACGGGAAACACTGAGACATGGGGACACGGGGAGAAATGATGACACTGAGGTCAGACTGGCCTTCCAATTCTTTGGACAGACATGCCCCCTTTTTGGGCATGTTTGTCTCCTTTTGGCAGTTCTGGTCACGTGATTTGCATCAGTGGTCCACCCTTTTACCCCGCTCATTGAGTTCCTACTTCACTGGACACTGCTGTTAGGGGGTATGGATTTACTTGAAAGATGAAAGCATAAATTAGAGAGAGATTAGCATAGAGTATGTGTTTTCTTATAGCTGTATCCTTTGAGTTTCCTTCCAACACCATCTCCATCAGATACATGGCGCTTGGGAGGTATGGTTGTTTCAGTGTTTTTGGCCGATAAGATTCTGTAATTAGGCCCATCATAATTGTCAGCACCAGGCCCACTGGGCTCTTAATCTGGCCCTGACTATGATTAATGTGTGGAGCCTGTTTGCTCTGCCCCCTCGTTTATAGGAAACCATTTTTATTTTTTATTTTTTTTCACTAAACTTTGAATTGTAAAAAACTGAAATCCAAGTGACAAAATTAGGCAATAATAGTTGATCTGGAAAAATTATCCAACTCTTGGCTTTTTTTTGTAAATCTTTATTTTATTGATTTTGTTGAAAAGCAGCCAAACATTCAGACACAATGAACATACAGTACAACCATTCAACTTTTTTTCCACATCACATAGAATGCATATAAAGCATGAGGAATAGATAAGGAAATGCATTGTGTCCAGTGTTGTAGCAACAGGGCACTTTTTGGGGGTCAGCAAGGTCCCTGCTCCCTCCCCATACTGGCAGTGACACTCCTACCACCTTCTAAGTGAGACCTGGCAGCAATCCTGCTCTGCCTTTATTTACAGAGGAAGCGATGAAGCCAGAAAGGAGCAGACAGGAAGCGGCGTCAGATGGCCCAGTAGTGTGGGCTGGCAGCAAAGAAGTGAAGTTGTGAATTAAGCTGAAGGTCAAAAGCAAGGAAAACCACAAATTCGGAGCAGGATGCCAGAGGCCAAAGGTTGAAGACAAGAAGCGTTGTCAAGGTCATAGTCAAAGGTCAGAAGCTGAGAAGTTTACAGGGCATCAGGATCCAGGAATCAGGGACTAGGATTCAGGAATAAAAATCAGGAACAAGTAACTAGGAACTCAGAGACGGGGGCAAACACTAGAACAACCAAGCACTGACCAAGTGCAATGCTTGGGTATTTATAGGGAGTTGATTATGTGACCGGCCCCCACCCTGCTGGTGGAGCGCCCAGTAGGGACCTTGATTGTGCCAAGGCTTCACCCACACCCACCCTATTCTGTCCGACTCAACACACTGCACAGGTGACCACATGGCGGGCCCTATCATGCCACGCCACCATCATGGATTCCAGCTCCAACAGAGGAAACCAGATTAACAGAGCAGAGAGCACCGTCGGAGCAGGAGCCCTCCAATGACCTGCTCACAGGACGCATAGGCACGCTGGAGCAGGTAAGTAACGACGGTACCATGTCAGTAAATCCCTGCCTACATATCTATTATACCCTAAGTTGCTGAAAATGTGAGTAAATGCTGTAGCAGACATCACAGTGCCCATTAAGACCTGGGTCCACTACCATGTGCCCAAATATTTGTGTAGGTCTGCATGCAGACCATTGTGCTATAGATAAATTCTTCCATAGTACAAAGTTCCTCCATTCAAGCAAGCCAGAAGTCCAGCGATAGCAGGGTGGTCTGCCGCCAAAATAGCGGTATTAGGGTTTTAGCAATGTTTAAAATTCTGATGGTCATATTTTTTTTTGTACACTGTTACAATGGAGGTAATATGGTGGAGGAGGAACTTTTTTTAACTGCAAAATAAAAAAAATAAGGTCATAGAGAGTTGAACTTATGTTTAGAAACCAATGCAATAAATGTGCCCTTGCAGTTTATACATGCTAAGTGAGCTGCAGTAAGATGAAGTAATTACGATGATCATGTCACCAGGCGCTTGGTTTTTCAAGTTGTATGATATCAACTATCACATCGTATTTCTGATGTGTACTCAACAATCCTGGTGTTAGGGATTTATTTATAACATTCACATAAGGGAGTAACATAAAATGGAAACTTGGGCCTCAAGTTAAAATTTTTGGATAAACTTTTCAAATAAAATCATATTTTTGGATAAACTTTTAAAATATTTTTTTTCTAAATATTGCAATACCCAAAAAATCCAACATATATAAAAATATATATCACTATATTAAAATAATATCTAAACATTAAAAAATTAAATAGTTTTAAAAAGTATATCATTTAAAAAGCGTATCCAAAAATATGAAAATTGAGGCATTAGGTCTTGATTTAATAAGGTTTCCAAATGATTCAATTTAAAACTTACAAATAATTTATGTACAAAATTTACCATTAATGTCTACGTAAATCTTTGTAGATAAATTGCTTGGAAAGTCTTTCTAACAGTATTAAATCATTTGGAAAGCTTATTAGATCAAGGCTTTAATTTGATCAAACTAAATTAAATCCATAAAAAGACAATATAGGCCCTGGTTTAATACTGTCGGAGATGCTTTCCAAATGATGTACTATATTTGGGTAAAATGATGTAATATTATGAAAAATATTAGAATTTTGTAATTTGTTGAGATTTTTTTGATACATTGATTTATGTTTTTATACATGTTATAATTTTCTATATTTTAATATGTTTAAAAAATAATTTAAAAAGTTTATTCAAAAAGAGTAACCCATTTGTAAAGCTTACCAACAATATTAAATCGAGGCCAGTTTTAGTCAGTCTTTTTACTTGAAGCCCCCATTGTTTCTGTGACAAATCCTCAGTATTAATATAAAGTTAGACAGTGTATCATATTGTAACCCGATTTTAATGATTCATTACACCTGAAAAAGGTTCCCACGGTTAGCTTACATTTACATATATATTAAAGGAAACAATACAATTTAGAATGTAACAAAGGGAGGAGAGATCATTCTAACTAACATGGATAAGTATTTACAAATGCCAATTTAGGATATTTTGTATTTTTATAAAAATATTAGTGCCCTATCCTTCTCCCCACATCCCCTCAAAAATATTTTCAAATAATTTGACTTCTTATCTGGTTCTGCTGCGCGCTGCCGCCTCAACAGCCAACATAGAGTCGATAAGCCCTTTTTAGGTGTTTCCATTAGCTCTCCTGAGCTATATTCTGCAGTGCAGGGTTGGTTCATTGTCTTAGAAAGTCAGTTGATCACTCACAACACACACACACCTAGATTTCACCTGATTTTTGTTTGTTACTGACTGTGTAACCTTCATTCACTTATTATCCCCCATCCCTCAATTATTTTTTAGTCTTCTGGGATCCATGTTTCCTATGCCACGGATTCT
The DNA here is from genome assembly GCA_933207985.1 of Pelobates cultripes. Taxonomy (NCBI): domain Eukaryota; kingdom Metazoa; phylum Chordata; class Amphibia; order Anura; family Pelobatidae; genus Pelobates; species Pelobates cultripes. Next base: position 196,275,687 of record OW240914.1, read on the forward strand.
CTTTGCAATGGCAAGAGATGGATTACTTTTTCAGCCACTGTCCAGGGTGAGCAATCGCCAGAGCCCAGTTGTAGCCACCATGGCTTCGGGAGTTGTGGCAGGTGAATAACAATGTTTAACTGTTTTATGATCAGATTTTTCTATCTTAGAATAAGATGCGTGTGAGAGTAAGTGCTGGTTTTTATTTTGCAAATATTATTTTGCAATATTACTACATGTAAACATATCCTAGTGTGCTAGGGTCAAAATTATATGCAATATGCAATAAAAAAGCCAAGTCAATAAAAAGGATGGTATTTTACTATTGTCTATTGTCACCACTAAGAATGTGCCAACAGGGATATGCAATATATTTGGCAATTTTGCATTTAAATTGAGTTTTCGTAAGTGATAAGCCCATTTTCCATAGTTATCTCACCAGGTAGATACATCTGGGAAAAGCAGGTCAAAACTACTTTTATGCATGCAAAATATCTAGAAAACAGAGCACACCCATGAGAAAAAGTGTACCGAATATGGTAATTGCAAAATGAATCCACACTAAAAGCCAACATTACAAAACAAGAACACAGTGACATATGCTAACTATTTTGCTAAATGCCCGTAACAGTCATTTATTGATCATTCATTTATCAGTGGCCATATAGCATTGATCATTAACCGATCAATAATAATTAATACACTCTCTAACTACAATATATGCAGTCAATAGACAATTAGCCATCCCATGTTTATTGTTTGCATATAATGCTGTATTCATTAATTATTGATTGGTTAATGATCCGTTGCATATGACCTTGATGTTACATTCAAGCCATCTGCGTAACAAGTTAGATGAACATTTATGTAACATCCATCTTCCACTATTAATGCTGAAAGTTATAAGAATATAAGTTAACAATTGCCTCTACAGTTCTATGTTCCAATTTACAACTTTGATGCTCCAAAGATCATTTGCGTGAATCCTGGCAAGAGCGAGTATGCCGTTCCAGAGCAGCATCTGCTGCTTTATTTCTAAAATGGGATACCTAGGGTCCTCTGGAAACAATAGGCTCTAGTTCTACCATATATATAAAAATAACCAAATTACTTGCACCATAGAAGAGCAAATGTGATTGTTTTGTGATTCAGAATTTCTTCCTGGTGACAAAAAAAAAAAGAGAAATGAATGATGGGGGAAATAAAATATGGATAGGGGACAGCCACTAAATGTTGATTTTACATCCAGATCGAGTGAGAAGTGACCAATAGAGGGAAAAAAACAAGGAGGAGATGTAAAATAAACAAATATTAATATATATATATATATATATATATATATATATATGCATACATATATATGTATACGTATATAGCAGGTATAGAAAATATATGTATATATATTTATGAAGCAAATGGCATAATCTGTGCATAATAGTTATATTTTGCAGTACACTAGTTCGACCATATTTGTGCCTCTTTGGTTCATCTGAATCATTTCCTCCAATATGTTGCATTAAGATATTCAGACCACTTGGTCAACTATTGGACTACCCTTACCAAATGTTTTTTTCCAGACAAAGGCATTCGGCTGAACCGTGCACAAGTCTAGGCATTAGCTACTAAATCCTCCTATGCAGGAGGATTCCTCAAGTTCACAAAAGCATTGGATCTCATGAAATTCCAGAGTTTTTAACAACATACCTTGTACCAGCAGATCAGGCTGACAGCAATATTACAAGTTTTAGGACCTCCTCATCCAAATGTACAGGAGGCTCCCTGTATAACATGTCATTAGCAAGAAATCACACATTTGTCAGTGTTGGTTTTGTTTCACATACTTATGTACTAATTTTTATTGCTTACAGCTCTCATGGCATTCCTTTTTGATCTGAAGGCTCTGGTTGATATGATGTCTATTGGAACCCTGCTTGCCTACACATTGGTATCTGCCTGTGTCCTACTGCTAAGGTAATGGAAATAATCTGAAACTGTAGAATTATAGCAAATAGGCAGTGCTGTGGGCAAAAAGACCTTGACTCACTCAAGAAGTCAAAATGGCAAAAGATACAAAAATTGCCCCTCTTTACTACAGTGATGTAAAATAGCACTTGCAGGCACTGGCGGATCCCCTCCCCGATGCTCTCCCCTGCCGGTTAATGCAGGGCTGGCCCTGTCCAAGCGCCAGCCCTGCAATATGCCTTCACGGAGCGGAGGGGAGATCAGAAATGGCAGCAGACAGGGGAGGAAAAGAGGACCCGAGAGCTCAGCATGCAGCTATGGGCTAGAGTTCACTCTCACCACTGCGACCACCAGGGATTCCCACGGACCACCAGGGATGGAGAAATGTCCCCCCTCCTCCCTCAGTAAAGGTAAGACGGGAGGGGGACATACATTTATTTTTATTTTTTTAAATAGATATATAAGAAAGCCCCCCTACCCTCCTCACCACACACTGCCCCACACCACACCCATACACTGCCCCCCCACCCACACACACACATACACTACCCCCCCCACACACATACATGCACTTCTCCCACATACACACATACACTGCCCCACATACACACACACTTCCCACACACACACTGCCCTCCCCACTCACACACCCCCACCTCACACACAGCCCCACACACACCATACACATTCAAACACTGCCCCATACACACATTGCACCCCCCACACACACTGCCCCCCCACACACACAAACACACTGCCCTCACACACACCATACACACTAACACAGTGCCAACCATACACACATCTCCCCACACACACACACACATACACTGCCCGTCATACACACTCTGCCTCCACACACACCATTCACATTCACACACTGCCCCCCATACCAAGGCAACGCTCCACGCGGCACTCACACCGCGAGACTTGCAGTGGAGGAGAAGGGAGCTGACCGGACCAGAGGAGAGAGAAAGGAGCTGACAGGAGCTGCAGGAAAGCTAAGTTACAGATCTCTGCCAGCCCCCTCCTACACAGCCCATCCACTGGACCAGCAAGGAATGAGAGCCCCCCTCCCTGGCCAGCTAACAAGCAGGGAGGGGGGACAAAAAAATATAAATAAAAATTTAAATAACAATAAAATAAGAAAAATTTTATAACATTAAACTAAAATAAAAATAATAATAATTAAAAAAAAATGCCCACCCCCCACCAAGGCTCTGCATCACATTGCATTATACACACACACACACACTGCATTCATTATATACACACACTGTAAATAAATATTCAATTAATATAATTTTTGGGGGGATCTAATTTTATTTAGAAATTTACCAATAGCTGCTGCATTTACCACCCTAGTCTTATACTCGAGTCATTAAGTTTTCCCAGTTTTTTTGGGGTACAATTAGGGGTCTCGACCTATATTCGGGTCGACTTATACTCTAGTATATACGGTAACTGTATTAGCCATCCACATCACAGCAGTGTGTGCAGTGTTACTATGAACACTTTAAAAGTCATTGGCAATATAATTGCTTTATAACAAATAAATGATACAATCTATTTTCAAAACGATCTGTATAAGCTAATTTAAATGTAACTGGTCTGTGTACAGCTATATGCATGCTATACTGCTCTGTAAAGACTTTGTAAATTGCAACATTCTCCTGCTATTTACATTTCAATCACACTTCTCAAACATTTAGCAAACATGCTAAATCAATGCCAAGAATTGATTGGCAAAAGAGAGGGGATAACATGTTATTGAGGTTTTTTTTTTTAGCCAAAACATGCTGCTATCACAAGTATAGATAAGATGTTCTTTAACCAAGTATCATTAGGTAATTTACACCATGTATTCTAGTATATGATAAACTGGAAACATATTTCACGCTAGTTGCATAAAACACTGTGGAATGTGATTGATTAGAATATTTTCTTGAATTCTTTTAGCTGCTGTAACAGCTTTAAGATATTTAAAGTAGCCAACTGTGGGGAAGATTTATCAAAGTAAGACCAGGTGCTATTCTGGGGCAAAGTCCAAAATAAGGCGCAATCACCATGGAAACAAATTTGTCTCTTATGGTTTAGCACTTTGTACCCAGAATAGTCCTTGTATTGCCATCATAATAATATACTCTATTGTTACAAGACTCAGGTCTAGTGGTACAGTAGTTCACTGGAAAAGTGGATGTTAGGAATTAGCAGCTTCAGGCCCATGCCCCTTTGAAAGGCCCACGCCTTTCAAAGGTGCATTATACATTCTGCAGGAATGTCAATGTTTTCATTGCACGGTTAATCTGCTATAGTGGCGAAATAGTGAAGTTAAACCCCACTATTAAATCAGATGATCTCATATATACATGCATACTAGCCTCCCTATGCTTTTTTTATGGGAAAACATTGGATTGACCATCGTTCTCAATGAGCTCAGCTAAAAAGATAGAGTTGAATCCTTGAGACCAGTGCTATGAGGGAGAAAAAGTAAGTAAAGTCATTGAAA
>OW240914.1:196280236-196341741 GCA_933207985.1 Pelobates cultripes
CTCCTATACCCAAAAGGTATGGCAACAGAAAGGTGGCTAAAAACCAGAAATAATATGAATCAAATATTTGTATTTGTGTGTGTGTCAGTGTGTATGTGTATGTGTATCTGTATCAGTATGTGAGTATCTCTATGTGTCTGGGTCAGTATATGTGTATCTTTTCAAAAAATTTTTCACATAAATAAATTACATAAATACAAATTATTCACTAGATAATGGACAGTAATATAGGGGAATAACAATACAAATAAATACATCCTGAATATATATAAAATAAAGCTTTATGATAATATTCTTTAACTATCTACAAGAAAATATAATACAGAAAGTAAAATAATATTATTAATATATACAATAAAAAAAAAAAAAAAAAGCTATATGCAGTTGGTCGAGTGGAAGCTATCACCTTATAAAATATTGACTCCTGACATCCGTTTCCCATCTTGTCCATTCATGTTTAAGAGTACTAGTTTTTGTTGATGTTTGTCTAAATATTCATTTGCATCTTCTATATAAATTTAGAATTTCCTTGACAGATGGAATATTTATGATTTGATTCCAATGTTTAGGGATTGCTAAAGTGGCCACTATCAATAAATGAGTGAACATAAAGATACATTTTTTGTTAAGTTTGGAGGATTTTTTTTTTTTTAAATAGGCACATTTCTGGGGTCAAATTTATAATGGAGCCTGTGATAGTGTTAATAATTTTTTGAAGTGATTTCCAATATTCCTTAATTTTAGAGCATGTCCAAAAAATATGGCCTAAAGATCCTATTTGACCACATAGTCTCCAACATTTAATTGAATCGGATACATTAAATTTGTGAAGTTTTGAAGAGGTAAGGTACCATTGGTATAATAATTTGTAATGGGATTAAAGGTGGGAAACACACTAGGCGACACCTTTTAATGATAAGATAAAGCTATGCGAGTCATTCAAATCAAAAGTTAGATTTAAATCTTCTTTTTAATGTAGAATAAAGTCCAATTTTTCAAAAACCGAATAAAACATAGACATAGTATGTTTCCTTCCTGGATATGAAAAGTTAATTCTTTCTATAGGTTATATAACTATAGTTCTTTGATTCAGATACAGGTCTGAAACACCAAATCATGAACTTATTAAATCTATAAATTTAAAAAAAAAATGTTTTAATCATCAGAGTCATCTAAATTAAAATGTCCTTTGAGTTGATTAAAAGGTATAAATTTGTTAATTTTAAAGTGATTCTCTATACAGGTGTTTGAATTTCGTGAATCAAAATCAGGTAAATCAGGTAAAAATATTGATAAAGGTGTTGCTCTTGATAAATTTGTCATTGGTTTCAATAATTTAAAAAGTAAACCTCAAGCTTTAGTAGTTGTTTTTGTTGTTGGAAATATGGTGAATAATTTTGGTTTCTGGGTTGGTGGCATCCATAATATTTCTTTAATTTAATGTAGTGAAATTTTAGTTGTTTCCATTTCTAGCCATTGCAATTTTTAGGAATTTAAATTTAATTTAGGGGCTGCTGTATTTGTGGACTAAAAAAAGTGAACAAAGCCGGCAAACCCAATCCTCCCCATCTCAGTTTTTTTTGTAATAATGGCAATTTATTTCTACTCAATTTATGATTCCAAATATACATTAAGAGGGCTGAATGAATTCATATGAAAAATGAGATGGAGATTTTGAAGGGGATATCTGTGTGTTTGTGTGTGTTGCAATGTGTATGTGCATCTGTGTCAGCGTGTGTGTGTGTCAGTGTATAGACATGTGACCATACACCCCAGCATTCAAACACCAACACTATACACAAATACACACCTGCATTCAAACGCCAACTGTACAGACAAACACTGTTTTATTCAAATGGCCACGTTGCATAAAGTCCTAGGTTCACACACAAACATACTTCATAAGAAAACATGCTTACATTTAAACACACAAAAACTGCTCACAAATACAACTCTGAAAGGATGGGTAAAGCAGTGTTGTAGTTGCACGACAGATGAGGATCTACTTTCTGGCTACTCTTGCGCTAGAGGGGAGCCCCAAATATTTCTAACACATATATACATACACACTATATCTTAATTTAGTGTAATATATATATATATGTATATATATATATATATATACACCGTATATACTCGAGTATAAGACGAGTTTTTCGGCACCGTTTTTGTGCTGAAAAACCCCCACTCATCTTATACTCGAGTCACTGTCTGTATTATGGCAACTTACATTGCCATAATACAGACAAGGACCTCCGGGCTCCTTACAAGCCCGGCGGTCCTGTTGGGGGCTGGCAGAGAGCTGTAACTTACCGTTCCTGCAGCTCCTGTCAGCTCCCTTCTCTCTCCTCCATTCCGGTCAGCTCCCCTGTCAGCCCCACTGCAAGTCTCGCGAGAGCCACGGGGTCATAGCGTTGCCACGGGTTACCGTGGCAACGCTCCGCGCGACACTCACAACGCAAGACTTGCAGTGGGAGCTGACAGGGGAGCTGACCGGACCGGAGGAGAGAGAAGGGAGCTGATAGGAGCTGCAGGAACCACTACAGCCCATCCACTGGACCACCAGGGAGTGAGAGCCCCCCTCCCTGCCATGTATCAAGCAGGGAGGGGGGACAAAAAAAATATAAATAAAAATTTAAATAATACAATATAAAATAAAAATATTAATAATATAAAAAATATATATATTAAAATAATAATAATTTTTAAAAATTAGAAAAATGCCCATCCCCCACCAAGGCTCTGTATCACATACACACACTGCACTCATACACACACACACTGCACTCATACACACACACTGCACTCATACACACACACACACACACACACACACACACACTGCATTCATACACACACACACACACACTGCATTCATTAAATACACACACTGTAAATAAATATTAAATTAATATAATTTTGGGGGGATCTAATTTTATTTAGAAATTTACCAGTAGCTGCTGCGTTTCCCACCCTAGTCTTATACTCGAGTCCATAAGTTTTCCCAGTTTTGGGGGGTAAAATTAGGGGTCTCGACTTATATTCGGGTCGACTTATACTCGAGTATATACGGTATATATATATATATATATATATGCACATATATACACTTTATTGTAATTTTCTTTTCCTGATTATTAACTATTAACTATGACAGCAGGCAGCATTAACCTACATGTTAGCTCCTCCACTCACAGCTGAAAGGACAGGACATAGTATTCTGAAATTGGGATAACTAGATCTCCCTTAAAACATTAGACACAATTCTACTGTTCTGTGAAAGTATGCATTTGTTAAGACAGAGCTGTCACTGTTTCATCTTGCCTTGTGAGCTTATTACCTGTATTTATAGGAAACACTAAACAATATCTGGCTGTAAGACAAGGAAGAGCCTAGTTCAGTTGTTATAACAAACACTACATCACTGACTGCATAGTGCAAATAGGCTCTCAAGTGGGAGACATTGTCTGTGCACTTTACACTGTAAATTGACTACATCATACAGTAATGATAAATTACAGGAGAGTTAGAAGCCAATATCACAAATAGGATTTATTAATGAAGACAAATGCAAGTCGGAGCACTTCATTCAGAAAGTAGGGAAATAATATCAGGATGATCCCTGGAACTCGTGCTGGCCAACAACAACAGGACATTCATAACATACAATCAAAACATAAACCATTACTGTAAATGGCATATATTATGCCAACACATTGGAATCAAAATGATTAGATACTGTTGACCAATATAAAATAAGTAGGTGGCAACCAGTGGCATATGATGCATTGTGGCAACAGGCCCACACATTAGCATAATGGTCAAACATGGCAGCATTAACCAATGGGTTAGTGCCTCCCCCACTACAGAAAAGACATGAAATAGAATTCTGAAATTGGTATAATTAGATAGACACACCTCCTCACTATACCCATATAAATGGTTAATAATTTGTTATGTTAACCTTCAAAATAAATTCCATAAACTCGATTTACAGGTGAAGAGGTGAAAAATCCTCAAAAATCGATTCCACTTGGAATAGTTATCTCCCTGACTATTTGTTTCCTTGCATACTTCGGGGTCTCTGCGGCTCTAACTCTCATGATACCGTATTACCTCCTTGATTCTAAGAGCCCGCTTCCTGCTGCTTTTGAGTACGTTGGATGGAGTGTCGCCAAATATATAGTAGCTGTGGGGTCATTATGCGCTTTGACTACAAGGTAAGAATGTGTCAACTCAAGTTACCTATTAAACCTTGCATAATACCAACAAATAATAAAAGGGATCTACCAGGTACAAACAATATTTTGCAAAAAAAAATCTATATGTTGTGCTAACATTTATTTTTAAACTATTTCTTGTTTTTTAATATATGTTTATTGAAAGGGGTACTCTAACTGCTTTATCTCATTGTATTGCATTGTACTGTGATCAGGGCCGGATTAACATAGGGGCTGATGGAGCTGCAGCTCCAGGCCCAAGCCCATGGAATAGGCCCATTTAAAAAAATAAAATAAAAATAAATTAACTTTTAAAAAAAAAATTATACACACTACTCTTGGGTTTGCCACCTGACTGGTAGTTGAGGCTGCCTGGCCGTGCCGGTATTGCAGTAACACCGGCAATAGAAAGGCAGATATTTTTTTTCAGTATAAACGGAGATTACTCTGCAATACCAGCAATAGCCAGTAGGGGTCACTGTGTGTGGAGAGAGGCAGGGGTATGAAGTCACAGCGTATCCCTCCTGCCTCTCTCTACTCACTGATCCGCGGGGGAGCAGCTACACAGCACAGAGAGTTCATACAGCAGCACCCAGTCTGCAGAGACTACAGCCCAGGGAAGTCAAGGAAGGGGGGGGGGAAGGCAGCAGGGAAACATGGGGACACTGAGACACTAGAGGACAAATGGGGACACTGAGACACTAGGGGACCCCTCCCATCCCTTCCCCCTGCACGCGCGACCCCCACCCATCCCTTCCCCCGCCTTCTAAATACACACACACTCACTGACAGATACGCGTACACTAGCTAACAGAAACACAAACTCACTGACACACACAGTCAAACACACACACTCACTAGCAGAGACACACTCACTCACAGACACACACTCACTCACAGACACACACACACTAACAGACACACATACTAACAGACACACACACACTCACTAACACACACACACACTCTAACACACACTCACTAACAGACACACACTCACTAACAGACACACACAGTCACTAATAGACACACACACACACTCACACTCACTAACAGACACACACACACACTAATAGACACACACACACTCACTAATAGACACACACACACTAACAGACACACACACACTCACTAATAGACACACACACACTCACACTCACTAACAGACACACACACTCACTAATAGACACACACACTCACTAATAGACACACTCACACACAGACACACACACACTCACTAACAGACACACACACTCACTAATAGACACACACACTCACTAATAGACACACACACACTCACTAACAGACACACACACTCACATTAACACATGTACTTTTTAAACCCCCCCCCTACCTTTGGGAGTGCTGGGGAGGGAAGGGGTTCTCTATCTCCCTGGTGGTCCAGTGGCTGCTGGCTGGGCGGCATTGGCGGGCGGGCGGCTGGCGAGGGAGCTCTTCCTGTGAGCGGTCTGCTCAGCTCCCTCGCGCGCCGCAGAGTGAGGCTGGGAGCCGGGATATGACGTCATCTTCCAGCTCCCAGCCTCACTCTGCGGCGCGCGAGGGAGCCGAGCAGACAGCTCACAGGAAGAGCTCCCTCGTCAGCCGCCCGCCCGCCAATGCCGCCCAGCGCCCAGCATGTCTTTTAGCCGCGAGGCTAACAAGACATTTGCCCTGGGCATTTGGGGGGCGGCTTTTTTTGCCGCCCCCTGAAAAATGCTGCCCAAGGCAAATGCCTTGTTTGCCTCGCGACTAAAACGCCCCTGGGTTATGGATTTACTTGAAAGATGAAAGCATAAATTAGAGAGAGATTAGCATAGAGTATGTGTTTTCTTATAGCTGTATCCTTTGAGTTTCCTTCCAACACCATCTCCATCAGATACATGACGCTTGGGAGGTATGGTTGTTTCAGTGTTTTTGGTCGATAAGATTCTGTAATTAGGCCCATCATAATTGTCAGCACCAGGCCCACTGGGCTCTTAATCTGGCCATGACTGTGATTAATGTGTGGAGCCTGTTTGCTCTGCCCCCTCGTTTATAGGAAACCATTTTTATTTTTTAGTTTTTTTCACTAAACTTTGAATTGTAAAAAACTGAAATCCAAGTGACAAAATTAGGCAATAATAGTTGATCTGGAAAAATTCTCCAACTCTTGGCTTTTTTTTGTAAATCTTTATTTTATTGATTTTGTTGAAAAGCAGCCAAACATTCAGACACAATGAACATACAGTACAACCATTCAACTTTTTTTCCACATCACATAGAATGCATGTAAAGCATGAGGAATAGATAAGGAAATGCATTGTGTCCAGTGTCGTAGCAACATGGGGAGGGCACTTTTTGGGGGTCAGCAAGGTCCCTGCTCCCTCCCATACTGGCAGTGACACTCCTACCACCTTCTAAGTGAGACCTGGCAGCAATCCTGCTCTGCCTTTATTTACAGAGGAAGCAATGAAGCCAGAAAGGAGCAGACAGGAAGCGGCGTCAGATGGTCCAGTAGTGTGGGCTGGCAGCAAAGAAGTGAAGTTGTGAATTAAGCTGAAGGTCAAAAGCAAGGAAAACCACAAATTCGGAGCAGGATGCCAGAGGCCAAAGGTTGAAGACAAGAAGCGTTGTCAAGGTCATAGTCAAAGGTCAGAAGCTGAGAAGTTTACAGGGCATCAGGATCCAGGAATCAGGGACTAGGATTCAGGAATAAAAATCAGGAACAAGTAACTAGGAACTCGGAGACGGGGGCAAACACTAGAACAACCAAGTGCAATGCTTGGGTATTTATAGGGAGAGTTGATTATGTGACCGGCCCCCACCCTGCTGGTGGAGCGCCCAGTAGGGACCTTGATTGTGCCAGGGCTTCACCCACACCCACCCTATTCTGTCTGACTCAACACACTACACAGGTGATCACATGGCGGGCCCTATCTTGCCACGCCACCATCATGGATTCCAGCTCCAACAGAGGAAACCAGATTAACAGAGCAGAGAGCACCGTCGGAGCAGGAGCCCTCCAATGACCTGCTTACAGGACGCATAGGCACGCTGGAGCAGGTAAGTAACGACGGTACCATGTCAGTAAATCCCTGCCTACATATCTATTATACCCTAAGTTGCTGAAAATGTGAGTAAATGCTGTAGCAGACATCACAGTGCCCATTAAGACCTGGGTCCACTACCACATGCCCAAATATTTGTGTAGGTCTGCATGCAGCCCATTGTGCTATAGATAAATTCTTCCATAGTACAAAGTTCCTCCATACAAGCAAGCAAGAAGTCCAGCGATAGCAGGGTGGTCTGCCGCCAAAATAGCGGTATTAGGGTTTTAGCAATGTTTCAAATTCTGATGGTCATATATTTTTTTTGTACGCTGTTACAATGGAGGTAATATGGTGGAGGAGGAAGGAGGCCAGTTGGAAAATGGGGAAGGGGTTTTGTTTTGTAATATGGATTTCAACTCACTAAAATTAAGAGTTTAGTAGACTGTCTTATTTTCTACTTAATTCAGAGTTAGAAAAAACACCTACAGCCTAAATATCCATTTAGTTCACCCTTGCACATAAACTGAAACTTATATGAACTGTGCTAACTGCTCTGTAATATGATATTGCATAATAACACAGATAATGAACTTACAGAACCTCTTTTTAACTGCAAAATAAAAAAATAAGGTCATAGAGAGTTGAACTTATGTTTAGAAACCAATGCAATAAATGTGCCCTTGCAGTTTATACATGCTAAGTGAGCTGCAGTAAGATGAAGTAATTACGTTGATCATGTCACCAGGCGCTTGGTTTTTCAAGTTGTATGATTTCAACTATCACATCGTATTTCTGATGTGTACTCAACAATCCTGGTGTTAGGGATTTATTTATAACATTCACATAAGGGAGTAACATAAAATGGAAACTTGGGCCTCAAGTTAATATTTTTGGATAAACTTTTCAAATAAAATCATATTTTTGGATAAACTTTTAAAATATTTTTTTCTAAATATTGCAATTCCCAAAAAATCCAACATATATAAAAATATATATCACTATATTAAAATAATATCTAAACATTAAAAAAATTAAAACTTTTAAAAAGTATATCATTTAAAAAGCGTATCCAAAAATATGAAAATTGAGGCATTAGGTCTTGATTTAATAAGGTTTCCAAATGATTCAATTTAAAACGTACAAATAATTTATGTACAAAATTTACCATTAATGTCTACGTAAATCTTTGTAGATAAATCATTTGGAAAGTCTTTCTAACAGTATTAAATCATTTGGAAAGCTTATTAGATCAAGGCCTTAATTTGATCAAACTAAATTAAATCCATAAAAAGACAATATAGGTCTTGGTTTAATATTGTCGGAGATGCTTTCCAAATGATGTACTATATTTGGGTAAAATGATGTAATATTATGAAAAATATTAGAATTTTGTAATATGTTGAGATTTTTTTGATACATTGATATATGTTTTTATACATGTTATATTTGTGTATATTTTACTATGTTTAAAAAATAATTTAAAAAGTTTATTCAAAAAGAGTAAACCATTTGTAAAGCTTACCAACAATATTAAATCGAGGCCAGTTTTAGTCAGTCTTTTTACTTCAAGCACCCATTGTTTCTGTGACAAATCCTCAGTATTAATATAAAGTTAGACAGTGTATCATATGGTAACCCGATTTTTTTTTTTTTTTTTTGAATTCTTTATTTTTGGAGTGCATGAAAATATAACACGAGGGCTCTACATGCCCCAACAGCAATGACAAGTACATAACCAGACATATGTTAACAGTTGGTCAGCATGCGTAAAGATCAGCACAATTTTTATATATAACAACATAAACAGATTTAGCGTTCCTGTCTAACCGATTAATGTATAACATGCTTGTTAGCAGGAGCTTTTCTAGGGAAGCTGGGTGAATGATTGCGGTCCAATAGAGAGTGAGTGTTTACTGCGAGAAGGTAGGTTATTTAGTGAGAGATGCCTCTCTACGTACAATACCGATTGAGAACTAGTAAAATAATAGAAAATTGAGCAAGCATACATCTAAGCAAGTTAGGTACACAAAATGCTATGATGCTCGGTAAGATAAGTTAGCGTTTCTGCAATATGTGAGCATGTTGTGCCATGTTTTGTAGACAGCCTGGATATGAGACTAGTCAATTGAGAGAACTTATGTAAGCTCATTACCGGTCTAACATTAATGTATGCATGCATTGATGACTGTATAGACAGTCTAGTGCATGTTGCTGATGATTAGTAAGAGTTAACAGGTACATCCGGTCTGCTGTGTCCCTATAGTATATGCAATCGCTTTGGTTAGAAACGATTGCATGGTTTGGGATCTGGTTAGAAACAGTGACTAAAATAACTAATTAAAATTAGAGTTCTAAGAAGATCTAAACTGAGACTGTTTCATGTATGCATGATCCTAGACCAGGTGAGAGGATCGCTTACCTCCTTGGTAGGAGTGGGTTGGCAGGCCTGGCAGCCGCTATAAATTGGCTGTATGAGTGGGCCGCGGCCCTAACGGTGATTTTGATGGGGCGCTAAGTAGTGGTTTTTGTGGCGTGTACCATTAAGCCTTCCTGGTTATGAGAGGAGGGTGGTTTGCTGCCGCGCCTTCCCTAACCCAAAGGTTGCGCTATTTGGAACGGGGGGGGGGTGGCGGTGGGGGTGCTCTCTACAGCGGCAAGATGGGCATGGGGGTCTGTCCTGTGTGCAGGGTACGTTAGCATTGTAAGAAACACCTAACAGTGTCACAGAATACTAGGAGAACAAGTCAAAAACAAAAGTTAAGAATAGAGAAAATAAAAACACTCTGTAACTAGGGGTCATACGGTCTGTTGGAGTCCAGTGGCTCCTTAGCCAGGTGGGTCTATCCTTCATGTCCCTGTGTTTCGGCCTGTGGCAGCGGTGGAGCGCGGCACAAATGGGACTATGTTGGAGACGTCCCAGGAGCAGTTAGGGGTCGGGTTAGAGGAGTCTATTGCTTTAAGTCCTAATTTACCAAGGAAAGTTTCTGCGTTTTCTGTCGATGTCAGTCGGTAAGTTGCTGCTCCCTTTGTAACTAATAGCACTGATGGGCCCCAGCGGTACCTAATTCCAGCCGCTCTGAGGGTCTTGGTGACTCGCTGCACTGACCGTCTCCAGGTTAAAGTAGCTCTACAAAGGTCCTGCAGGAAGGTGAGCTGCATGCCCTCGAAGTGGTACGGGCTCTGGCCGCCGAGCGCCGCCATCACCGCCATTTTGTCCCGGGTAGACTGTAAGCGGAGAAGGACGTCGCGGGAGGCCTCCGTTGGAGCTCTTGGTGACTTTGGGAGTCTGTGTACGCCTTCCACTAGAACAGTCTTCGCCTGCTTAGGGTTGAGAATTGTGGCTAAGAGGCGTCGGGTAAGTTGTGGCAATTCATTGTCGTCTATGGAGTCGGCAATGCCTCTAATTTTTATGTTGGAGCGGCGTCTTGCGTCGTCTAGGCCGTCTAGTCGTGCTTGTAATGCCTGATGTGAGGACTGGAGGTGTGTTAGCTTCTCCTCCGTTGCTTGTTGGCGTTCTGCCATAGCAGTTAAGTCTTCCTCGGCAACCCTCACTCTGCCAGTGACGGCGGTCACTTCCTCCTGCAAAATCGCCATGTCTGAGCGGAATAGGGTGCGCAGGTTCTGTAGAATATTAAGGATGTCGCCCTTGGTGGCCGGAGCTCGCAGGTCACCCATTGCTAGGCTCGAGATGGGGTCTGTAGCCTCTGGTATGGGGTCTGGAGCATCCAGTGTTTCCTCATCTGAGGATGAGCTTTGGGGATCTGGGGTCGCCGCCATTTTAGGTTTAGGCCTCGCCAGGAAGAGATCTCCTATTTTCCGGGATCCGTCCTCAGGGTGAGTTTTTAACTTTTTATTTCTTTTCCCCATGGTGTCGTTGTGTGTGGGGGCTGAGAAGTAGTCGGGTTGTCTCCGTGTGGATCGATTAATCTGCATATATCTCCGTTATTGCTCGGGAGCTCCGCAGGCATGCGACTGCTCTCGGTGCGATCCAGGCCACGCCCCGGTAACCCGATTTTAATGATTCATTACACCTGAAAAAGGTTCCCACAGCTAGCTTACATTTACATATATATTAAAGGAAACAATACAATTTAGAATGTAACAAAAGGAGCAGAAATCATTCTAACTAACATGGATAAGTATTTACAAATGCCAATTTAGGATATTTTGTATTTTTATAAAAATATTAGTGCCCTATCCCTCTCCCCATATCCCCTCAAAAATATTTTCAAATAATTTGACTTCTTATCTGGTTCTGCTGCGCGCTGCCGCCTCAACAGCCAACATAGAGTCGATAAGCCCTATTTAGGTGTTTCCATTAGCTCTCCTGAGCTATATTCTGCAGTGAAGGGTTGGTTCATTGTCTTAGAAAGTCAGTTGATCACTCACAACACACACACCTAGATTTCACCTGATTTTTGTTTGTTACTGACTGTGTAACCTTAATTCACTTATTATCCCCCATCCCTCAATTATTTTTTAGTCTTCTGGGATCCATGTTTCCTATGCCACGGATTCTCTTTGCAATGGCAAGAGATGGATTACTTTTTCAGCCACTGTCCAGGGTGAGCAATCGCCAGAGCCCAGTTGTAGCCACCATGGCTTCGGGAGTTGTGGCAGGTGAATAACAATGTTTAACTGTTTTATGATCAGATTTTTCTACAGGGAGTGCAGAATTATTAGGCAAGTTGTATTTTTGAGGATTAATTTTATTATTGAACAACAACCATGTTCTCAATAAACCCAAAAAACTCATTAATATCAAAGCTGAATATTTTTGGAAGTAGTTTTTAGTTTGTTTTTAGTTATAGCTATGTTAGGGGGATATCTGTGTGTGCAGGTGGCTATTACTGTGCATAATTATTAGGCAACTTAACAAAAAACAAATATATACCCATTTTAATTATTTATTATTACCAGTGAAACCAATATAACATCTCAACATTCACAAATATGCATTTCTGACATTCAAAAACAAAACAAAAACAAATCAGTGACCAATATAGCCACCTTTCTTTGCAAGGACACTCAAAAGCCTGCCATCCATGGATTCTGTCAGTGTTTGATCTGTTCACCATCAACATTGCGTGCAGCAGCAACCACAGCCTCCCAGACACTGTTCAGAGAGGTGTACTGTTTTCCCTCCTTGTAAATCTCACATTTGATGATGGACCACAGGTTCTCAATAGGGTTCAGATCAGGTGAACAAGGAGGCCATGTCATTAGATTTTCTTCTTTTATACCCTTTCTTGCCAGCCGCGCTGTGGAGTACTTGGACGCGTGTGATGGAGCATTGTCCTGCATGAAAATCATGTTTTTCTTGAAGGATGCAGACTTCTTCCTGTACCACTGCTTGAAGAAGGTGCCTTCCAGGAACTGGCAGTAGGACTGGGAGTTGAGCTTGACTCCATCCTCAACCTGAAATGGCCCCACAAGCTCATCTTTGATGATACCAGCCCAAACCAGTACTCCACCTCCACCTTGCTGGCGTCTGAGTCGGACTGGAGCTCTCTGCCCTTTACCAATCCAGCCATGGGCCCATCCATCTGGCCCATCAAGACTCACTCTCATTTCATCAGTCCATAAAACCTTAGAAAAATCAGTCTTGAGATATATCTTGGCCCAGTCTTGACGTTTCAGCTTGTGTGTCTTGTTCAGTGGTGGTCGTCTTTCAGCCTTTCTTACCCTGGCCATGTCTCTGAGTATTGCACACCTTGTGCTTTTGGGCACTCCAGTGATGTTGCAGCTCTGAAATATGGCCAAACTGGTGGCAAGTGGCATCGTGGCAGCTGCACGCTTGACTTTTCTCAGTTCATGGGCAGTTATTTTGCGCCTTGGTTTTTCCACACGCTTCTTGCGACCCTGTTGACTATTTGAATGAAACGCTTGATTGTTCGATGATCACGCTTCAGAAGCTTTGCAATTTTAAGAGTGCTGCATCCCTCTGCAAGATATCTCACTATTTTGACTTTTCTGAGCCTGTCAAGTCCTTCTTTTGACCCATTTTGCCAAAGGAAAGGAAGTTGCCTAATAATTATGCACACCTGATATAGGGTGTTGATGTCATTGGAGCACACCCCTTCTCATTACAGAGATGCACATCACCTAATATGCTTAATTGGTAGTAGGCTTTCGAGCCTATACAGCTTGGAGTAAGACAACATGCATAAAGAGGATGATGTGGTCAAAATACTAATTTGCCTAATAATTCTGCACTCCCTGTATATATAAAAATAACCAAATTACTTGCACCATAGAAGAGCAAATGTGATTGTTTTGTGATTCAGAATTTCTTCCTGGTGACAAAAAAAAAAGAGAAATGAATGATGGGGGAAATAAAATATGGATAGGGGACAGCCACTAAATGTTGATTTTACATCCAGATCGAGTGAGAAGTGACCGATAGAGGGAAAAAAGCAAGGAGGAGATGTAAAATAAACAAATATTAATATATATATATATATATATATATATATATATATATATATAGATATAGATATAATATATATATATGCATACATATATATGTATACGTATATAGCGGGTATAGAAAATATATGTATATATATTTATGAAGCAAATGGCATAATCTGTACATAATATTTATATTTTGCAGTACACTAGTTGGACCATATTTGTGCCTCTTTGGTTCATCTGAATCATTTCCTCGAATATGTTGCATTAAGATATTCAGACCACTTGGTCAACTATTGGACTACCCTTACCAAATGTTTTTTTCCCAGACAAAGGCATTCGGCTGAACCGTGCACAAGTCTAGGCATTAGCTACTAAATCCTCCTATGCAGGAGGATTCCTCAAGTTCACAAAAGCATCGGATCTCATGAAATTCCAGAGTTTTTAACAACATACCTTGTACCAGCAGATCAGGCTGACAGCAATATTACAAGTTTTAGGACCTCCTCATCCAAATGTACAGGAGGCTCCCTGTATAACATGTCATTAGCAAGAAACCACACATTTGTCAGTGTTGGTTTTGTTTCACATACTTATGTACTAATTTTTATTGCTTACAGCTCTCATGGCATTCCTTTTTGATCTGAAGGCTCTGGTTGATATGATGTCTATTGGAACCCTGCTTGCCTACACATTGGTATCTGCCTGTGTCCTACTGCTAAGGTAATGGAAATAATCTGAAACTGTAGAATTATAGCAAATAGGCAGTGCTGTGGGCAAAAAGACCTTGACTCACTCAAGAAGTCAAAATGGCAAAAGATACAAAAATTGCCCCTCTTTACTACAGTGATGTAAAATAGCACTTGCAGGCACTGGCGGATCCCCTCCCCGATGCTCTCCCCTGCCGGTTAATGCAGGGCTGGCCCTGTCCAAGCGCCAGCCCTGCAATATGCCTTCACGGAGCGGAGGGGAGATCAGAAATGGCAGCAGACAGGGGAGGAAAAGAGGACCCGAGAGCTCAGCATGCAGCTATGGGCTAGAGTTCACTCTCACCACTGCGACCACCAGGGATTCCCACGGACCACCAGGGATGGAGAAATGTCCCCCCTCCTCCCTCAGTAAAGGTAAGACGGGAGGGGGACATACATTTATTTTTATTTTTTTAAATAGATATATAAGAAAGCCCCCCTACCCTCCTCACCACACACTGCCCCACACCACACCCATACACTGCCCCCCCACCCACACACACACATACACTACCCCCCCCACACACATACATGCACTTCTCCCACATACACACATACACTGCCCCACATACACACACACTTCCCCCACACACACACACTGCCCCCTCATACACACATTGCCCCCCACACACACACAGCCCCCACACACACCATACACATTCAAACACTGCCCCCATACACACATTGCACCCCCCACACACACAAACACACTGCCCTCACACACACCATACACACTCACACAGTGCCCCCATACACACATCGCCCCACACACACATACACTGCCCGCCATACACACTCTGCCTCCACACACACCATACACATTCACACACTGCCCCCCATACCAAGGCAACGCTCCATGCGGCACTCACACCGCGAGACTTGCAGTGGAGGAGAAGGGAGCTGACCGGACCAGAGGAGAGAGAAAGGAGCTGACAGGAGCTGCAGGAAAGGTAAGTTACAGCTCTCTGCCAGCCCCCTCCTACACAGCCCACCCACTGGACCACCAAGGAATGAGAGCCCCCCCCCCCTGGCCAGCTAACAAGCAGGGAGGGGGGACAAAAAAATATAAATAAAAATTTAAATAACAATAAAATAAGACAAATTTAATAACATTAAACTAAAATAAAAATAATAATAATTAAAAAAAATGCCCCCCCCCCCACCAAGGCTCTGCATCACATACACACTGCACTCATACACACACACTGCATTCATACACACACACTGCACTCATACATACACACACACACACACACTGCACTCATACACACACACACACTGCACTCATACACACACACTGCATTCATACACACACACATACTGCACTCATACACACACACACTGTATTCATACAAACACATTGCATTATACACACACACACACTGCATTCATTATATACACACACTGTAAATAAATATTCAATTAATATAATTTTTTCGGGGGATCTAATTTTATTTAGAAATTTACCAATAGCTGCTGCATTTACCACCCTAGTCTTATACTCGAGTCATTAAGTTTTCCCAGTTTTTTGGGGTACAATTAGGGGTCTCGACCTATATTCGGGTCGACTTATACTCGAGTATATACGGTAACTGTATTAGCCATCCACATCACAGCAGTGTGTGCAGGGTTACTATGAACCCTTTAAAGGTCAATGGCAATATAATTGCTTTATAACAAATAAATGATACAATCTATTTTCAAAATGATCTGTATAAGCTCATTTAAATGTAACTGGTCTGTGTACAGCTATATGCATGCTATACAGCTACCTATATACTGCTCTGTAAAGACTTTGTAAATTGCAACATTCTCCTGCTATTTACATTTCAATCACACTTCTCAAACATTTAGCAAACATGCTAAATCAATGCCAAGAATTGATTGGCAAAAGAGAGGGGATAACATGTTATTGAGGTTTTTTTTTTTTAGCCAAAACATTCTGCTATCACAAGTATAGATAAGATGTTCTTTAACCAAGTATCATTAGGTAATTTACACCATGTATTCTAGTATATGATAAACTGGAAACATATGTCACACTAGTTGCATAAAACACTGTGGAATGTGATTGATTAGAATATTTTCTTGAATTCTTTCAGCTGCTGTAACAGCTTTAAGATATTTAAAGTAGCCAACTGTGGGGAAGATTTATCAAAGTAAGACCATGTGCTATTCTGGGGCAAAGTCCAAAATAAGGCGCAATCACCATGGAAACAAATTTGTCTCTTATGGTTTAGCACTTTGTACCCAGAATAGTCCTTGTATTGCCATCATAATAATATACTCTATTGTTACAAGACTCAGGTCTAGTGGTACAGTAGTTCACTGGAAAAGTGGATGTTAGGAATTAGCAGCTTTAGGCCCATGCCCCTTTGAAAGGCCCACGCCTTTAAAAGGTGCATTATACATTCTGCAGGAATGTCAATGTTTTCATTGCAGGGTTAATCTGCTATAGTGGCGAAATAGTGAAGTTAAACCCCACTATTAAATCAGATGATCTCATATATACATGCATACTAGCCTCCCTATTCTTTTTTTATGGGAAAACATTGAATTGACCATCGTTCTCAATGAGCTCAGCTAAAGAGATAGAGTTGAATCCTTGAGACCAGTGCTATGAGGGAGAAAAAGTAAGTAAAGTCATCTAAACAGTGACTAGGGCACTATAGGATTAGGAACACACACTTGTATTCCTAACCATAAAGTGTTTCTTTAACAGCAGTCCAAGTCACATTCAGGCACACTCCTCTCATTGCTCCTTCAGGTCTTGCACCTTCTAATTGAACCAGAGAGCTGTTTATGGAATATAATTTCATATCGTAACCAGCACTCTATGTCAAATAGTTGTACATGGTAAGAGCCCATTGGCAGCACACACTGCTCACCAGGTAGGGGTAAGTAACAAAAGTTAGAAATGGAAAGGGAACAAATATCAAGGGGGACCGAAATGGGTAGAACAAGATGAGCAGTTATGAAAATGAGGACATTGAAGGGTACCTGGGGTCAGAAAAGGAAAAAGTGACAGGTCTATTGAAGGGAGAAGTAACAGGAATATACAGGTGAGGTACATGCAGATTAAAAACACAGAGAAAGGTGGGGAACTTGTAGAGTGTGAAAAACGCGAGAAGGAAGACTGATGGATTATGGGGTAACAGTAGTTTTTCATAGGCAGGTGGCAAAACAGTTATTTGTGAGAGAGTTGTAAAGACCAATCAAATGCTAGGATGAAAACGATGTGATAAGTTTAAATGAGAGAAAGAAAATTAGATTGGAGTAGGCAAGAGTGGGGACAGAGACTGATAAAGAGTAAAAAACTAAAGTGGAGGATATCATTATAAAAAAGTAATTACAATATCATTATAGATGTTTCTGCTTTGATGGTGCTTCTAAAGTAGCCACTTTAACCTATAAAAAAATTGGCAAGTGTTTCAACGGATTTTGTACATCCAGACAAAAGTTGCAGTTTGGTGAATAACGCTGTTAATTACTGGATGTAAAACAGGTAAGTTAACAGGTATCTCTGGAGATGGGTTTATATATATTTATACATACATTTAGATTGTCAAGATTTGGATGTCGTTAGGCCCATTATTTTCCCATACATCCTAATATTGGGTGGTATCAAATTGGGATGGAAAATGAAAGGGCTGACCAACCTAACAGAACCCTGTTGACCACGAATACAGGACACTAGGGAGCTAAAGTGGGACCGCGGGACAACCACAAAGTCAGGACTGTCCTTCTGAGAGAGGGACTGTTGTGAGAAATGTTTTCTTCAGCCCAAGGGCCACGAGGCCTTGCGTTTCTAAATCAAACAAAAAAATTATGCTAGCACATGTATCAGATATTCTATAATATGTAAATGATTGTGTAACTGTTGCATTGTTATTTCCACAGATATCAATCACAAACAGACCTGGATCAGGCAACAAAAGGTGACAATGTGGATCATAACAAGATTATAGTAATTCAGACTGCAAAACTGCCTTCAAGACACTCCACAACACTGGTGACCCGTAGCGTCCTTACAATAGGTTAGTACATTCCATCTTCTGGGAGGTGTCCGTTGCTACATTGGGAGACTTACAGGAAATAGAGACACTGCATACACACTGATCAGCCACAACATTACAAACCACTGACAGGTGACGTAAATAACATTGTTACAATGGCATCTGTAAGGTGGTGGGATATATTAGGCAGCAAGTGAATAGACAGTTCTTGAATTTCATGTGTTGGAAGCCAAAAATTGAGCAAGAGAAAAGATCTAATTGACTAAACGACTGGGTCAGAGCATCACCAAAACTGCAAGTCTTGTGGGTTGTTCCCGGTATGCAGTGGTTAGTACCTATCAAAAGTGGAGCAGGAAAAGGACAACATGTGAACCAGCATCAGTGTGCTTAAGGCTTATTGATGCATGTTGGGAGTGAAGGTTAACTCTTCTGATCCAATCACACAGAAGAGCTACTGTATCTCAAATTGTTAAAACGTAATCCTGACCATGATAGAAATGTTCCACAACACACAGTGCATCACAGTTTGCGTGTATGGGGCTGCGGTCAGAGTGTGTCAGCAAGATACTTACCTTAGTGAACTAAGGTATCACATGACACCCTAAACCGGCCACCGTTTCCCCCTGCTCACTCCTTTGGCCTCTCTGACACCCGCTACTGTGATCACTCCAAGGATCATAATCACTACAGACAACTGTAGAGGCTATTGAGCCAGGTGTGTCTCGGCACCCTCCCACAATAAGTAGTCAACGGTTTCAAAATTTGCATGCGGTTCGCCAGACAGCCACAAACCCCTTCTCTAGAGTTTGAAAGCTCTTGCAAGGAGGTTCTGTTATCTCCAGTGAGCTAAGACCTGTCATGCAGGCCAGCTCATTGGCTGAGAGCATCAGCTGAGCGCTCTCTGCCAGTAGGCTCCTACTTTCCCAGTTTGGCTAAGCTCACTGCAGGAGGACTGCTGTTATGATTTTGAGCAGGTCAGGTAAGAGACTTTGGCCAGTGTTAACAACAGAGGCTTTATTGGTGAATTTGGACATATTAGAAAACAGCAGGATATCTTATAAATGAAATAATAGGGAGAAGGAAAATAAGAAAAGAAGACTTTAGTGAATCAGCCCCCTCTTGGAAGGAGTACTGATAATGTATGGAAATAGCACCTTGCAGTATTAGAGGCAAAGTCCATGGTTGGTGTAAATTTGATTGGCAGGATAAAGCAGAGTAGAAGTGTAGGTTAGGCTGGCTTGGAACAAGTTGGTATAAAGCTGGTTAACAGGATAGAAGTGTAGGTTAGGCTGGCTTGGAACAAGTTGGTATAAAGCTGGTTAACAGGATAGAAGTGTAGGTTAGGCAGGTTTGGAACAGGTTGGTATAAAGCTAGTAAGCAGGATAGAAGTGTAGGTCCACAGGAATGTTTACAGGAGCCAGGAACTAAAGTCTTTCAGGATGAGCATCAACTTCATTGTAAAGGCCCGGTGGTAAGTTGGGTGTAGCCTTTTGTAGCTTCTTGATTAGCCCAGGCAGGTGAGGATGATGAAGGTTAGTGGTTAGGGGGGCCACTAGTGGTGCAGAGCTGGGACTAGTTCATATATCAACAGGAATAAACAAACAAACTTAGTTGTCACACTGCAGGTAAGTTGTCATGTTTTCATAAAAAGTTTGACTACTTAGGCAAGGCATCAGGCTATTCCTTGCACCATAACTATCTTTTAGAGCGTATCCATAAACTCATTCTACAAAATGACACTAGTGAGAATAAATATATGTAGTCACAACAGTAATCAGTGTAGCATTTATAGTTTAATGAAGAATGTAAAAAGCTAGTCTAACACAATTAGTCTACCAATATTATCACTGTATCACGGTACCAATTGTAACATCTGTATCACTGTATTAGCACTGTTTTATTATACTGCCTTATTTGAGCTACCTATGGAGGGTTTGGCTTTTTTAGGTCCTAAGTGTATTTGCTTTATAGGGACAATGTGAGGTAGTTTATCTATAGTCTTATTTGTTTCCTTGACTATATATATATATAATAAAATATGTTTACTTACTTGCAGCTCTCCTGGTCTGTATTGCAAGCGTGTTATCAACAGTAGGGTCGAAATGCATATTATCGGGCAGGGCATGGTGCACCATTCTACTCGCATTTACACTTGTTGGCATCATAGGAGCCACATTTCTCATATGGAGGCAACCACAAAACCAGAGTAAAGCTGCTTTTATGGTGAGTCTAATGTCTTCATAACCTTCTTGGCTTGTACAGGACATTCATCTAGTTTAGTAAACCTTTTGAAGTAGTCTTTAAAGGCCAGTGGCCATGAGAGTCCAGACAAGGAGGGCAGGAATGCAATTGCACCCTGGGCCACTAGCATGGCTGGGCTAGCAAGGCATTGATGAGTTATAGCCTCAAACCATTATTCAGAAAATTTAAAATAGCAGGAATTGTGTTAGGATATCTGTTTACAGAGTTCTGCAAGAATGAGGCAGCAGAAAGAAAATGTGCAGGGCCCTTGCTACCTGGACACCGTGTGGGTTTGTGCATGGGCTGGCTACTGCAGCTTTAAGAACTGCAGAGCTCACTCCCTGGAGTGTTTTAGGTCTCTGTGTGACAATTGGAAGCCGTATTTGCTGTTACTGAGGAATCCTCTAGTGACGATGATATGTTCTTCAGACCGAATAAAAGGTTGACTAAAATCCATGTGCCAAAGTCTCAGTAATATTTGGAGACAGATACTGACACAGGTTAATAACAGCACTGAATGCTATAATCAGGACACTTGGGTCGAACTATTTGAGTTAAACTGTACAGCAAATAGTATAGGAACTGATAAACAAGTGACAGCTTTCCTGACATCCTAAGGCCCATTGGCTTACAGCACTTTAAAAGGACGCTCTAGTGCCCAACTCCACTGCCCAAATACAAAAAAAGAAAAGAAAAAAATGTTCATGGATATAACCCCAATGAAAACATGCATTTATTTAATGATGCATCTTTTTTATTGGGGGTATATCTAAAAACAGCTTGCAAAAGCCTGAGATCTTTTGTCTGAAGCCTTTGCAAGCCTTCCCCTTTTTATGCAATCTAGACTTTCTGTGGCTGTCCAATCACAGACTTCCCACTGCAGCTCAATGAGAATTCTTTACAAGGCAGTAGCTCCGGGAAATTGCTGCCTCTTGTGTGTAGCCCTACTGAGTTAAACAACCAGGAAGTAACAGGACCAGATCGATTGACAGCTGCGGTGTGTAATCAGGTTAATTCCTAAAAGTCAAAAACAAATGGTGGGAATAACAGAGGTGAGTGCTGAATAAATGCTGCCTCTCTAAGGCTCACATCGAGAAGACCTCACACAAGACAAAGCCAAAGAAAATTCAAATGTAGGAATTTCCTATATATATATATACATACACACTAGAGGGCGCCAGATATCAGCAAAATATTTATTTATTTACCAATCTTGCTAATTGTAATGTATTTCTAATGTATTGTGTGTAAATATGTGAGTCTATGCAGCTTTGTTAATGTATGCAGGTATATAAACAATGTTAGGAGTAATTAAGATAAAGGGAGTTCAAGATTATATATGGTTTAATGTCAGAATTAGATGAAAACATGTTTAGTGTTAAAAATATTAAAATATTGAGAGGGGTAATAGTTGTGGTATAATTGGTGTTTAGAATTACTGGGTTCAGAGTTAGAGAGGGGTTAAAATTTGTATTGGGGTACATGGTGTGTATAATTTGTACGAGGAGTGAAACCTAGGTTTCAGGTAATGGCTTTTGTTTTAGGAATAAGCATCTCCTAAAGAGGATTTTCAAACAGCTTCATTTCCTGTGTCAGAGAAAGTACTCACCTCCTTTGGTCAAAAATGATCAAGCGTAAGAAAAATACACCAGACAAAGTAATCCCTACTTTATCTTATGGTTTAAAGAAAACTAGATCACATAGGAAGAAAAGCATGATAGTGCCGCTTTTACTCATAAATGACAGGGAATAGCAGTATACACCAACACCACTTCAGTGTGCTAAAATAGTTTTGGTGCTTACAGTGTCCCTTTAATTAAGGAGCTTTTAAACTGAGAAATGCTTGTATTATACCTATAATGTTGAAATAACTATTTAATTGATTAGTCTAAGAACCATTATAGTGGTTATGGTGCTAGCAGGTTATTGGTGATGTCCCTTGGTTCTATATGAAACATTTCAGCAATTTTACCGCAATCCCCCGAGGTATGGTGCTCACAGTATTGCCAATGCCTTAGTAATACTACTGCATTAGTAATGTCATAGCTCTTCATTACACTCAGATGTTTTGTGTCAGATGAGCTCTGCTTCTGACCGCCGAGGATATAAAGATGACTGTCCCAATATAGAAAGGGTAACCCAGGATATCTCCTGTAAAGAGATATTCACTTATATGTATGTATTACAAAATAGTACACAAAGAATATATTACATGTCATCTTTTAAACAAAAATTAGCTACCTCAATTGCAACATACATTTTGTGTTTCAATTTATAAAAAAAAAAATTATCAATATTAACTATATCACAAAAGGAATATTTTTTTTTTAAAATGTAATCTCTTTTGTTTTTTTCATAACATAGGTTCCATTCTTGCCATTTTTACCAGTACTTAGCATTCTGGTTAACATATATTTGATGGTTCAGCTTAGCGCAGACACCTGGCTTCGTTATGCTATCTGGATGATTCTTGGTAAGAGAAATGCACATCAATACTGCTTTTTTTAATGATGTTAGATGATGTATAGTTCAAGTGCAGTGGATATAATCATAAAAATCATGGGGATATAAGGATTTAAGTAAAGTTCATGCAAACAAATAACCAAAGCAATTATTTTCATTTTGTTTTTACATTTTTTTATATATTTTGTTGTCGATGTTACATTGTGACTCCAACATTTAGAGCCTAAAACTAGAAACTACTTTACTAATGCATGTTCTCACTGGCTTTTTTTTTAATATTAGCAATTAAGTGTAACAGGGATCCGAAAAAATTAGAAGACAAGTCAAGGTTACCAGATTTCAAACAAAACATTAAACAAGCCATATTGAAGCACACGTCACAACACATGCAGTAGAGAGCTATAGAACCACAACAGGACATCATTGTCCAGATTTCTCAAACCACGCTCTGAATGAGTCTGAATTTGGGTTGGGTTTCTGCCGGACTGAACGCTGCTGAACAGCTGAAATCTAGATCAGAATTGTTAAAATTGTAGCTTAAAATCAGGGTCTGGATTTTAAAAATCTAAACGATTTGACTGATGGCAGTGTGGACTGACAGTAAGAAAATAGTAAACAAAAAACCTTTGGCAATCTGATGGGTAACCACCACAATTAATAAGTTAAAAATAAAAAAGGCCAATAGGATTATAAAGCTCCATTATGCCCCCACATGTCATGCGGCATGGTGAGGGCATGTCTACTAAAGGCTGCTCACTGTCATAATAAGGCGGTATGGTGCCCCCACCTATGGCCAACTGGGGAGTGGGGGCTATTAAATAAAAAAAGCAGTTGGAAGACACTTTAGTGTGCCTCTTGCCCCAAGCTATTGACAGCAGGTGGGGCTAGTATATTAGTCAGAGCGCTCTGATTGATTGGCTTGCTGAAAAGCAAGTCTCTATTCTATTGTGGCCGCCCATGTTTGCCTACCTCTGCGGGAAGATTCCATGCCTGCTGTATGTAGCGCAAGTACATCTTTGTGCTGTCTGCTTCAGGTACAGATCAGTGTTTCTTCTTCTGGATGTGATACCAGCATTATTATGAAGCACACCATGTGGCTGCATTTGTTCCTGCAGGCAGAAACACTGGAATCAAATATCTGTTGACTTTTTTGCCATGAGAACAATCTTTTTTTACCCACTTTCCACTAGTGAACCAATCTAATTATTAATTTTAGAAATATGCAGAATATTTATTGAAGCCGTCTTTTGCAGGT
This sequence comes from Pelobates cultripes, assembly GCA_933207985.1. Lineage (NCBI taxonomy): Eukaryota > Metazoa > Chordata > Amphibia > Anura > Pelobatidae > Pelobates > Pelobates cultripes. Next base: position 196,304,625 of record OW240914.1, read on the forward strand.
TTTCTGATCTACTTTGGCTACGGTATTCACCACAGCACAGAAAGGCTGAGCACCCCAGAATTCACTGAGGAGAAGATAAATAATTATGCAGCAGATATGGGGTCCAAGACACAGTTCTTTGAAGTGCAGCTTGGTCAATAAACACACCAAAAGTTTGCAAAAGTTCAAAATTGGAACACTGTTTAACTATGATATCCTTTTTTTTTTTTTACACAAGGTTTCAGTGACGTGAGTTCAACCAGAAACACTAAAAGTGCAAATTAAATGCACAAAAATGAAGTAACCAAACTGAATTAACAATGGATGAATATTAGATTTGTTGTGGTAATGGACTTCTCTGTGCAGGCACCAAATATTTCTACTAATAGTCCCATTATTAGATACTTAAAATATCACTGGATTCACATAAATCATAAAAATGTAACAAATTCAATATTGATTGCCTATATATTAAACACTGTAATATGAACTGCAAGAGGTACTGGGGCTTATTCACTGAAAACAAAATTGTAGTGAATGGAAGACTAACAGCTCCATTTATTATACACAAAATTGTTATTTTCTGACGTAAATTTTTACAACATCAATCTGTCTAGAGTTCCTTTCAGAGTATAAGTGCTTTACAGAAAACTATAGAAACTGTAACAACATTTGTTATTCATTAAATGGCATTACAGTTTCACAGACTCAAAAAAAGCTAATTTGGTAAAGTTAATGGTAAATTACGAATGCGATAAAGTGTATGGTGTCGCTTGGACAAACTACACCTGTGCAAGTAGCCCCTTCCTTGCTGCAATGCGCTGATCTACTCTATGGCACTGAAAGTGAAAGTAAAATAAGGTCTAAATGCTGATCATATAATTTACATGGCTAGCTTGTAATAACATGGAGAACTGATCAGGTCATGCCATAAAATAAATAAATAGAAGCATGGGGTTCCCTGAGACCCACATAAAAACAGCTGAGGCCTATTGAGGGTGCTCTCCTTCTACACCTAATTGATTATGGCATGGCTAATACTATTAAAAGGAAAGCAGAAAATGCCCCATCTCCTGAGTTTTATAAATAAATGAGCCCTTAAGGAGCAAGGAGATGAAAGAGGCCACTGCCATCAGGGAACACTATTGCCATTGAGGGGTTTACGTGGTCTCCAGCAATCTCTAGGAAGGTGGTACATGTCAAAGAAACATCCACATGAATACCAGGATCCAAGGTTTCCAAGCTGAACATTGCCCAGAGCATAACACTCCCTCCGCCAGCTTGACTTATTCCCATAGTACATCCTACTGCCATCTCTTCCCCAGGTAAATGACGCACATTCACTCAGTCATCCACCTGATGTGAAATAAAATGTGATTTATCAGACCAGACAACCTTCTTCCATTGCTCCATGGTCGAGTTCTGATGCTCACATCTCCATTGAAGGTGGTTTTGGTAGTGGACAGCCCCATGCGCAGCAAATTGTGATACACTCTGTGTTCTAACACCTTTCTATCATGGCCAGCATTACGTTTTTCAGAAATTTGAGCTGCAGGAGCTCTTCTGTGTGATTGGTCTTTGCTTCCCACATACATCAATGAGCCTTGAGCACCCATGACACTAATGCCGGTTCACTGGTTGTCTTTCCATGCATCCATTTTGGTAGGTACTAATCACTGCATACCAGGACCACTCCACAAGGCATGACGTTTAGGAAAAAATCTGACAAAGTCAATCATCTAGCCATCACTATTTGGCCCTTGTCAAAGTCGCTCAGATCTTTTTACTTGCCTAAGTGCCTAATAAATTCTACCTCTTGACAGGTGCCCTTACAATGATATAATCAATGTTATTCACTTCACTTGTCAGTGGTTTTAATGATGCTTACAGGGTTCTTTACTAAAGTGAGAATTTAACGTGAGTTTCAAATATAAGGTGAAAGTAGCGGAGCTGGAAAATTTTCTCAGGTTTATTCACTAACGTGAGAATTCAGAGTGTATTTTAAATTTGAGGCTAGAAAAGTCAAACTGGAAAAAATCTCAAAGTCAGCTTTGCTCCCACTTTGTCCTAGAATTTGAAAGTCACTTTGAATGTAACTTTTAGTTTGACTACTCTTGCTTGAAATTCATTTTGATTTCACTATGAAGTCTCACTTTACTAAATAGATGGTTAGGGGTGCCCTACATGTTCTACCTTCCTGCCTCAAAGAAGCCTGAGAAAACAAGTGGGATCTCCTTTCTTCATTACTGTGAGCCATGATAGGAAATATCACAGATCTTGTCACTGATTTGTGCCGCCCGGCAAACTGAATTGAAAATTGCAAAATTTTGGTCAAAATTGCCTATCTGCAAAAATTCTCCAATTCAGCTATAGTCACAACTTGACTGGTTTATCCTCCATTTGTAATTCAGTGTTCAATTCACAACACATTGTTTTTTATTGAATAAGCCCACAGAGTGATATTGTGTATTACAATTTTATCTCTACCATTAAATACTGTACGTAAATTCAGAGTCGGGCCAGTTAGCCATAACAGGTGAAAAACCGAATGTATAATATTATAATAATAATTTTAAACAGAAAAATAAACCCTACTTCTATCTGTTGTGCAGGTCATCAACATTTTGGGAATTAGTCACTTTATTGTGTTTTGTGGAAATTATAGGGCAACGTGGTCAATCTGGAATAAATCTCCAACTTAATTGTTTTTTTGCTTTCTATTTTGAGATAGGTTTAACTTAACATTTGCAATTCCTTTGAAAGTTTTCAATAAATCTTAGTTTAGTTAATAAACCCCTTTTGTACCCCTTTTCTTACTTTTTTTCTCTCCTTATATTCAAATGACTAGCAGCATCAATGTCTGGGCACAAATAGTTATAAAGGTCGATCCTGCTAAATTTCTCTAACTATAACTTGATTCCATTCTGTTGGCTGAAAACAGTGGATATTATCGACTGGATAATGACAATATTTTTATTGAATTTTGACTGGGTTTAATATCAGTTGAAATTCTAGCAGCCAAACCCATTAATCGGCTGGACTTTTTGAGAAATATCTTCTGATAAATATGCTTTGGAGGCACGTTTATCAGCCTTTTGTTACTGACTAATCCTATTAGTTATTAAAAAAGAAATGAAACAAAAACTTGTGGTGGTCAATGGGACCACCACATTAGTACAAACCCATACCCCTACTCTTCATGCTGCTAGTGGGGGCATATCCCCCCACTTTATTATTTTAATTACAGCCCCACAGTGGTGGCTGGGGGGGGTATGCTTTAAATTGAAGCCCCATGTGGTGGACTTGCATCATGTTCCCCTGTACATTACCTGAGACTGGGTAGCAATAGCTTCCCAGTCACTATTCTTTTATTACAGCAAGCAGCTACTGGCAGTTTGCTGTTTAGCAGACATACCCCCATTTACAACATGGTGAATGAGGACATGGGGAGGTGTTAATTCTCCTTTGTACTAATGTGGGTTTCATGTCTCACCCACCGGCTTTTTTTGATTATTGCCTTTTTTTTCAATAACTTTTTGCTGCAAATATTATGTCCTTGATAAATGGCAGTGAATTGTTGAATCTGATCTTTTCAATGCTAAATTAAATATAGATCTTTGATATTATGAGAAAATCAATATTTATTGGCTCCAGATACAACTTTAGCAAAAGCAATTAAATAGATTTGAACCAACAAAATGCTAATTGGTAGTTGATAAACTGCCAATAAATGTTACTAGTCGTATTGTAATTGATGCCCATATCTAATGATCCCATACTTGTTGTAGCCCCTGTAATGTTATAACATGATGTACAGCTCAGATGCAAAATGTTTCCTCATTAATACAAATATCTGATTAAGTAACCAAACTACAGCTTAATTCAGACTAAATATGTTACAAGAACTATCTTCTCACAAAATAATGCTTAGAGACTCTCCTCCAGTAATGGTGAAATTTACACCATTTCCATTTCAATCCCTTACTTACTTTAATCAATCAGGTCTCTTGTGGGGATGCAGTAAAGGGAGTCTCTTGGGAGCTCAGCTATCAATAATAAAATGCAGCCAATATTTCTTCCTATCTCTATTTATACTCGAGTGTATATTATTATTATTTTTATTTATAAGACATCAACAAATTCCACAGCTCTGTGGATGAACAAATATTTAATTGGAACAGGAACAGAGGGGTTTTGGGCCCTGCTCAATGAGGAAGTGGGGTAAATGCTAGAGGAAGTGGGGTAAAGTGACAGTAGTATATTAATGCGACAGAATTTTAGATGAAGAGGTCGTGTATGGCTGTCGATTTAATATTGCTGCAGATGAAGCTGGCGTTCCAGAGTGCACACTGTTCAGACCAAGATACCTTGAATAAATAAAGAGGGAGAGTCCCCCATAAAACAGAATTAATTAGAGATATAGGGGAGAAAAAATACAGATAGAAAAGGAGAAATCCATCCAACCTATTTCTCTTGGTTACATAACATCTCATATATTACAACACTGCATATAGGCACACAATCCCAAAAGGATCATTAAAGGTGTTATCAAACGCTGCACTTTAATTGAATATAGAGAGAAAAGATATCCTTCTCAGAGAATTCCTCTTGGGTACTGGTGTATGGAAAGCTGAAATAGGTAAGTGCAATTGTTAAAACATAACGAGGAAATATCTATTATATGTAGCAGGACAAAAATGTAATTGAAATGGATAAACCAATAGGCTTTATTATAGTTGCCTAAAATGTATTAGCCACAAGTTGTCCTGACTGTATAGATGGTAGTTGCAAGCTGATATGGCGGTTAGCAGATAGATAACTCTCAGTTCCAAAACAAAAATAAGTACAAAGGTCTAAAGAAATGGATATCTAAGTAAATTGTGTCAAATAATAAGCCTAAACCTTCACAGTCCAATAATCGACCTTGCTGTTGTAAAATAAATAGGGAGAGATCATCTAAACTGTTGCTTAGTGTAAGAGTCTATATGGGGTGAGTGGTCCAGCTTGGAACCTAAGTACTATACAATCAAATAGCAAGATAATAGCACATCATAAGGGAGAAGAGACATCCATCAACTGCTGATTGTAGGTAATACATGGGCTGTAGTGGAACAATAGTTTAGAATAATGCCACCTATAAAGTATAGCGTCACCCCGTTTGATTATTTTGGACTAAAAGGTGCAGTAATTCTTATATATAATATTTCCACATCTCACTGACACACACATATACTCAGTACAAACACACTCACTGACACACACACAAGTTCACAACAGAAAAACTAACCGACACACACACAAGCTCACTTACAGACACGATCACTGATACATAGACACATTATCACTACAGACATGCTCACTAACACACACATACTCACTACAGAAAAGCTAGCTGACACACACATGCTTGCTTACACAAAAGCTCACTGACACACACACAAGCTCACTGATAGTGATGTCCCGAACGGTTCGCTGGCGAATAGTTCCTGGCGAACATAGCGTGTGCGCGTTCGCCACCGACGGCGAACATATGCAATGTTCGATCCGCCCCCTATTAATTTACTAATACTAAGTAAAAATGACTTAGTATTAGTAAATTGTGCCCCTACTCGCAATACCGCGAGTAGGAGCATGTCTATTAAACAGTGAGCAGCCTGTGGCTGCTCACTGTTTAAAAAAAAAAGCCCCCCCCCCCGGTGGGGGCCCTAAATACTAATAGGGGGGGACCTATTGTCCTCCCCCCGGCCCCCACCCCTGAGCGGTGGGTGGGGGCCCTAAAAATACCAATAAGGGGGGGACCTATTGCCCCCCCCCCGGCCCCCACCCCTGAGTAAAATGACACAGAGCACTGTGATTGGATGGCTTGAAATCCATCCAATCACAGTGCTCTGTGTCATTTTACACAGCGTGGGAAAGTTCTTTGGAATTTTCCCACGCTGTAAAATGACAGTAGTAGCCATCTGAACAGTTAAATAGGTGTCATTTCACACAGCTGAAAGTTCACCTTCTAAGACGCTGTAAAATGACACAGAGCACTGTGATTGGATGGCTTTCAAGCCATCCAATCACAGTGCTCTGTGTCATTTTACACAGCGTGGGAAAGTTCTTTTGAATTTTCCCACGCTGTGTAACATGACAAAAAGCACTCTGATTGGCTTAAACCCACCAATCAGAGTGTTCTTAGCCTAATTGCAGGGCATGGCAAGGCTTTATAAGCCTTCCCCCGCCCTGCAGAGCTCAATTGCAGAGCCTCCACGGGTAGAAGATGGATTATTTTTTACCGGTTTTTCTTTTTCTTCTGGTTTTTTTTTTTGCACTCTGGATTTTTATTTTATTTAAATTCGACGGTTATGATGGTTTTTATTTGGCCTTTTTTGGGGCTGAAAAATGAAGATTTGAGAAAAAAGAAGACGTCGAATGGTAAGTTTAATTTTATTTTACAGGTTAGTTATTTTATTCCCCCCTCACTATTTTTTAGGGTGAGGGGGGTAGGTAGGGACTTTTTCTTTGGGTGGGGGGTGGGTGACTAGGGGCTTGGGGACCCCTAGTCACCCTGGGGGGGGGAAATGACTTAGGGCCCCCACCGCTAGGGGGTCGGGAGACAGCAGTTCCCCTCATTACCTTGCAGTCCCCACCGCAGCCCAGGGTGCGGCGCCGGGAGGACGTAGGTCCCCCTCATTACCTTGTACCAGGGTGGAGCCCGGGGGAGTGACTGCAGGTCCCCCCTCATTATCTTTGTGGCCCCCACCCGCCGCCCAGGGGTGGGGGCCGGGGGGGAGGACAGTAGGTCCCCCCCCTCATTATCTTTGTGGCCCCCACCCGCCGCCCAGGGGTGGGGGCCGGGGGGGAGGACAGTAGGTCCCCCCCCTCATTAGTCTTTATGGCCCCCACCCGCCACCCAGGGGTGGGGGCCAGAGGGGGGGTGGACAGTAGGTCCCCCCCCTCATTATCACTATGGCCCCCACCCGCCGCGCAGGGGTGGGGGCCGGAGGGGGGGTGGACAATAGGTTCCCCCCCTCATTATCAATATGGCCCCCACCCGCCGCGCAGGGGTGGGGGCCGGAGGGGGGGTGGACAGTAGGTCCCCCCCCCATTATCAATATGGCCCCCACCCACCGCGCAGGGGTGGGGGCCGGGGGGGGCAGTAGGTCCCCCCCCTCATTATCAATATGCCCCCACCTGCCGCCCAGGGGTGGGGGCTGGGGCGGGGAGGAGAGTAGGTCTCCCCCCCTTCAACCAATAAGAGTCCCTGTGGGTTTTAAAATTCGCCTGCCCATTGAAGTCTATGGCGGTTCGCCCGGTTCGCGGGTTCGCGAACATTTGCCGAAGTTCGCGTTCGCCGTTCGCGAACCGAAAAATTCACGTTCGCGACATCACTACTCACTGACACATACACATGCTCACTACAGACAAGCTTGCTGACAGACACATGTTCACTACAGACACACTCACAGACACACTTGCTCACTACAGAAACACTCACTGACACACTTGCTCACCACAGGCACACTCACTGACACACTTGCTCATCACAGACACACATTTACTGCCACACTTGCTAACCACAGACATACTCACTGACACACTTGCTCACCACAGACACACTCACTGACACACATGCTCACCACAGACACACTCACTGACACTCACTAAGCTTAAGCTTACCTGTCACAGAAGGCTGTGGGTAACTAGGAGCACTGAAAGGTGAAGACTCCATGTCCTCTTCCTTATGGCGATGTAAGCAGCATGATTGCAGGGACGGAGCTTATGTGCGGGAGGCAGGGTTTGCATGTGGGGGTGGGGCCTAGAGGCACCAAATTGCAGGGAATTCCAAAGGGAGTCTCACAGTGCTCCCTCCAGCCCCCTGGCAGCCTAAATGCTGCGCAAGTACCTTCCTCCTTCTATTAATTATTTAAAAGGCACATTAGGTATCTCACAGTGCTCCTGGTGTCTGTGGGGAGGGAGGAAGATTAAAAATCCAGGGGAGGAGGAGGGGCAAGTGCCCATGACTATTACTTACAGAGAATGAATCTCTATTACATCTGGTTTTTATTCTCAGTGGGATGCTTTCTGGGAGGTAAATTCCCTAGAGTAGGCTGGCCTATGATTGTAGTGAAGCACTGGTAAACCAACTGGTTACCTCTGCTAAACTCTCCTATTAGCCAGATTGGAACTGTTCATGAATATAGCTCTCTTCCCCCCAGTAACCAGACAAGACAAACTTCTGTGAGTAATCTGTTTGTATTGAGCAAACATGGCTTTTTATGAACAGACCCCAGCATCAGTACACACAGTACCCGCCCAGGCGTCTCTGTGCCTGGGATATAATTAAGTTGCTGCCTGCTAAACTAAGTATCTCCCGGATGCAGAGTGCTAAACATAGAAACATATGAAAAATACCTTAAAATACAGTTAAACCCCACATGTCATACATCCCCGGTAGCTTTTGTTCGAGTGCTCCAATTGGCGAAATAGCAAACGGATCCATAAAGAATTGTCCAATCTCAGCCAGGGTAGTTTCGACCAGCCACACATGTGGGCAAAGCCCAAAATAGTTCCAGAGGGAAAGTTATCTTGGCTGGTCAAAGATCTGGAGCTCCGATGGTCAAACGAAAGGGGGCTCCTCATAGCTCGATTGTTTGCTGTAGTCTGTAGTACCTTTCCTCTAAATAGTGCTCTCCTGGCAGGTTGGCAAGGGGCTTAATACATTGGGTCAATAGGACCAGGAGCCACAAACTCCAATAGCCAAGATGAGTTCCAAGGGGTTGGCGGCTAGTTACTGCTGCGGACTTTTCGGTACTTTGTACGGGCGAATGACTGCCAGGGAAGAGCTTTCAGTACTACATGTTCATGAGCAGGCAAGGTACCGAACCGGGGGGGACAGTGAACCGTTCTTTCAGGACAAAGTCTAGGGAATAGGACATGGTCCGCCACACAGCTCCCCCTTAACCACTAGCCAGCATACACAGTATGATCCCAACAGATCGGCTTAGGAATGTCCAAGGATCACTTTTCTAGTTCAGTTTGACGAGATAACCTTTCAACATTGCCGTCCTGGCTGGAGTGCCAGGCTCCAGTGTAATAGTCTGGCATTGCCCCCAGCCACCCGGTTGAGCCACACCAATGGGTTGTGATCCGTGAGCAGGGTGAATTGTTGTCCATAAATGAAGGGTTGTAATTTGTTTAGGGCCCACACCACCGCCAGGCATTCTTTCTCAATGGCAGCGTAGCTCATCTCCCGGAGTAGTAACTTTCTGCTGAGGTAGGCTACCGGGTGTTCTCTGCCATCGTCCCCGACCTGGCTTACCGCTGCTCTCAAAAATAGAAGAGTCTGTGTGAATAAGAAAGCATTTAGTTGGGTTAGGAGTGGCCAGGACGGGTGCATTCACTAAGGCTTTCTTAAGTTGTTGGAAAGCTTGCTTGCACTCCGGGATCCAAATCACTTGACATGGCAGGTTTTTACAGATTAAGTCTGTGAGGGGCTTTGCTAGGGCGCTATAGTTTGGGACAAACTTCCAGTAGTATCCAGCCGTCCCTAGAAAACCCATCACTAGGGTCTTAGTACAGGGAGTGGGCCAGTTAGCTACAGCTTCTATCTTTGCTGGTTCGAGTTTCTGTTTCCCGCAACACACCTCGTGGCGCAGGTATTGGAGTTCTGCCATTCTTATGGGGCACTTATTAGGCTTTAGCATTCATCCTGCCTTTCTGATCCTATGTAGCACAGCCCCTACATGAACTAAATGTTCATCCCAGGTGTCACTGATTACTGCAATGTTATCCAGGTATACACAAGTGTAGTCCTGGAGGCCATCTAAGGGCCGGTCCACCATCCGTTGGGTGGCCGGTGCATTCTTCATTCCGAATGGCATGACCCTGAACTGGTACAGGCTGAACAGAGTGATGAATGCCGACTTCGGTATAGCATCTGAGGCTAAGTGAATTTGCCAGTACCCCTTACATAAGTCAATAGTAGTGAGGTCTGGCCACGAGCCATTCGGTCTAATAGCTAGTCGATATGGGGCATGGGTAGGCATCTGATACTGTTTTGTTGTTTTTGGCATTAAGACTTCCGGAGAGGCTCACGGACTGTCAGATGCCTCTATAACACTAAGGTGGAGCATTTATTGCCTCATACTTTCACAAATGGACTAGGGAAATCGGTAGGTTTGTTCGCACAGGGGCAGTTTTCGGGGGTTTCTACCTAATGTGTAGCCAAGGTAGTGTAACCGGTTACATTGGAGAAAGTGGCTCTTATGGACTCTAGCATCTGTTGGGCCTGGGTACGTTCTCCACTGCTTAACCGATCCCCTAGTTGGACCTTGTCGATGGACCCTGCCTGAACGCTATGCTCCAGCAGGGGAAGTTTGTCAAATTCTTCCAAGGCAGGAGTTCATATAGTCGCTATATCCTCCATCCACTCATAGTAAGGATTCAGCATGTTAACATGTAACATAGGTTGGGTTCCTTTAATGAAAATTACATCTATATCATTTTCATTAAAGGAACACTATAGTGTCAGGAATACAAATGTGTATTCCTGACACTAAATGTAAGACGCACCGTTTGGGTGACTGGCATCCCTTGCCCGCTAGTGGTTGACCCCGCCCACGCTCCACCTCCAATTTTGATGATCTCAGTCAATAGAAAGCCTTCCCATACAAAGGCATTGGGAGGCTAATGCAGGCATGCTGCAAAATGTTTCGCTAATCAGCATATCCTCACCGAGATGCGTTCAAACAATGCATCTCTATGAGGAATGTTCAGCACATCCATGCAGAGCGTGGAGACACTGAATGGCAGTGCTGCTGCATTGTCCAACACTGACCCAGGAAGCACCTCTGCACCTCTAGTAGCCGTCTGAGGTGTCTACATGCAGCAATGTAAAGACCGCCTTTTCACTGAACGTTAAAAGACCTGGAAGAACATACTATACACACCAGAACAACTACATAAAGCTTTAGTTGTTTTGGTGACTCTAGTGCTCTTTTAAGATAATTATAAATATATTTTAGTGAATAGCCCTCAATGTGTTTTCTGAATAACACAATACACACACACACACAATAAATATCAAATGTTAATTATAATTAAAACAACAAGCTAATTTCAGAAACAAATTCACTAGACAGTGAATATAGTTCACTGGTGTTCACAATATTCTATAACTCAGCTATAATTTCAGTATGGATATTTTAGGATGTGTTTTGTAAATAGCGAAGTTACTCACTAAAGTGATTTCAAAATGAAATTCAAATCTAAGGCCAGGGTAGCTGTTCTGAAAACATAGCTGACTGAGAGAATTGTTCCACTTTGGCTATTTTGACCTTAAATATGAAATCCACTTTCAGTTCACTTTCAATTATCACATACAGGTGTGGTGACCACCATTTGAAGTTCAAATTAGATTCACATTTCCTGTGGTCACATGGATCAATGCTTTAGATACCCGCCCCCGTGCTTGAGGATATAAAAGTCTGATTGATTGTACTGCTGTTATTGATTGCAAAGATGGGTTTGTGTAGGGATGTGTGGATTGTGGTAGTGGCTATTTGGACAGTTTCCTTGGTTTGTAGCTCACAGGATGTTTGGAGTGATTCTCCCTCACATTTACAATGTGGACCTGCAGATCTGCAGTTTTCACTCTCTTCAATTGGTAATGATTCTGCTTTTGTGCTGAGAGCTCTAGGTGAGTACCTGTTCTTTATTAATAATTTAATCTGTTAACATATTTGGAGCGTTATGAGAAGGGCTACAAAACTGGTTCATGGATTACAGGATAAAATTTAAAGAAACTTAACATGTATAGCTTGGAGGAAAGATGAGACGGGGGGATATGATAGAAACATTTTAAATACATAACTATATTTGAAAGAGAAACTACCACAAGAGGACATTAGTCTCAAATTAGAGGGGCAAATGTCTAAAAATATCAGGAAGTATTACTTTACTGAGAGGGTAGTGGAAGCATGGAATAGCCCTCCAGCTGAAGGGGTAGAGGTTGATACAGTAAAGGAATTTAGGCAAGCTTCATGTAAGCATCAGGTTATTCTATCTATATGATAAGGCCAGGGACTAATGAAAGTATTTAGAAAATTGGGCAGACTAGATGGGCTGAATGGCTGGTTCTTATCTGCTGTCACATTGTTTTATGGGAACTCAAGTCAGGATCACCTAAATGAGTCTTTATTTGCAAAGCTATCACTATTATGGCAGTCTTACAATTTTTTTATTTTTTTTTTTGTCCATCAGACTGTATAGCATTAAATCTAAACTGCAAAAATACTTTGCATAATGTCATTAGTCACAGCATGTCTAACTTGCTGTTTAGTAGATGCTCTTAAAGATGCAAGGTCCTTGTTCATGTGGGGCTTAACTTAAAGGAATACTAGAGTGATAGGAGTAAACATTTATTCCTGTTTACTCCCCTTTATTCCAAAGCTGTATAGGTCTGTTATGGCTTGCTCAACCCGGTTGGCTGAGATAATCTTTATCTCAGCAAATCCAATGCTTTGGCCTTGGAAGGCGATTGTGCATTCATGGCAAACTGCTCACTGCGCTAATCAGAATCTCCTCAGAGAAGCATCGATTCAATGCATCTCTGAGGAATATTTGACATATCGATGATGAATGATAGTGGCCTAGGAAGCCCCCTCTAGTGGCAGTCTGTTTGAGTGGGCATGTAAAGACTGCATTTTCTCTGAAGACAGTGGTTTACATTAAACTGCCTGCAGGGGCTAACTATATAAATAAACTAGAACTAAGTTAAGCTGTAGTTCTGGTGACTAGTATCACTTAAAATGATTACTCTTGTCATAAAATAGACATGGAAGTCTTTTGAAGTGACTCTATAGACCATATAGCAAGTTGTGCTACTTGCTACTATAAATTAAAAGCTATATTGGCATTTAAAACACTCCAGATGCCCAAAGTGGCATGCTAAAGCTTTTTAGTATTAACATTTCAATAAATAGGGCTCAATGTGTCAGTTAATCTTGCATGGTCATAACTTAAGATGCAAGGAACACTGCAAGCACCATGACTACTGTGTTTTAGTGGCTATTGTCCCGTCACTTAGCCATCTGACCATGTAAGTAGCAAAACAACTTTGACAACTGCCCACTGTAGTGCTCGGTGTTACTCTTGATTAACCCCTTAAGGACACAACTTCTGGAATAAAAGGGAATCATGAAATATTTCTGTCATGTGTCCTTAAGGGATTAAATCATTTAGACTCGCTTTTTGTACTGATCAGGTGATGTGTAGTATGTTTTATCTCTTTGAATGAAAATCTACAGAAACAATACACTTTCTTGTACTTGGCCCCTATACCAAGAGTGCAACTTATCCCTGTACTGGATATGTAAGTAAGCTGTGGTTTGGTCTTCTGGTCTACAAGGCACTTAACTCAAAACCTCTCTTACAGACCACAAAGGCAAGGCTCGCATTCTCCGCAATAACTCTGCCTGTGGGGTTTGGATTGTACACAAATCAGATAAAACTGTTCTGGTTGGAGCAGCTTACAATGGGTGCTATGTAAGCGAAAAGGTAGGTTCTGCATGAATAAGGTAATCGTGTAATGTGCATATTTACAGAAGTGGCTACCAGACTGGTCTGTTCATGGAGGCTCTTGGTAAAGTTTACTCTACACTGTGGTTTTTTTTTTTTTTTTTTTGTAACTGAACTCCACTGAATGCATTTCATGCAGGCAAACCAAGCTGAAAAGTTAAAATATTAACAGGCAAACTTACAGAAGCTGGAATGTGAGAATTAACTAATATACAATCATTCTAGTTACTACTCTTGTACAATCTGTTTGCAGGATGGAGAACGTGTGATGACTGTAATTCTGGAAGAAGGAAAAACTCAAAAGCACAAAAAAGATCTGAAGTGTTCAGTCATGCCAGGTAGTCTTGAATGGCCCTAAGGTGTCCTGTGGTACACTAGGTTACTGTGAGGTCCTGTTTGACACTTCATGCAAAACAATCTGATGTTGAAGACCTAGCGACATTATCATAGTTGCATGTTATGGCACTTCTTTGGGGTGAAGCTCACAACTCCCAGTGTTGTAAGTTAGTGGAGCACTACATGAGTTTTGGATACTTGTCAAAAGTGGATTAGTACTAGCACTTTCATGACATGCCAGTCATCTGTGGTAGTCTTATTAAATCTAACCCTTTTAATGATCAGAATGGAAGCTGGCTAGTTGACATGACAATCTATCAATACAATAAGGCAGGGGAAGGCAACCTTTGGCACTCCATATTTTGTGGACCACTTGGCTCTAAGACTTCTGTGAAGCTGTAGTCTGCGTCTTATCACTTGGTCTGAACAAAACACATTATCCATTACATGTGTGAATTTTTTGCAACCTTTGTTAGTCTTTTTTGATTTATCTGTATCATAGCTATGGATGCTCCTGCACCCAGCATGTGTGCTGCTGTGGCAAGACAAGATCGGCTGTCCTGTGCTCAACAAAGTGTGTCAAGGGATGTCTGTGAAGGCCTCGGCTGCTGTTTTACTCCTGGTGATTCTGCAGTGCCCTGTTACTTTGGAAAACCATGTGAGTAATTATCAGTCAATCTAGAACGCCTGGCTAGCTGCATGTCTACAGCCTACAGTTTTGGCTTTTTCCTTTACTGTATATGAAGTGGTCTTCTGTGATTGCTAAATGAATTCTGACCAAATCTAAATATAATTTTTACGTTCTGAATTAATCCTGCTAGTAGCTAACTAATGCATACTTCAGCTAATTAACCACTTGTGAACCTGAGCAGTCCTGTCAATTGCCAGAACAAGTGATTTGTGACAGTGTTCATGCATATACTGAGTTCTAAGCAGAGCTGTGCTTAAAGGGACACTATAGTCACCAGAACTACAGCTTATTGACTTTGTTCTGGTGAGTAGAATCATTACCTTCAAGCTTTTTGCTGTAAACACTCTTTTCAGAGAAAATGCAGTGTTTACACTGCAGCCTAGTGTTAACTTTACTGGCCACTCCTTAGATGGCTGTTAGAGATCCTTCCTGGGTCATGGCTGCCTAAAATGCATCAACATTCAGTATCTCCTCCCTCTGCATGCAGACACTGAACATTCCTCATAGATTCATTGATTCAATTAATCTCTATGGTGAAATGCTGATTGGCCAGGGCTGTGTCTGAATCATGCTGAATCTGCCTCTCTGACAGTCTCAGCAAATCCTATGGGGAAGCACTCTGGATCAGGCCACCACTTCTGATGTGTGCAGTCTAAAAGCTTAAGCATAAGTTTTTTTTTTTTTTTTTTTTTTTACTATATTTTATGGTGGCATGAGGGGCCTGGGTGGCTAGATGGTGGGTTTAACACTATAGGGTCAGGAATGCATGATGGGGTTCCTGACCCTATAGTGAGCCTTTAAATGATTCAGATCAGGACCTGCCTTCCCTGGAGAAAAGGTGGGCAACATTCATGCATCCTCCACAAACATATATGTAGGTGCATGTATGCAATGAAATAATTATACTTGCGTTTAGCACAATGTCACTATAACAAAAGCTAGGCAGTGGCTAGCAATGTGTAGCTGGGCTATAACATGTTGTGGCTCTTTTAAATACCAATACTTCACTTTTTTACAGTGACTGCTCAATGCACAGCTGACAGCAGTATTACGGTAGCAATTTACACTGAGCTGACCATGCCATCACTTATCTTGGATTCGGTTCATGTTCTCAATGTGAATCCAACATCTTGCCCTGGATTGCAGATAATGAAGAGCAATGCATTCATAGCTTTCAGCTTTCCACTGTCTTGTGGGTCTATGAATCAGGTAAGACTATGTGATGTAGTATCTGTTCTCCAACCTTCCTTCTGTTCACCTGGTGCAATGTACTAGTTTCTCAAAACAAAGGGTAGGTATCTTTCAGTTCTCAAACATTAATCCAACTTTCCTGGATAGATATTTGCTACAAAACATTTTACTTTTATTCAGCTTCCAACAGTGAGCTAATGACTCGCTAAATGTAATTCCTTCAAAAAATGAGGCATTAAATATTTTTTTATATTTTTTTTTTTTAATTGGCCTGATAGTTTGCCTTGACAGGTAATCCAACCTCTCGTCAGAAATTGGCCACTTGTGTAGTGGGGTATTCTCTTTACCTTTCTATATATAGTACAATGTATCGGAATTGTAGTCTAGCAACTAGTAGAAACCCAAATTGAGACAATGGGAGGAGATTAAACAGACCTTTATAAACTCACTTTATCAATATTCATAACTTCTAACAGGTCTGCTAATAACTGGATTCCTCAAATTGGTTGCTTACACATTTTGGTGTGCAAGATAAAATGCTAACATCTATCCTCTCAGGTACTTGGGAGCACAATTCAATATGAGAACACAATTGAGGCAACACGAGACATAAGGACCTGGGGTGCAGCTTCTATCACAAGGGACAGTACTATGAGGTATGGCATGTCTTGAAATATGTTTGGCTAGAGCAGCTTGTTCTACCAGACTATAGCATTGTGGATATTTTCAGAACCAGATTAATGTAGGAGTACAACACTCTCCTTCCTTGTGTCCTGCTTCTATTCAGGGTCACTGTGCGCTGCACTTATTCCAGAACAGGTGTTGCACCATTGCAAGTTCAGGTATTCACTCTTCCACCACCACTTCCAGTCTCCACTACTGGACCCCTTCTCCTGGAAATGAGGATCGCCCGAGGTATGAAAGCTAAATCTATTATCACATGCATTTAGAGATCAATGGTGGTAAGATTAACCATGTTCTTTTGTAGACCAACAGTATTCTTCATACTATGTTGATGGTGACTACCCTGTAACGAGAGTGCTCCGAGATCCAGTCTACTTGGAAGTCCGCATTCTTCAAAGGACTGATCCTAATCTGGTTCTGATCTTGAATGACTGCTGGGCTAATCCCTCTCCTGATGAGACACAACAGCCTCAGTGGCCCATCTTGGTGAAAAGGTAGAGGTGTTCCTCTGGGTGGTATGATGCTTGAACTGAATTGCATTTCCTGGCTTAATTGTTAAATGTGTTTCCAGCTGCCCTTTTCCTGGAGACAACTACATCACACAGCTTATTCCTCTTGGAGCTTCATCTCAGGCCATTCCATTCCCAACCCATTACAACCACTTTTCAATCAGTACCTTTACATTTGTGGATGGAAGAACCCAGCTTGCACTTAAAGGAATGGTAAACATTTTTCTAATCCTCCCCACCCCCCCTGTATTCTAAGTGTAAACAGACTTGCTCATAGGCTAAACTCCTAACTTTGTCATTGTACAACACAGGTGTACATCCACTGCAGTGCTTCAGTATGTGTCCCATCCACATCTAGTTCCTGCATGCCTTCTTGTTTGCTCAGAAAAAGTAAGTATTTGCTGCACTTATACTTGATGTCAAATTGTAGGCAAACTGCAAAACTCTTGGTTTAGGAGCCTCCATATCTATTATTGGGCAGCGATACCCTACAAATAGATGTAGAGCATCCCATTAAAATAACTTAATATTTGGAGAACTCTGGCTAAACTAGCCAGTCTGACCTCAAAGTGGCAGTCATTTCACTGCTTATGGCTGTCTACACTTTTATTTTTTTGCAGAGCGGACAATTGAGAAGTTTAATTCAGGAGAAGCTATGAAGATCATCACATCTGGACCAGTAAACTTTATTGCTACCAAAACAGAAGCCACCATTAAAATGGAAGGTAGGGTGGTATTCTTAATTCAAATGATTAGAAGTCTGTCAAATGGGGCAAACTGTCTACTACCTTTGTTGAAATGGTCTGAGCATACCAATTGAATGATTTGATGTGTTTTGATTTATAGGGAACCTTGTATCAGACGACTCTGCTCTAAGCTTTGCCACAGGAACAGCAGCTGCAGGAGCACTTCTGGCTGGAATCTTCTTCATTGGCCTCTGGATACATCAGAAAAAACATGCCCCAAAGACCTATACTGTAAAAGCTTAAATAAAATGTATTCAGTATTCTGTAATCTAAAGTTTCTTTTGTAAGTCATTCCCACCTACCCCACATGTGTCAAATAACTTGGTTTCTGTAAATGTGTGTAGTTAACACTTTATATACACGCTTAAAAGAACACTTTTACACTTTGAGGAGTCCAGTTTTGTTGTACTTTTCCTCTAAGATTGGTACTTAAAGTCCAGTTACACCCCACTGCTGTCATATAAACTAGGTAGTAAGTCCCAGTTGTCTAACTCAGTGGTGCTAAGCTCGTCAGGCAAGTGTCCATAGCACCTGCATTGGGAGTATTGAATAGCTTGAGAGCTGCAGACAAGAGATCTGCACCAGGTTTTAGCTATTCCTAAAATGCATTAATTAAATGCATGTTTTTGTTTGGGATCTATCTGGCAGTAAACTAATCTACCAACATTGGGGTGTAGCATGTTGCCTTACAAAAGAGGGCTTCAACACTCTTATGGCAGCATAGTACGCCCTGAGCAGGCCCACCTGCAGCAAAAATGATTGCATGGTCTGATCAGGGAACTTCTTGACAACAAGGCAGCCAAACATGATCTAAGTGATGTGACTGTGCGATCACAGGACTTGGATCAATGTGATGGACTGCATGTCGGGTCCCAACATAGAACTAGTTTTGTAAAGAAACACATGGAATAACTTAATTTCATAGTGTAAATATATTCAATTTTATAATAGGTGATATTTATTGCATATTGGTGGACCTGCCTAACAATTTAATCTGTAGCTTCTATTGACCCTGAAACTTCTCAAAACACATAAAACCTGTGCTTGAGACTTCATTGAAAAGTGGGTTTTAGAACCATAAAGGTATAGTGATTAGTGTGAAAAGCAAAAACCATATAAACTATTTCTGGCAAGGGGTTGTGACTAAATGTCTGCTAAGATTGGACATGTTCCTTTTGAATACCCTTGGTTGTCTACTTGGCATGTATGTCATGATGGGAGGTAACTTCCTTCTTGGGCTGCCACAGTCTCAAAGGCAATAGGGGAACCAGTAAACAGATCTGGCAAACTTCAATGCATAAAACAAACCTACATGTGAGACATCACCGACTATAATGGGCATTATGGACTGCATAAGGAGCAGCCTCATGAAGTTTGATGGAGCATAGTGAGTGGTAAGTATAGCATTCAGGGTTAACAGCAGGGCAGCTCACTGTTAGGGTAAGTTTGTGACCCTGGCATGAGCCCTGATTGGTAGCAGCATGAGGACCACAGTGCGGGAAAATAAGATCTAAAAGTCTTAGTGCCAAAATTAATTACCTCAGCTTGTGCCAGACAAATCTGCAGGTTGGCTGTATTAAAATATTTGAGCTGCTGTCTTACCTGTGGAGATGTCTGGCACAGTTGAGGCTTTGCTGTTCCAGCTTAAAAACAAGGTGTTAGGCTGCAAAAGAATGAGGCAGAGGCCAGACCTAGGCTATTCAAAGTAAGCAAAGCGGCTCAGGACATCTTGGGATGCAGTCATGAGCTAAGTGGCACATTCTGTGAGGGAAGATGTTAGAGTGAAAAAGTTAGGCAATGAAAGCTCACATTTGTCTTCATATAAGTAAATCAATGAAAGGGGAATATATTTATATCATCATTGTTGACCACTGCTAAATGTACTAAACTGAATAGGGAGAAAAGGGATGATGAAAAGTTTATTCCTAGGTCATTCAATAACTGGCTGCAAGCTTTTTGCATTTTTTTTTTTTTTTTTTTCGAGGGTTAGAAAAATCTGGAATCGTGCTGTGGTCTTATACAACATGCAGAAGCTATATTGGAAGCATGTAAAAATTTTGGGTTTGTCATGATTTTATTATGATTAACAATTTAGACAAACTAGCAGTTCATAGTAACCTTAAATGGGGGTAAGAAGGATGTCGGACTTTGGGTGAGCGTGATGCATCAGACATCCTAATTTTGTTAAGCCGGTTACAAATGTTGGGCTTATAACCAATCCCAATGTAAGTGGCTAATTTGCAGATTCTGGCACGAATGCGCTACCTGTTCAGGTGCACACCTTAATTTCCGTTGCTATAAAAGGTCCGGAAAGTAGCACATTTCCAAAAAGCTCAGACCCCAGTAAAACTAGTAAGGTTACTACCTTATTTTGCAATCTATCCAAACCGGCAAAGTTCATTAAAGAAGGTTTTGAGAATGGTTACCTATATATAGTTGTTGGGTTGAACATTTAAAATCCGTTTTAGAGTTACCAAGTTTAGCCTGGGAAAAGATTTATAAAGAGGGAGATTTGAGGGCCATTTCAATGTTCCCCCGTTTAAATTTTTTTCGGTTATCCTCTCTGGGTTTGGTACCAAAGAAAGAACCTGGATCATATAGGTTAATACATCTAACATACCCTAAGGGAGGATCTTTAAATGACAGTATTTCTAAAGAAGAAAGTTTGGTGTCTTACTCAACTTTTGATAAAGCTTTAAATTTGGTAAGAAAATGTGGAAGGGGTGCATTGATGGTAAAAGGGGATATAGACGCTGCCTTTCGAATTTTACTTAATCCAGAGTCTCTTAATTCGCTAGGTTTTCAATTCAAGGGACAGTATTTTTTTCGATAAGTGCTTGCCTATGGGTTGTGCTCTCATGTTCTTACTTTGAGACCTTTGCGACTTTTATGGATTGGATTGCTCAGTATGAATCGGGTCAGAGGCAAAGAATGCATTATTTGGATGACTTTTTATTTGTAGACCCTAAGGATAGTGAGCAATTTTTTGGAATAATTATTGATTCAACAAACATGGAATTTAGGTTGCCAGAGGATGATACTGAAAATGAAAACTCTGTTCCAGCATATAATGTGCTGTGAGAAGGTGACATTAAAAGTCCTACAAACACTATTAGGTCTGTTAACATTCGCTTCAAGGTTTATTCCAACGGGGAGAGTTTTCTCCAGGAAGTTGGGGATAGCAATGGCTAAAGCTAAGTCCCCATTTGCACACATTAGGGTAACAAAGGAATTAAAGCAAGACCTTAAAGTATGGCAACATTTTCTGACAGATTTTAATGGAAGATCAATGCAGCAACAAGAGTTCATAGATTCGGATAGTCTGGAGCTGTTTACAGATGCATCGGGTGCTATCGGTTTTGGCATATATTGGGATGGACAACGGTGTGCACAAGAATGGCCAGATCTTTGGACACAGGAAGGCTTAACCAAAAATTTGGCATTGTTGGAATTATTTCCAATTGTAGCCGCAATATATTTATGGAGAGACGTATGGGGAAAATAGGCAGCTGATTGTCACATGCGACAATCTAAGTGTACTAATGGTAATCAATTCTTTACAGTCATGTGTAATAGGGTTATCAGTTTACTTAGACACTTAGTGTTCAGGTGTTTTCAGTTGATTATTTGGGTGAAAGCTAGGCATATACCAGGAAAAATGAATAGACTGGCTGATGCTCTTTCACGATTACAAATGCAGGAATTTCGAAAACTGGCACCAAGAGTTAAGTGTTATGCTGATGAACTCGGAAGCAGCTTCTACATGGAGTGCATATGTTAGAGCATGGAATGAGTGGTTCAATATTAAGAAGTTAAATAAAGATCCGTTTGGAGAGTGCAATACAATTTACATTGGTTTCAATGCAGAAGGGTTTTTCTAAGTCCAAGTTAGCTTGTAGTTTAGCCAGGGGGATTTCTTTAGGAAGTTGTGTGATTGTAAGCCAATCAAACAGTATTTCATAGTAAATCAGTTAGTTTGAGGTTATAGAAGAGCTAGTAGAGTTAGGGATAATAGGAAACCGATATTTCCTATTATTTACAGTTTACAGTTCTATCACAGTTATTTGCAGTTTTGGAAGATGTATGCTATTCCGTGTATGAGTTAGTTTTACTTAGATGTTTGTTTATAATAGCATTTTTTGCAGCTTTAAGATTTAGTGAGTTAGTGGCTAAGAGTAAATTTTGTTAATCAGGATTACAATAGGAGGATATTATAGTTAGTGATAAAGTGATGTTATTCATTAGCAAATCAAAAACAGATCAGGAAGGCAAAGGAAGATGGTTAACATTGCTGGAAATTTAAGGTTCCTTTTTGTGTCCAGTTAAAGTGACACAAGATTACTTGTCAATAAGACCGAGGGTTGAAGGTCCATTTTTTTATGCATCGTGACTCCATTCCTTTGACGAAGTTTCAATTTACAAAGGTCTTCAAGATATGCATGGATAAGTTAAAGATAGGCGATGAGCGTTATTCATCTCATTCTTTTAGAATTGGAGCGGCAACAGAAGCAGCAAGGTGTGGATTAAGTGATGGAATAATTCAAAGGTTGGGAAGATGGGAGTCTAATTGATTTCAACTATACGTTAGGCCTCATTTGATATAAAAAATTTAAAAAACTTGTTTATCTGCTTAATGTTAAAGTTTATTGATCACTATGAAAATTGGTGTATATATTAATATTTTTCTTTTGTTGGGTAATAAGAAGCCGGCGATTGCCTGGGTAATTGGTCAGTCGTTTATATTTTGGGCCCAGAAGAGAGCAAAAGATCAGTCATATGGTGAAAATCTTTGATTGGAAAGCAATGCTATTAAAGTTTTTCGTGCTGCCAAGTGGTCTCAATTATTTGAGATAATACAGCAATGTATGTTAAGCTTTCCTTATCCTCCTTATCCAGAGGTGATAATAGTTCATTTGGGAGGTAATGATATCGGTTCAACAAAATAAGTCAATTTGATACAAGAAATTAAAGGACCACTCTAGGCACCCAGACCACTTCAGCTTAATGAAGTGGTCTGGGTGCCAGGTCCCTCTAGGATTAACCCTTTTTTTTTATAAACATAGCAGTTTCAGAGAAATGATAGGGTTAATCCAGCCTCCAAATCCATTGACAGCCGCTAGAGGCGCTTGCGTGATTCTCACTGTGAAACTCACAGTGAGAAGACGCAAGCGTCCATAGGAAAGCATTGTAAATGCTTTCCTATGAGACCGGCTGAATGCGCAGGCAGCTCTTGCCACGCGTGCGCATTCAGCTGAAAGGGAGGATCGGAGGAGGAGAGCTGTAAAAAAGGTAAGTTTTAACCCCTTCCTCTCCCCAGAGCTGGGCGGGTCGGGGACCCTGAGAGTGGGGGCACCCTCAGAGCACTATAGTGCCAGGAAAACTAGTATGTTTTCCTGGCACTATAGTGGTCCTTTAAGAGATTTGGTTTGCATAATACAAATATTTCCATATATTTGGTTCATCTGGTCAGAAATTATTCCAAGGCACTGCTGGTTAAAAGTAAGTTTTTTAACCCCTTAGTGACCAGACCCCTTTTCAAATTTCTTACCGTTTGGGACCAGAGCTGTTTTTACATTTCTGCGGTGTTTGTGTTTAGCTGTAATTGTCCTCTTACTCATTTACTGTACCCACACATATTATATACAGTTTATCTCACCATTAAATGGTCTTTCTAAAGATGCCATTATTTTCATCATATAATATAATTTACTATAAAAAATATTATAAAATATGATGAAAAAATTAAAAAAAAAACACACTTTTTCAAACTTTGACCCCCAAAATCTGTTACGCATCTACAACCGCCAAAAACCACTCATGCTAAATGCTCCTGAGTTTAAAAATGCCCAATGTTAACATGTTCTTAGCTTTTTTGGAAAGGTTATAGGGCTATAAGTACAAGTAGCACTTTGCTATTTCCAAACCATTTTTTTTCAAAATTAACGCAATTTAAATTGTAACACTGATATCTATCAGGAATTCCAGAATAACCCTACACATGCATATATTTTTAAAAAGAAGACAAACTAAGGTATTAAACTTGGGGTATTTTAACTCTTTTCATGCAACCATTTTACCACCAATCTATGCTAAATGTAAAAAAAAAAAAAAAAAATGTTGATTATTTTGACACATATAGCAATTTAAGAATACATGTACGGAGAACTTTAAGAGTTACTGCCAAAGAACAGCCTAATATGTGTTCAGCAACATCTCCTGAGTACAGTGATACCCCCCATGTATAGGTGTGTTAGGTTCTCTGGGGGCTAAAAGACCTTATTTGGAGGGTGCGCATACCAGTTTTCCTACTTGGATTTTTCTCAGCTTGTCATCATGCCCCCATGAACTATGGGTCATTTTTGAAGCCGGCCAATGTAATTTACCCCATCAAACCACATATTTCTGAAAAGTAGACACCCTAGGGTAATTCAAATGGTGGTATTTTAACACTGTCCGTGCACTAATTCTACCATCAGTCTTTGCCAAACTTTTGTGGAGTCGTTTTTTTGTGTTATTTTTCTCTCACATTGTACTTTAGGCATGGATCTTCAGTTCCTGTTATGTGTTACTGACAAAGAAATCCCCAATATGTGTTCAGCAACATCTCCCGAGTACAGTGATACCACCCAATGTAGGTGTGTTGGGTTCTATGGGGGCTAAAAGACCTTATTTGGAGGATGCACATTCCAGTTTTCCAACTTAGAATTTTCCCAGCTGGTCATCATGCCCCCATATCCTATTTGGGTCATTTGTGAAGCCTGCCAATGTAATTTACCCTCATCAAACCATATATTTCTGAAAGTTAGACACACTAGGGTATTTCAAATGGTGGTATGTTAACACTTTCCATGCACTAATTCTACCACCAGTCTTTGTCAAACTTTTGGGTAGTCATTTTTTTGTGTTATTTTTCTCTCACATTGTACTTTAGGCATGGATTTTTAGTTCCTGTTATGTGTTACTGACAAAGAAACCCCCAATATGTGTTCGGCAACATCTCCCGAGTACAACAGTGCACCCACTGTACAGGTTTTATGGGGTTTTGCAAACATACAGGGGTCAAATGTAGGGCTTTCCCCTTTTCCATGTTTGCACGTTGAAATTTGCCAGATTGGTTTGCTGGGCCTATGTTGCCTTTGAGACCATATAGCAGCCCAGGAATAAAAATGAACCCCATCATGGCATACCATTTGTAAAAGTAGACAACCCAGGGTATTCAAAATATGACTCGCGACCAGGGCATGAGCCCTGATTGGTAGATAGCAGCGCGAGGACCACAGTGGAGGGAAAAAAGGGGTATAAATTTAAAGACACCAAAATTAATTACCTCAGCTTGTGCCAGACAAATCTGAAGGTTAGCTGTATTAAAGTATTTGAGCTGCTGTTCCCACCCACCCTCCCCCTTTTTTATTTAGGAACAAACTATATTTATGTATCACTATGATTGCAACATACAAACCTCATGTGTATTTTATTGCAGTAAATGTACTGGCATTGTAAACTGCACTGGTGAAACACACTAAACAAACCTTTTAGGGTTTGTTCCCCCTGCCACGAACCTGTTCCAGCTATGGCTAGATGGTGCCACTGCTTTAACATATGTATGTGCCCTGTATTATTCAATGCTCAAACTTTGTTGGTGTCTACACCTGGCTAGACTATAGCATGGTATGCCCTACATCTTACACAGAGCTCCTGCCAGTATGGAATAAAAGTTCCTGTCACCCAAACAATGTAGTATCACATTTGAACTATTGTCTAAAGACAATATGAAATTCTAGAATTTTATTTGTGCCAAAATAAGGGTACAAGATCTCAAAATATTATACAGCACTTTAAAGTTGAGCATGCCATTTGCAGGAGCCCCATTCAGTGTAGGTTGATCACACGATCTCCCAGTTCTCTCATGGATTTCACCTCCTTATCCAGGCAATAAGTCAGAGATGGGAGTCATTGCAATCTGTAGGTAGTTTGAACTTCTCACTTTTTTCTTTATCTTAAATGGTTTCATTTTTAAATATTTGAAATAAGAGCCCTATCATCCTGAACAAAATGAGAAGTATTGGTGCTCTTAACCCCCGTAACACCATTGCAGCATTCTATGCCGTCCTGCATTTAATGGGCTTTAAAGCTGTTGTGGCAGCATAGAACGCCGTAATGGCTTTCAGCCCTGGAGCGCCCGGGATACTTGCCTTCCCGGCGCTCCACTTCAGGAGGGCTGACTGGACTCACAGCAAACCAGGACCCTGGGGGTCATATGACCGCTCTGATAGAATGATCACATGGCAGGCATAGCTGCCTGCAGGGGGACTGCCTTGACTGTCAGGTATGTTATGCATCAAAAAGACACTGGCAGATTGGGAAGAAGCACGTAAGGCTTTACTTGTGTGGATAAACCGCAAACATTTAGAACATATATCAGTTACTTAAAACAGCAGCCAGCAGGGTGAAAAGTAAAAGGAAGAGACAAAGAAAATAAAAAACCAGAGAACTTCCTTCAGGTCAGTACCAACAAGTTCATATCATATTTGAGCAGTACTCTGAACTGCACAGCGCCATCTACAGCTAAAGTGCCAATTATATACATGTTATGCAGAACATTCTGTTGTATTTCCCAACAAGGTAGTCTGGCTTGGGGGAAAAGTTAAAAATAAATAATAATAATAATAATAATAATATTATATAGCGAAGCCTGACCTTCAAGCTGGAAAGACATGCAGAGTATGAGCTCCTCTGACTTTGACAGATTTTGGGGCATAAATACCAGCTACTGCACTTCATTGTCACCAAGCATTATTTGGGTCAGTGACCTCTGAGCAAGCAGATTGATACCTTTACTGACAATGTTTGCCGCGGAATACGAGTCTGTTGCAGTCTACCAGAAGTGGAGATAGGGAAAGGCGGCCGATCTCCTCGCTCTACAACTCGCAGTGAGGTCCTCCAACCCTCCCTTCCCCCTTTAGACCCGTGGGGGAAATCCCAGTCCCCACTGGGCAAGCCTGTCACCACAGCACAAGCTTTTCACCAAATCGAGTGACATAATCAGAAGGGCTGAAAGCATTGTGACCACCTACGTTTGCATGCTCTTTCGGTCTCCATTTGCATAGTTGGAAGCTTTACTGGCGATGTGTAGGTTAGGTGGTTTATCCAGCATGATATTATAACCTTAAACTCTTAGCTGACATACTTTTACTTGAATCAAGCATTACCTAGCTCTGTATCATATCTATACCATGTCAGGATAATTATCTGCATAGTATTAATAGCTCTGTATAGGCTTGTGCCTAGTCTATTGTATCTTGCGTTATTTCTTATAATATTCTGATAAACTGCTCATGGTCATTTTGTTAATAACTGTTGATTACTATAATATAAAATTGTGCACGTCCAATTACCCCAATTATAAAGTTTGAAATGATGCTAGAGGATTGAGGCTGGGGTACCTCGAGCCTGGTTGTACTTATCTTATGCACTGAAATAAATTAAAAATTTAATTAAAAATGCTATGATGATTACTGTTATTAAAGGTTTAAAAAATTTTTTTTTTTAAATATATTCTCTTCATACTTCGTGGTATTAATATAATTACACATTTGTATTAAAATACACAATACACAAATTACATATTTCTTTTATATATCTATGCACATATAATGAAATTTAAAGGAAATTAAGGTTATATACATATGTAATTTCATTCCAACTGTATTTTGATATTAAAATATGTTACAAAATACACTTAGAATGACATTCTATATATAAATACAAATATATATGATTACATAAGTATACACGTAGAATTTAAATACATATTTATTAAAATTCTGCGTGTATTCCTAAAAACAAGGGGAAGAACACTTATTTCAGGGTAACTTAGCAGAACGGGTGGATTAGGAAGTAGCATTAAAAGAAAGTACACAATTCAAAGTAATTAAAATAGAAAAGCTCTAAACACCTTAAGTGGTATCCCCTAGACCACCTCTATAAATACACAAAATATACATACATAAGTTGGAGCTGGTATAATATAAATCTGTGGCGATAAAATTTAGCAAAAAATAGTGCAATATTGCCAGAACAAATAATTAGGGAGTTGATAAAATCAGGAATATCACTCACTAGTGGAGAGCCACTAATATCATATGGCTCGGATGGAAAGCAGGGCACTTAAAGGAGGTCCAACTCATATTACTCCTGGTCTTCTATGTATACCTCTGGTAATATGAACACAGGATACTGGAGATTTTCTTCTAAAAGGTGCTTTATTGGTTGAATAAAATCAAATGAATAAAAAAAATAGATAAAAACCTTGTGTGGTATGTGGACAATATAATCCTAAAATGTTCAAAGATTATATTGCCAAATAAAGTCCAATTTTGTAATATATGTTATAAATTCCTGCTTCTGAAGTTCAAAGCATATTACAGAAATAGATACCGTATATAGAAGGTTGCTACTAATTATACACAGTAAATGGCAAATATCAGCATTCATTAGGAAACAGAGTCCAACTTCTATAATAAGTCTTTGCTTCTAAAATTCAAAAAATAAAGTTATATATTGTGTTAAAAACATGTATCTAAAACAAATATATAAAAAAAATATAAAAATAGGTGGCAAGTAAACCTGCAAGCTCAAAATGAAAAATAAGTGAGGAAGAGGGTAGTAATGGGAATATCTGTATTGTTTCAGAGTATGTGCAGTGAAAAAGATGTTTCCTATCATTGAGGGATTTAATCCATAAAATGGCACAGTTCAAAATCTTGGTTCAGGCCCTGGGGAATCATTGTATTAAAAGGCGGCCGCAGGGGGAGCTGGCTCTGCTGGCGGCCGCATGGGGGAACTGGCTCCTGGCTGTTCTGGCAGCTGCAGGGGGGAGCTGGCTTTGCTGGCTTTGCTGTCTCTGCTCCCCAACGCACAGCTTAATGAGACCAGGACCGGAATATGACATATCCCGGTCCCGGTCTCATTAAGTAGCGCGTGATGGTGGGGATGCAGAGCCAGCACCCCCCTGCAGCCACCAAAACAGCCAGGAGCCAGCTCTCCCCTGCGGTCGCCAGCACACCCAGCTCCCCCCTGCGGTCGCCAGCACAACCAGGAGCCAGCTCCCACCTGCGGCCGCCAGCACAACCAGGAGCCAGCTCCCACCTGCCACCGCCAGCACAGCCAGCTCCCCCTTGCGGCCGCCAGCACAGACAGCTGTCTGTCTGCCCCCAGACGCCGACGGCCCACCGGGAACTTTCCTGGTATCCCGGTGGGCCAGTTCGGCCCTGTGTGGTGTATATTCTGCATGCTTGCACTTTACATTTTATGTATTTTGATATTCTATTTGCTTAATAAAACTATTTGTGTGCAAATATACCGTGGTGTGCTTTAGGGGTGACAGGTTTTTTTTCTCTCTCATTAAGCACCCTACACTTTAATAACTATGTTTCACAAATGAACCCATATAAGTTGAGCGCTTGCTATATTTCCGTTTGTATATACAAATCAGTCAAGTAACATTTATGAGTTGGAGAAAAGTAAGTGTAATGTCATTGACCTGGTTTGAGAGTAAATCAACTATTATAAAGGATTTGATTATAGACTATTTAGGAAAGTTGCTGGCCAGAGGCTATGGTAGATTTAGATGAGTGGGATGGGACTAAACCAAGAATGTTTATGGTATGATCCAGGAGCCTGTTGAAGTGGCCACACACAATTTTGCTAGTATTGTCAGTTGTTGTTTGTTGTTATGCAATATAAGTTGTGGTAATTTGTTATTTAACAGTCCAACCAAGATCAAAATTCTACCCTCGGAGTCAGAAAATGTGTTGACAGCAATTGCTTAGACCTTGCTGATCAAAATAGATACTCCTCTGGATTTATTGTTAGTATGGACATTAAGGCACTGGTTATTTACTTGATTTAAAGGACTACTATAGGCACCCAGACCACTTCAGCTTTCTTGTAGCGTGGCCGTGCGCCAACCTGCAGTGCCGCAGACTGTGTGGAGGGGCGGGGATATGAATGTCATATCCGTGCTCCCTCTGTAGCACACAGCGCGGTTGGCGCCCAGCAGGGGCGGAGCTACCACCGGCCCCCTTTTTGTCAGCATGGGAGGAAGTCCTCCCAAGAAGACTCGAGCAGAAGGCAGAGAGGAGGGGGGCTGGGCAGGACCAGCTCCTCCAACTCCCAACTACCTCAGGCAGCACTTTGGATCCCAGGTAAGCCACCCTCCTGAACCTGTCGGTCAGTGTGTGTATATGTCTCTCAGTGTGTGTGTGTGTGTATGTATATGTCTCTGTCAGTGTGTCTGTTTGTATCTATATGTCTGTCAGTGTGTGTGTGTGTGTATGTCTGTTAGTGTGTCTTTGTGTGTTTGTGTATGTCTATCATTGTGTATGTGTGTATCTGTATGTCTGTCAGTGTGTATCTATGTGTCTGTCAGTGTGTCTGTATGTCAGTGTGTGTTTATGTGTATGTCAGTGTTTATGTGTATATCTGTCTATCTGAATGTGTATCAGTTTGTGTATATGTATATCTGCATGTGTGTCAGTGTATCTTTGTGTATGTGTATCACAGTGTGTGCGTGTGTGGCATTGTATGTGTATATGAATATATCTCAGCATTCAAACACCAACACTACACACAAATAAACACCTGCATGCAAACGTCAACAATACATACAAACACTCCTCTGTATCATACACCTAAATTATATATAAACACACACACCTGCATTCAAAAACCAACACTACACATAAATGCATGCTTGCATTCAAACACACTGCTACAATCATACAAACATACTCCATACAAATACATGCTTACAGTCAAACACACAAATACTGCTCCATGCTAAATACAATCCTGCAAGCATGGGGAATCGGTAGAGCCCAAGCTTTCAAAGCATTGTTGAAGTTGCACAACAGATGGGGATCTATCTTTTAGCCATCCTGTGTACATACACAGTCATACAGAGACAGTCTGTATGTCTCAGTATGACTGTATGTATTCAAAAGGAATAAACGCAGGCAACATTCTAATAGTAAGGATGGTGTATTTATTTATAGGTGAACCACCCCAAAGAAAGTGCGACGTTTCGGCTCAGCAGAGCCTTATTGCGTGAGCTGAAATGTCACTTTCTATGGGGTGGTTCACCTACCAATAAATATACCATCCTTATTATTGGATTGTTGCCTGCGTTTATTCCTTTTGAAGACTTTACTGGTGGATCCAGCGATGTCCGCCTGACACGGAGCATCCACCACTTGATGGCCGGAGCATTTAAATGGTATCAGTGTGCAGGGTTCTTTGTTTGTCTGTGTATGTATGTCTCTTTATGACTGTCTGTATGTCTCTGTATCATTGTGTATGTATGTCTATATGCCTATCTCTATGTTTCTTTATGTCTGTATTTCTGTGCCTGTGTCTGTATGAATGTATTTTTGCCTGTATCTATGTCTATGTGGGAGAAAGAGAGATATAGATAACGGCTGGGGGGGGGAAGAAAGAGACAGAAAGGGGCTGGCGGGGAAGAAATACATAAGAGGGGTTGTAGGAGACACACTAAAGGGGGGTGTAAGGCACAAAGGGGCAAGACATTCAAGAGAGTGGATATGCAACACTAATGGGGGTAAGAAATTCAAAAGGGGGCTACGAGACAGAGGTGAAGATGCATTGTTTAATTTTTTTTGGGCCTAAATGCATATCTCGCCCGTGTAGTCAAAAATCCTAGCACCGGCCCTGGCCATGAGGGTGGGGGGGACCCAAAGATCCTATATAGACAGGAAAACAAGTTTGTTTTCCTGGCACTATAGTGATCCTTTAAGCTTTGGGGGAGAGGTGAATATCATGAAAAAGAAGACTACGTTTGTGAGGAGTGTTTAAATAATGCACATTATGGGAGTAAATAGTAACTTTGGCCACAATTTAATATTGTTGAATAAGCTGTTCAAATTATTTAATATTTTTGGATAAACATTTAAAATTATTTATTATAAACTATTTAAATTTTGTAATATATATTTGATATTTATAATTTTTAAAATTTAAATATTTTGAAGAAACAATGTTAATAGTTTATAAATATATATTAAATCGGGGGTGGGGCCTGACAGCCGACCGAGGCAGCCACATGCAACTGGAGCTCCTTGATAGGTTTTACTTCTCAGCAATTTCAGGTGTATCTTACATGATTTACTGGCAGCAAATCAGCTTTTTAAGCCTCTGTAAGCTATTTCCTCGGACCGGCTAAGTCTGGGTGGCCTAGCTCCTTGCAGCTGCTACTGTAAGCCTCGGCGGCCTGCTACAGCGACTGAGCCGGAGGGGACGGCCGCTCCTTCAGGTCTAACGGATCAACTGGTTCCTGTGTTCTATTCCCCACCTCCCCCTTTGGACCGGTGGAGGATATCCCGGTCGCCACTGAAGGGCTCACCTGTCCCTAGCTACAAGCAGTGGTGAACAGTGGCAGTAAACCCTGGGAGACCGCACATCTGAGGCCTGCATCACAAGAGAACCAAGAGGGAGCAAGCGCAGAATAGCCCTCGGCAAGCACTTGCTTGGACAGCTCCTAAGCGGAGGCCTGTCATGGTCCACACTACTGCAGAGACGAATGCGGGGAGGAAAAGAACTGGAGAGGGCCTCTACTAAGTGGAGTAAAAACGGGGAGGAGAAGACGCAAGAGGCAGTCACACCGAACCACAATTTTGGGCTCAGGTCCTCACTCTTGCTACAACCTATCCAGACGCCAGGCAAGTGAACACGCACACCCCTACTACACTCTACGTGTTTCGAAGGCCCAAATCTCCAGCTAATGCATACCTAAGTGCTGCGGTCAGACAAGATATCTGGCGGAGAGCCGAGATGTCACCCTGTGGAAGATACTTGTGGGCTCTAGGTGTGCTTTCTTGCAGTGGAGTGACTTGCCAAAGCAGCTTTGCTGCCTCACTGTTATAGTGGTATAAACGTCCAATGTCTAAAATATACGATATACTTTAAGCAGCTTTGGGGGAATCAACAGGAAGTCTCAAACATAAATGGATGAGATGTTTACACATCCAGTTGTCCAATAAGGACTGGTCAAACATCCTTGAAACAGGAATAAAAACCCCAGTCAGCATTGCCTGCAATGAGACCTTCTACAAAAGGGTCACCAGATGGTACAGGACCCCGGTCAAGTTCCATGCGTACTGGTCCACAGTCAGCGACAAATACTGGAGATTTAGAGAGAACGGGTATATGAAGCACATCTGGTGGTTGTACAAAGACATCAATCTGCATTAGCAACATACTAGCAGATTTTGCTAGGATTGGGTCTGTGAACCCGATTAACCCTGTCCCAGGTATAGCTAGACTGGCCTTGCTCTTAGAGAGAAACAAAGAGCAATTTGTGAACCTATTGTTCTAAGCTAATGCTCTCATCCCAATGTATAGGCAACAAACACCAACCAGAGAGCAATGGGTGTAGCGAGATGGAAGAGACGAACTGGTCAGTGCTAGGGAAAGACAAATAATTAATATGGGAACCCTGGAACCATCCTTTTAGGGTGTTCACTACCACATTTGAGAATCTACTGCTCCGTGAGAATTCTGAGTTGTGTGATAAAACATGCAGGATTCCCCTTACCCCCTTTTATTCTAAGGCACGCCTGGTTTTAGGAGTATCACAGGAAACCTAAATATGCAGTACTGAGGTTACCCCCAAACCACAGTGGTACCCATCCAGCTGGGTATCTAATGGTTTTCAATAAATTTCAGAGTATGTGGTTTAACCTGTTTGGAGATGTAATGCCTGCTGCTCAGGTAGCTATGCTTTGAATGTAGCAAAGTCAGGAAGAATACCAGTACTGTATACTTGAATATGGTATACCAATAACCATGCCAGATAAAAGTGGTATTGTATCTACCCTATACCCCATTACATTCTGACTAATGGAAAAGTGCTGCAAAATTATAGATATTAAGGGATAATCTTTTGCAGTTATATGCATTACCAACTGCCCTAGCGCACCCTTAGGGGTTAATCCATCCATGAAAGGTTCATCTCCAAAGTCCAGTATCCAGCACCCAAACACTTTGGCCCTTGTCCTCAACCATAGATCGTTCAGATTGGCTCAGAGGATCAGCTGCCACTCAGCTCCCTATTTACAAAAGTTATTTTAATTTTTTCCTCCTCAAGCTGGGAATGGGTAACTCGAGAGAAAGTTGCTAAACAGCAATGCCCCACCTGAGCTAGGACATGGGCAGAGCTCTTGGCTGCTACATACTGGACATAAGGCCTAAACCATTAGTGAATGGTTTAACCAGCACCATAACAAGTTTGTTACAATAACTTTATGGTGCTGAGTGTATGCAGCTATTTTGCAGCACCTTCAATCATTGACCTAAATTATGGTCAAATGCTCACAAGAATGAACACCAGACAAAGCAGTATAACAAGTATGTACATGGGTTTTTTACTGTTCCCCTTGCTCACTTAATCTGGATAAAAAAGTTTTAGTGACTGTTCGCTAGCCAGCATTTCTCCCCCACCAACTTTTGGTGCCATGGGTGGAAGTCAGGATAGTTAAACCTTTGCCCCACTGCCCCCCCCCCCCAATTAGATTCAGCATTGTGTGGTGCTGTTAACCAAATTTGAAGCAGAAACACATTAATTGTTGACTAATGACCCCAAATGGCAGTCCAAGTACCTATACCCATCTGTACACAGTTTAAGAGCCTCTAAGGGTTACCCATGTCCTGTTTAGTGATGCAAAGAACGGTTCGCCGGCGAACAGTGCCTGGCGAACATAGCGTGTTCGCGTCCGCCGCGGGCGGCGAACACATGCGCGGTTCGATCCGCCCCCTATTCGTCATCATTGAGTAAACTTTGACCCTGTACCTCACAGTCAGCAGACACATTCCAGCCAATCAGCAGCACTTCCTCCCTAGCAGACCCTCCCACCTACTGGACAGCATCCATTTTAGATTCATTCTCAAGCTGCATGCTTAGTAAGAGGAGGGAAAGTGTAGCTGCTGTTGATTAGATAGGGAAATGCATAGCTAGGTTAGGGTATACAGTGTCCACTACAGTCCTGAAGGACTCATCTGATCTCTGCTGTAAGGACAGCACCCCAAAAAGCCCTTTTTAGGGCTAGAACATCAGTCTGCTTTTTTTTTCTGTGTAATGTAATTGCAGTTAGTTGTCTGCCACTGCTGCCAGCTTCTGTGTCAGGCTCACAGTGGATACTGTGCCCAGTGCCACCACTCACTCACTGGTGTCACAATAGCTTGCATTTAAAAACAAAAAACTTTTTTCACTGTTATAGATTGAATAGCAGTTGGTTGTCTGCCACTGCTGCCAGCTTCTGTGTCAGGCTCACAGTGGATACTGTGCCCATTTGCCCAGTGCCACGACTCATATCTGGTGTCACAATAGCTTAAGCTTGACATTTAAAAAGAAAAAAAATTTTTTTCACTGTAATAGATTGAATAGCAGTTAGTTGTCTGCAAGCGTCTGGGTGTCAGCCTCCTTCAGCGTGTGCTCTGCAGACCTCTGCCCGTCTACTTTGCCACTCATATCTGGGGTCTCTATAGCGTGCTTTTACAAAGAAAAAAGTTTTTCAGTGTAAGCTAATAGCAGTCAGTGTCCTTAAAGCGGGTGTCAGGCCTCCTTCAGCGTGTGCTCTGCAGACCTCTGCACGTGTACTTTGCCACTCATATCTGGTGTCTCTATGGCGTGCTTTTACAAAGAAAAAAGTTTTTCAGTGTAAGCTAATAGCAGTCAGTGTCCTTAAAGCAGGTGTCAGGCCTCCTTCAGCATGTGCTCTGCAGACCTTTGCCTGTGTACTTTGCCACTCATATCTGGTGTCTCTATAGCGTGCTTTTACAAAGAAAAAAAGTTTTTCAATGTAAGCTAATAGCAGTCAGTGTCCTTAAAGCGGGTGTCAGGCCTCCTTCAGCGTGTGCTCTGCAGACCTCTGCCCGTGTACTTTGCCACTCATATCTGGTGTCCCTATAGTGTGCTTTTACAAAGAAAAAAAGTTTTTCAGTGTAAGCTAATAACAGTCAGTGTCCTTAAAGCGGGTGTCAGGCCTTCAGCGTGTGCTCTGCAGACCTCTGCCAGTGTACTTTGCCACTCATATCTGGTGTCACAATAGCGTGCATTCAAAACCCAAAAACTTTTTTCACTGTTATAGATTGAATAGCAGTTAGTTGTCTCAAAGCGGGTGTGTCAGCCCCAGGGGAGGGCTGGCAGCCTTAGGCCTGGGGGGCAAAACCAGTCAAGTGGCCCATTGCACCACCAAATCAGTTCACCATCCATGCCCACCTTTTCCTGGTTTTATAGCGGATATTGATGTTATGCTAATCAGTAGCTCTTTGCCATACCCGCTCCTTCACGGCTCCAGGCACTGCTTGTTGTGAGTGTGTATTTACCGTAAATTAGGGGCAGAGGGCAATTTTTGCACTGCTGCAAAGATGGGTTGGACAGGAAGAGAGTGCGCAGTGCACCAGTGCACTCTCCCGTGGGTCACCAGGACTGGTGCACCTGCCTGTGATCAGTGCTCGGTGTGCGATTTTTGCCGCCTTGTGACAAAATAAAAATTTGCTGCCCCCCATGTGACACTGCCAATGCCCCACCCATATGAACTAACGCCAGTGCTGCACACAGTGTGTGCTTACATTAAAAAGCCTGCAGGGACCAGCTATAGACACCAGAACCACTTCATTAAGCTATAGTGTCCTTTTTAATGTGAGGTGCTATAGACAGTGTCACGGGCTATACTAGGGACGTTTACTTCAAGGCAGATGAGGATGATGATGGGCTGCAGTTTTACCCACTGGTCTGGTGTAGAACAGGATCTCTGGAGGCTGTTTGCAACTGTGGTCACAAATTTCAATGTTCTGGGAGAATTGGAAGCAGCTCAATTTTTTTGGGGCCCCTTACACAGCTCAAGGTCTGGGCCCCGGGGCCTGACGGTGAGTATGCCCATAAGGCCCACTCATAAGTTCCACCCACCCATGAGTTCGCTCACAGGGAGTGGAGTGTGTAGGGGATGTGTTATGTGTTATTGTAGAGGATCTAATATGTGTGCTATGGTATGTAGTGTATAGGGTTACCAGTTTGTGCAGGTGATGTAGTGTGTTTGTGTGTAGTGGAAGCAGTGTGTATTTGTGTATAAGGGATGTATTATGTGTTTCTGGTTGTGTGTAAGGGATGCATTGTGTGAATTTGTGTTTGTATGCATAAGGGATGCAAGGTGTGTGTCTGTATGTGTGTGCATTGAGTGTAAGAGATGCATTGTGTTTCTGTGTGTATGTAAGAAAAGAAGTGTGTGTTTGCATGTGTGTGTACGGGTTTTCATTGTCTGTTTCTGTGTATGTGTGCAAAGGATGCATTGTCTTTGTGTGTAAGGGTTGCATTGTGTGTGTGTGTAATAGATGCATTGTGT